>CAAKHB010007444.1:145287-155601 GCA_901007665.1 Aeoliscus strigatus | reverse complement strand
GACTTCATGTGACACCAAATCAAAGTGCACAGATCTTGTTTCCATAATAATTCAGACAATACTGACATCAGTTTCCACTCACTTTTTTGCCTCTCAAAAATTACATTTTGCATGGTTGTATTTGCTCGGTAGACAAGGAGATGCCGCTCCGCCGTCGCTTCTACATCGTTTTGGTGAATTTCAGTGCCATCTACAGGCCTGGAGTAGGAAGTGTCCAGTAATTTTCCAATGGATTTATTTGGATGCAAATACATACATGGATCTCGATACAATGCCAAGGAAGGGGGAAAAAAACTGGTATTCAGGTATTGGTATTGGTTTTCAGGACGTTTTGTTGACGTAATCACCTAAACTCACCTGTACTATACTTCAGCATATTCTAGCACAAATGTAACCCCAGGCACACAGTGTTAAATTGTAGAATTCCAATAGAAGCTCTGCCCCTCGATAAACTGTCCAGGCTCCCAGTCTATGTGGGTCTGTCTCCATCATCAAGTCTCCATCATAAACCTCACACATACTGTACGCACACTTCAGTCTCCAGCAGCACGCTGTGTATTCCACCGGATGTATATAATATATAATTCAGAGTAGCGTTCCAGCTGTGTGAAGTGTGTTTGCAATTACATATCTGCAAACACCCCAATTATGAGGGAGGTCTCCACTATTCAGATGTCAGACGCACATTTGTGGTTGGAAAAGGCGTCTGAAAGCCATTTTCTGTGTGTTTATGTTACAGCTTCTGCTCTTAACTCCAACACTATAAAAACTCCCAACGCCAAATTCAGGACATCTTTTAATGTATAAACTCTTTTGCGAGGGTTCTGGGGTTTCATTTTCTAGAAGATCCAGGTTGATAGCAAAACAACAATTACTGTAATTGAGTGTGTATTCAGTACTTTTTCAGTATTTTTTTTTTTTTTTTCACTTTTGGACAAAATACAGCATCGATTTTCAAAATTGCCAGCTGATTTTCAAGTCTATTTATCTGTGGCAAAAATTACTTTTACATAAACTTTATATAATTTACTTTTTCTTTTTTACAAATTTTAAGCTAATGGTAGGTAATTCTACTTGTACTTGGGTAAAATTTTGTACTAGTATGACTGATGGAGTGCAATATATTACTACTCTCTACTACTACCACCTCTGGTTGATGAAAACTACACATTTGAACCCCCCCCACACTCAAACTGTTTAAGTTCTTCATTTGGGCACCTCAGCCACCGTAAAGATGAACTGAGTCTGAATTTGACCACTGGTCATTTGTCAAGCTGAATGTTTGCCTATGCGCTCTCACACACACAGACACATTAAACAGAGAGCTACACCGCTAACAGCTCAAAAAATAAACAGCATAGAGGACATTGAGAATACTCAAGCTCAAAATTGAGCTTTTTGTCTCTTGTACCAAAAAGAAGATTAGCAGTTTAAAAGCCCATCGTGGCAGCTCAGTAAAGTACAAAAACACAAATAATGAACATTTACATGAAATAAGTAAAATCATTGTTGAAAGAGCAAAATTGGAACAGAAGTTTCAGTATAATGGAGCAAATATAACACACGGGGAGATTCTCAGTGAGGGAGAAGACAAAACGTGAGAGAAAAAAAAAAAATCGAGGAAAACGGGGAATGGTTGTGAGAAAGCCACAAAAAAGCATTCACCACAGGAAGACATTCAGATCTCATGAGCTCATCGACTGTCACAGCTTCCTCACACTGCTCAGTGTGTCTGGGAACGTCACGTTTTCTTTTTTCCCCCCAAATGAGTTGGGAAACTCTCCATCCCTTGTGTCACTGCATAAACCATTCACTCGTCCAGTGCAAGTGCATCCTCACAGTCTTCTTTCTTTCCAAAGTATGAGTGGAATGAATGTGGAAAAGCTTTAGTGCAGAATTTGCTGGATAAAGGAAGGTATTTCCCGTTGGAAGGCTGAAGACACTTAACAAGATGGAATAACATGAGATTATTTGTGAATACTCCCCAGGGAGGTCAAACACACATCAGAGGGATCATGAACATCGTTCCCTCATGTGTTTGTTTACCAGGTACTTGTGTTAGCTCTTGATGCAAAGGGAGGAAGTACATTCCGCATCCCAGCTGATGTACTGAATCACTCTGGATGGATTTCACGCTGTCCTTTACAGTGAGGCTGGATATCAGCAAGTTGTTCTGAATGGATTGAATGGAAGTCTGTGTGTGTGTGTGTGTGTGTGTGTGTGTGTGTGTGTGTGTGTGTGTGTGTGTGTGTGTGTGTGTGTGTGTGTGTGTGTGTGTGATAAAGCGTCAAACAACACAAGATCACAAAGAGTGAAGGATCAGCGGACACTGGTTGCTGACCCACCTGTTGTAAAACGCATAAAAAAGATGGATAAACTCATTTGAACTTGTATAATGAAGGAAATCTTCACAATTATGTTACAAAATGAGTGATTTGACACAATGAATTGAACAGAAGTTGTTCTCACACTGTAACCAATAGCAACAAATACACACACATTCACATGATATTCATACACACAAGCTGCGGTGTGTGAGAGACAGACAGACAGATGGTAAATACACAGAGAGAGAGAGAGAAAAGAATGGATAGAAAGACAGATAACGTTGGGTGAAAGAGGGGGAGATTCAGAAGAGAGGGTGTGTGTGAACAGTATGGCAGCAACAGCAGTTACATTCCAGGCTGAATAGATCAGCTGGCCTGAGGAGAAAGACAAACACAGGAGAGGAAACCACGTCTAGACTACTGACACACACACACACAGCAACCTGCTAGTTAGACAAGGTGGGCGACTGCCAAGTACTGCCAGAACCCAGTGGGGGGTGGGGGGGGGGGACGGTTGGAAAAAGTCAGAGATGAAGATAGGAGACGAGGAAAAGGAGAGAGGAGGGCACGATGGAGAGAGATGGAGGAAACGTCTGGAGCGACAACTTGAAAATGCAGTTGGTGCATGATCAGCGGTTCTGTCCGTTCCTCATATACGCCTCACAGCGAGGTGTTCCTGTGCTAAACGTAAGCTTCTGAATGAGCCTTAGGAGACTAGTTAACATCGATTCACGCATCACTGATGAAGAAATGAGAGCTGCTGCCAGCCTCCGTGGCTGGCTTTAGATTTCAGTGAGAAGCTTTTAAACTGTTTATGGCACAAGAGGAAACCGGTGCCGCTGTTAAGTAACCAGCACATTTTAGCTAAAAGGTCTGAAAGCCTTTACAGCCACTCTGAATTCTCTTTAGTTGTGTGTCGCTCAGTCTCTGTCGATGGTTTTAGCCGCTGTGAGTTTCAGGTCGGGCCCCGAAGCTCAGTGACTTCTGTTCTCTGCTGGAACACCAATCTCTGGGGCGGTAGATAAATATCAGCATCTCAGTGGGCTCTGAGGTCATCATTTGAACCCTGTGGAACGGAGACGACAAAGGAAAGAGTTGGAAAGCTGCAGGAGGACTTGACAGATGAACAGTCATGTATTTAATGTGCATGTTGACGTATCGCAGCAGAGAGATTGATCTGGAATATTCAAACATCATTTCCCGGAAAAGAATTCTGCAATTCTGCCCGAGTTGTGTGTGTGTGTGTGTGTGTGTGTGTGTGTGTGTGTGTGTGTGTGTGTGTGTGTAAGAAATTCTTACAATTTGTGAGACAGTTGTCTGGAGAGCTAAGTACATGCTGCCCCAGACCCGTTTGTGGAGGACGGTCTGACTTCCTCGGTGCGGTCCACGTGTGTGGGAGAGTGGCAGGTCAAGCAGGCTGTGCACGGATTGTTAATTGGTCACAGGTAAGTCGAAGTCCAATCAGCTACACTACCTGGAGTGGAAAATAGACTTCCTGTGACACTTGACTGGGGAAAGTCCTTGGCTCTGACCTCCTGAGTCACCTGCTGCTGCTGTCTCATGTGCAGCCACCACAGATTGATCCGCTCAGAATGAGCATTAAAGTGGCTCTGGAGTTAAAACTGCGTTCATAGGAGATATTAAATCATTTAAGAGGATTCGCCTCAGCTAAAATAAAAAAAGCGAATCACAATCCAATCTTTTCTTCGCGTTACTCCACTTCAGCGCGTCAGTGTTGCAGCGCCTCTTCACTACTCGCAGTGCAGCATCCTGCTCCCGTTTAGGGGTGAAAATTAAGAGTGTGTGTGTGAATATGAAGAGTCATTTGTCAGAGCAGTGACACAGAAATTAACATTCACACCGTCAGGTCATACCAGCTTTTCCTAATTAATGGTAATTATCAGATTTTATGCGGTTGTTGTCAGGTTTGTGCTCCGCCAAAGATCATTTGCGAGATAACATACTGCAGCTCATTTTTCTGTAGTTCCAGATGCTGGAATAGAGTCTCCAGAGGTTTGTATCACATCATCCTGAATATCAAAGTGCTCTGATTGAGATTGTAAATCCAGGATGAACCCACAAAGTGAATTAACGTCTTTGTTCTGTTCTTCAGCGTGGTAAATAGCATCCCTCAGGTTAAGACTGAACAATACGTCACATACAGACTTTGGTTTTAAACACATTAAACACGGCTTCAGCTGCATAGCAGGCCAAAGTAACAAAAAACACGTTTCCACATTCACATCATATCCCAACAGAAGCTTTATCCAACTGGCATATTAACTACAATTAGACCAGAATCATTTATCACAACTCAACTGGTAAAAGTGAGTGAAAGTAGCAGAGAGCGGAAGTCAGCCGGCACTCAGTGTTACAGTTAAATGACACATGCTCATAAATCGCCCACATCAGCTCAGTGAGTGACTGTGTCTCCAGAGATGAGCTGCTGAGGATGGATATCGTATTAATAAATGTAGTTTATATCTTAAGATGCTGGGTTTATGGCAATGCATGTGGATGCCACCGCAGGACACCAGGGGATCTGAGCAGCACGCTGAGCACGATCTCATCTGATCACATTATGACGCTCGTTTTGCTGTTTTCAAGTAGTTTTGATGATACATTTTATCAATATATAGCAACTTTTGACAGTAAGACAGAGCCAGGAACCCCTGGTAATCAGTCCAGACTGGATGTACATACTGGATTTACTGGTGAGGAACAGCACAAGACACACCGGTGTCTCCTCTGTGACATAAACAAATTAATTAAATGTAAATGTTGATTTTGCCCCCTGGGCTACATATTTGCTCTCGGCTCTGCTGTGGTTTGTTATGGCACAAATTATACATATTATGTGAATCCACTGACACAATTAACACCAATAAACCAGAATGAGAGAATCATCAGCATCTGTGCTTCTGAAACCAGCTGAGGCGAAACCAAATTATGTGGTTATTAAGAGAGTTTCAATAAAGCCATTTAGATATTCAGTGTATTGCTTGATCTCACTTCTAATTATTCAGATGAAGTGTGTCTGTGGTTGTAATCCATTGTTTATGTTGGGAACAAACTTCTAAACTTACACTGATGATGTGTGCGATTATTTTTATGTAACAAAATCAATGTCAATCAGCCTCTGTTACAATGCTCTGAAATGTCAGATAATGTGTTTCAGTGGCTGTAGCTTCAGTCCAAGACTGAAAAATAAGTTGTGATTATATAGAGAGACACATAACCCATTCAACTGAGGAAAAAAAAAAAAAACGCCAGCAGATGATGTTCGATAGATTTCTCAGTTTGCATTCAGTGGGGTGCAGGATCACCAACGTCACAAGGACTTGTCCTCCCAGGACAAGTGATGTGTGCGCAAAATCTCATGGAAATCCATCAGACATTTGTTGAGATTTTTCCATCTGGATCAAAGCGGTGGAACGGGAGACGGGCAGAGCAACCAGCCAGCCAGCCAGCCAGCCCTGCCAGGCTGCTTCTCTTGAGGCAAAATGTGTGTGAGGTCTCCTCAGACACGGCCTGCCGCCCACTCCCCTGACACTTGGGTGAGATATGAACAGAGACAGAATACTGCCGAGGAAATATCTGTGTGTTGACATGCTGAAACACACACTGTCTTCCTCCCTTTTCCACTTTCTTTGCTCCTCTTTGATTCTCTCACTCACTCCCCATCTGCTCCTCGCTGCTCTGCTTTGCCTCTCCATGAAGGAAGAAGTGGTAACCACATGAAAAAAAAAGGCAGTTTCATCTCGGTGTGGATGTATATGTGTAAATGGAGTGTGCTTTATCTCTGCAGCAGGCTGGCACACATTACAGGAGCTGAAATACCTTTGCTCAGCAGTATTTAAGCTCTATTAAATAATCTCCCAAGTCTCTTGGCTGCTGTGAAATATAGCGGCTGAACCCGGAGGTTCTATTCCCAAAGCAGGAGCGTCAAACAGAGGCGACCAACGGTCTTGTGGGCTGCAACACAGCTTTCATTTCCAATGTTTCAGTGATAATTCAAGGTCCTTTAACATCCAGGTTAACTGTTTGATCTCTGTGACATTGAAAGTGCTTCCCTTGGCAGAGGGAGCATGACAAATGTTCTCATTTTAGGCCTTGGCCGTAGTCTCGGTAAGGTTCTGTACTCGGCTGAAGTACAAGGTGTTGGGAGAAAAGTTGTCTCGCTCCTGAAAGGGGGAAGGGAAGGGGGGGGGCGGAGAAAAAACTGATTTGGATCTCAGCTTGAAGAATGTCTGAGTTGCAGGATTGCAGATGGTCAAACAGCAGGCTCATCAACCGATGTTGTTCAGCCGATATGAAGTTGTCTCCTTTTAATGCCTCATCGGCGTTGTTGTGGTTGTTGTACATATTTCTGGTACTTTACACTGTGACACCGAGATGCTCCAGGTATTTTACTCTATAATCTCTCTTCCATGAACAACTACTGAAACGTGGAGACCATTTGCGATTTGTTCGAACAAGGTGAAATGAACAAACTTCACACAAGTTCATTCGGATAACTTCTATCTAAACTGCGTACGTTGATGGAATATCATCCGTGGTTTTACCGTAACAGCCTGAAGCATCACACCTGTCAAAAATGTCATTTAGTCAGGAGGTTTCGGTGTCCCGCTCTCAGCAGAAGAGACGTTTACAGTACATCCAACAGTTACACGGGCTGCGCCAGCACTGCCAGCAGCAGCTGTACTGGCTACTGTCTTCCAGCAACCATCTGCTAAATCACATGTGATGGTTCCCGCTTCGTGTCTGTGGCCAAACTCTGCAGCCAATTTATGTGTGTCGCTAAAGCGAGCAGTCATTCCCAATGTTCGCCATTTTTGCGTTTCGCGGTTTATCCCTATAGCCTTTCTATAGGCTGTGGTATTTCGTTTCTTGCTGGTTTCGTGGTGTTTCACCTGTCACACTCTGCACACTGGGGTCACTTTTCAGACTTTTTTTATGAATTGAGATTGGAATTTGAAATTAATTGGTGAATAAAATACTAACATTTTCAAGTTATAATTGAAAATGTGCGCTAGACACGGTTGTGTTTCCTGCCTGTCTCATTTACATCAGTGACGGGGGACAAAATGTTGAATATATTACCGTTACAATAGAATAATATTCCCAAAACTTCCTTATTCCATCCAAATTTGTTGATTAAAGGATTAATGATTTGTCAAAATTGTTCTGCCACACATGTCACAGGCTGTCCTTATGTAAAAAAAAAAAAATTAAATCCTGTGAGTGTTTGGTAGAAAACAAGACTCAGTTTGTCAGAGTCAAAGTCCTACGCCAACGCAGCCATCCGCACGGCCTCTCGATGAGGTTCCGTGGCATTACAACAACATTACGCCACTTTTTTTCTGAGACAGGACAGTCATTACTGGCACGACCACAAGGAGCCACTTGTCAGAAAAATCTACACTTTTTTTCTCGGCGAAATGACAAATGCCTCTTTTTCTCCTTTTTAAAGGACAGTCTGTCATTTCTTCGTTTCCTCAAGTTTCGACCCTAGTTCAACCCTCTCTGTCTCACACACTTGTATGCGATCAGATAAATTCCGTTCTATCACACAGTGAAGATAAAGTTGTCCATATCTGAACGGGCCTGTCGGCATGGCGGCCTCCTCTTTGGGAGAGAAGTGGTACGGTGACTAGGCAGTCTCCACTTTAAATCACAGCAGTCAGAATTAACTGTGGAAGTAAAGAATGAGAGCTAATCCACTCTCCTGAAGTGCTCTTCAGCAAAGCACTTGACTGGAGAATAAAAGTGGAATGCAGGAGAATGACACATACATGCAGCTTATGGCTGAAAGCAACCTGCGAATGCATTAGCCAGCTATTTCTGTACATCACGTTGAATTTCCATCACTTAGCTGCAGTAACAAAGGGTCTTAGCATTTTGATGTGTCTGCTGTTGTGAGAAGGAAACAGTGGATGTATTGGTAATGTTAGGAGAAAGGAGAAGATGGTATGTACGTGTTTAAAAAGAGAGCCATCTCCTGATGGAGTGATGCTCTCTTCTTAGGGACGTGAGCTATGGCAGCAGTGCCATCTAGTGCACGTTTCCAATGGTGTGGGACAGCAAACACGTCAGTGGATGCAGATGAAACCTCAGTGTGTGCGTATGTGTGCTCATCTGTCTGAGTATCCATCACGGATTCTTGTCTCTGAAGAGGAGCTGAAAACATTCAATGTCGTGCAGATGAATCCACAAATACTTGAAATTTGCCTAAAATGTTTAATCCATTGAAGTTAATCAGATGTATTTTATCAGAGTTACATTGTGGTTTGATGCAGCTGTTTATCAGCTGTCGTTCATGGTGCGTTCAAGGATGCTCAGACATGTGACGGTTTGTTGGCAGCTGCTGGCCAGTTGTCTCTTTAATGCCAGCAGATTGATGGAATGTCCTGTGGAAGCTTTGTACCAGCATTCTTTTACACATTAAACTCTCCTCATGGGAAATTCTTTTGTATTTCATTATATTTTCCACACAGAAGTGAAACACAATCCCCCAATTCTCCCTCAAATCAGTGGCAGCATTTTTTTTAGATTAGACACACTGTTCTGTTGCAGGAAATAAAAAGTCTAGGACAATCAATCACTTGTCTACTGTTAAAAATATTTGTATGTATTGGAAGAATGTAAGTGTACAGTACAGGCAGCTCACCTGGAGGTAGACCTGTGCACCTTGTACATACATGTATGCGTGTATCTGTCTCCACACAGTTTCTTGTCAAACTCCTCACCATAGTGGGTGCTACTAGTTTGTGCTACTCTCATGTTTTATTGCTATGAATCATTTTCTTTGACAGCAATTCAATTTCAGTTTCATATTCATTAACACGGATGTCGGTCTTCTTCTGTCAGGTTTGTCATTTGTAGTATCATGCTGATGCTGCTGAGAGAAATGAGCGTCTGGTTGCTGTTTGTTGATAAAAACACAGCTGCATCTTGTCCATGAAATGAAATTGCAAAGAAGCCTGAATCTGGATCGTGATTGCATTTCAAATCATCCACGGGGCCCCACACAAGACCATGAGGCATTGTGTGGAGCCCACGTGGAGCTCCAAACGTTACCTGAGGAGAGCAACAGAACTGGGACAGGAATGAAAGGACGTGGCTGGCAGAGGAAGCCAGTGAATTACAGGAAAGATGAAATGGATGTTTGGTCGAAGGGGATGAATAAAGGCGGTGTGGTGAAATTACTGAGGGAGAGTGAAGGGACGTGACTTCAGAGACGTCGATGCCGGCTCAGCCCTCAAGATTCACTTCACTTCATCAACATCCTCGTCACATCACCACAATATGTCGCCGTAACCATTTACTGATTGAACACTAAATATTTCTGGTTCATTAATAACAAAGGAAATAAAGTATTTTTAGCAGACTGATGTTTACATCCATAAATAAACAGCCTAGTCAGTGAATGCCATGCTCGTCCCCAGAGTGAGCGGTGTCAGATGTTGACTGTGACTCAGCAGGGAGCCGGCTGCCACTGTCACGATCTTTTAGCCACTGAGCCACTGGAGCACATGAAGGTCAAGTGCCTCGTCCAGAGGCACTTCAGCAGCACTGGAAAGTGCACAAACCCCTAATGGCTCACATCATCTGAAAACCCTCACACTGATGGGAAGGATTTGAGGATTCCCCTCCCCGCGAGCGACTGCAGCTAAACGAAACAAAAGAAAATGATTGGACCGTCTGAAACTTATATTCAACTCCCATACCCTGCAGTGATGACAGAGAACAAAACATTAACACAACACGAGTTAAAAGCGTGTATATATTGTAGGGACATTTCATAAATCTGTATGCTCCAAGTCTCTGTGACATGATGAAGATAATGTGAGACAGGTTTGTGTTGTGCAGGTCTGAGTCTCCAGGAAATGATATGTGTGCTTTTGGATGCATTGTGCATTTGTGTCATTCTGAGGTGACGAGAGGAGCATCATCAGTATTTATTTTTGCCATTCTCATTCACACA
>CAAKHB010007444.1:132627-142901 GCA_901007665.1 Aeoliscus strigatus | reverse complement strand
GCATGCATACTGTAATTATTGGACAAGATAAATCTTGTTAATGAAACAGACAGAAAGTTGAGGACTCTGGAGGGGGAACAGACGAAGAGAGGGAAGGGAAGGAGGGGGAAAGAGGGGACTGGTGAATAAAAGAGGGAATAATAGAGAGAATGAAAGAATATTAAGTAGGAGGAAGGACAGACAGAGAGGAGACAGAGGGGGATAGAGAATGCAAGGAACGTTGACTGACGTTTTGTTTCACTTGCATCATGATTGTGAGGCAGAGGTGGAGAGAGAGAAGGATGGAGAGTGAAGAAGGAAAAACACAATCAGGAGATGATGCATTTTGCGAGAGCGAATTCGGGGGAATGTTAAAAGCGCAGATCAACACGTAACTCACAATTTGAGTGCAGACGGATGTATCAGCAAGGGTTTCTGCGCTTGAAGGAGGAATCAGCACTGAAGAGGAAAGGAAGAGGAGGAGCAATCCAGACATGAGTAAGCTTCATCCTTCTTTCAGTGATGAACTGGGACAACTACAGCATCCTTGGGCCTGTTCCTACAAGTTCACATCAAACTGAAACAGCATCATAAATGTGCTGGAAACGTTTTCTACCCCAGTTACTGTTACTGGATTTAGATTCAGCATTTCTTCAGAAGTTAAAGCACCCGCATGTTTGTAACTACTGGCTTACTGACTCAAAGTGTCATTCATTCATATAAGCAGCAGAATTAGACACAAATTCAGAAGGAACCAAGCACGTGACATACAACTGGATGACATCCATGAGTGCATGTGTCACTTAAAACTGTGTTCAGTTGTCTTGCGCCAGTGCTTTTCCCAGAAAAACGCCATTGCCAGGTTTTCTTTACAGTCTATGTGAATATTATCATTTATCTTTTTGTGTTTACCCTACCCACTACTTTACTCCATCAAGTTCCCACAGACATTTAAAATATAGCAAGTTCCAAAATGATGTATGATTGTAGTAGCTTTAATAATCTGTCTGGCTTTTCGGAGACACACACACCACAAACAAGGTGGCAAGAGAAAATGTGCTGCTGTGAAAAGCACCAGACCTAAATCAGCTCTAGTTGCAGTCTGTCTTCCAGCGACGCCATGTTCCATTTCTGGCTAAGTTGTAACCTGCGGCCATGATTCATGGCAGGAGGATAAAGGCGAATTTTCACTACAAGCATCGGTGGCAAGTAACGGCTGCGCCGCGGCTCCACTGATGATCGCAGCCCTTCAGATCAATCAGTGTTCACACCGGCGGCGCTGTGGTGCATTTCAACTGCGTCTCTGGAGCGACTGTTGCGGCCGCCCTGGTAAAGATAGGATTTTTTCTATTTTGGCCCTCAACTGCAATTGAGACATATCCATTTCCACAGAGCAGATTGCTCAGACTGGAAGTAACACAAAATACGACACATTGAATCCAGATTTTACGAAAAGCAAATTTTCACAACCACAACGTCACAAATGTGTTTAGGAGAGCCACAGGTACATCCGAAGTCAGTTAGAACGCAAGTCATGGACGAGGAAAGATTTATTGTAGAAGGGGAGAAGTAGTATCATATTTGATACCTCAGTAATGTTCTGAAGTAATAAAGTAATAAAGCAGTAAATTAACATTATAGACTTGTTTACCCATGATTGAATCCAAAAGAAGATCAAGGAGGAATGTGTTATGGTGAAAGCTGATGAAAACCGAAGCGCATCCATCAGTAAATGAAGCCTCGCTCTTGTTTGTGCCGTCTCCTGACTCTTGTTCTACCTCGTTGTCTCGTGGAGTAGAGCCGCAGTCTGCCATTAATTGACAGCTCGCTACGCTTCATACACACAAACAAAAGGGTGTGCCCAGAGTCCGAGGGCCATGCCTTCAATGATGATGATGCCTCTGACAGCAGCGCAGTCATGAACTAGTTCATGTTGATCGACAGTGTGCTCAAGGGCTCCTTGGCAGAGACTCCAGGAATTTACAAATTCAAGGCTGGTCCTTGTAAAACCCAGCATATCATGAAGATTGGGAACTTGACTTCTCCAACTGGTTTGACATCATACACTAGGCCATATTTACACCCTTTGTGGTAAAATTGAACTGTCAAGGCCAGAATAGGCACTTTGATCATTTTATGTTCACAGCAGAGGAACACGGAATGATGGAGAGAGGTTTCGAGGAAAATATATTTCCGTATACAAGGGAGGGGAGAGAGAAAGAAAAGAATGCAGAGATAAATAAACTAATGTTATTAGAAGAAAATGGGAAAGGAAAGGAGAAAAAACACCAAACTGAACAGCAAAGGACAGAAAAGGGAAAGGAGGAGATAAGATACAAAGAAATAGAAAGGAATGGAAATGTATAGGAGGGAAAAGAGAGGAGAGGTGAGAAGAAAAAGTTTAGTGGAATGGAATGAAAAGAAGAAGAGAGAATAATGATTTGAGTGGAACGCCATGCGGTGCAGGTGAAAGGAAAGAAGACGAGGAAAGCCAAATGAAATCAGGACATATGTGGGAAAATGAGGAGTGGAAATAAGAACTGAAAAGCAAAATCAGGCAAGAAAAAAGAACAAAAGAATAAAGAAGAAACTGAGGACGAGGGACAGAGGAAAGGAATGGTGGTGAGGATGAGGAGAGGAGACAGAAAGAGGGGATATTGATAGAGGGAACGGATAAGGGATGAAAGCCTTCTTTCACTGAGTGATGAGGATGTGCTCACATCACACGCCACTTACCCAGGATTCATAGCATGAGATGAGTTCCCAGCATCCCTTTCATCTCACAACACGCAGCAGTGGTCCATCAGAACAGAGCCTGGGGAGTCTCACTCCTCCTGTCACACAGGGACACACCAAGGTACACAGAAACGCACACACACAGTGCACTGATAACTTTGGATTTCTCCTCAACATGCACATAAGGAAACATTGTCACGCACGCGTTTCTTGCTTCTCCAATTCCTGGAGAAGCAAACACACACTCACTGCATCCCCTGGCAGCACCTTGTCCTTTGGCGCTTGAGCTGTCGGACAAGTTCGTCAGAGTTGTACAGGTTGTTTTCACTTTGTTTTCACTTTGTTTTCCCAAGATGGTTGGTCAAAGGTGTCCAACAAACTCAGTTCCCATGTGTGGTGACGAGAGGAGACAGGACGTACAACTGACAGCATTTAACCACTAGGGCCAGCCACCAGCAGCAGAAGACAGCATCCTGCAAATAAATATCGATGGTAACTCCACCATATCACACACGATGGACACATAAGCGACAGAAGATACTTGTTACCATGGCGTTTCATCAATAAAAAAGGAGCTAAAAGCAATAAATTGTATGGGTTTTTTTTCTTGTCTTTTTTAGCATGTGGAGGATGATATTCTTTACAACAGATTAATATTAATACTGATCTATGAATAAAAGGCTACAAGACGGCTAAAATAACCTGAATGCATATTAGCTGCACCATTATATCCAATGCATTTTTGACATGAGAGAGAAATTGCCAATGATAATTCTCCCTTTCAGAATAAATGTTTGTCTTTGCCCCACTCTACGTGAATTTCTCTTGGAGATGAATAAAGGATCTATCTATCTGTCTATCATCTCGCCATCCTTCATTCCTCCGAATAAATTACCCATATCTATATACCATTTATCAGTGGATATACTGTCACACTTCCACAGAATGAGGAAACCAATTTCTGATTGTGTTAATTTCTCTCTGTTTCAGAGGCTACAGATTTCCCCTGCGTTCAATTCCCGTGTGTGTGTATATGTGTGTGTATTGTGACTACACTCATAGCTGCCCCGGTGAGACAATATCTGATGACTCTCCATCTCTGCTCCGCTAGAACTCACTCTGGCATCTGTCCTTTCTGACTTCCGCCACGCTGTCCCACCATGATCGAGCCATCTCTGTATTGCCATGGCAATGAGTGCCTCTCCTTCCATACTGACGGACATGTGGAGATAAACAGATTGATAGAGGGGGGGTGGGGGTATAGGAAAAGGAGAGTTAAGCTGTACAACTGACCAAAAGAAGAAGCTAGGGTGAGGATGTGAAAAGGGATGAGGGTGGGGGAGGAAGGGGCGGTGGGTGTCAGGCAGAGAAAAATATAAAAGAAATCGCTCCACAGTATAGTCAGTATTTAGGCCAGTGGTCTGTAGAAGATGAGTGGCAGATCGACAGAGCAAAAGAGAACCATCAAAGAAAAACAAAGGAGAGAATGCCTGAGTGATGTGTACCTGTCTGTTGGTTTTAAATTCACATTTTGATTTTCCGTCTGATAAAAGAAAAGGTCACAGGCCACGGACCCGCGTCAGGTATGACGAAGGAAATGGGAATGTGGTTGCAGCTTGTGCACTTTCTATCTGCACCTTTTAAGCATCTCGGTCTAAATTCAAATGAGTTTGTGCGTCTGCTTGAAAAATAAAAGTTCACAGAGCCGTCAGGTTGGAGGATATATTGGGTCAGCGCCAGGGTGTATGACAACGTGTGTGCCTGCAGAGGACTGCGGTTTGGTCACTAGGATGGCCACTGAGACAGATAGCTGACAAGTCAAATGAGGTAATGTCCTTCTTTCCTCCACCTCTCTCCTCCCTCCTGGTTTTCTCTGCTGCCTGACAGATAACTGACATATTATCAACCAATGACCTTGCATTGCGGGCGATTCCATGCCAATTAAAAACTGGGCCATTTCCCTGTCAACTGAGCGGGATGGAAATTCATCAGACCTTCAATCTAAATGAGGGAGCCAGACGCACACACACATGCAAACATGCAAACACACACCTACACAGCCACACTAAAGGTAATTCTGCACCAATAAATATTCCCTATAAATTGAGACAAGCATGTCAAACACCAGTAAGTATCGAGAGCCAATGGGGTGATGTACACGTCAGCGTGAGTGTGTGTGTGTGAGGTTAACCTTGGAGGACAGTGGAAGGGTATCCAACTAACTTTTCAACTCACTCAATCACAAGGACACAGAGCGAGGGTGGCTACAAACTGACAGACGGAATGAGAAAGATGGAGCTGGGCAGACGGAGAGTGACAGAGAGAGAGAAACAGTGACAGAGACTGAGGATGACACAGAAAGACAGATTGCAAGAGGTTAAAGATTCAGATAGGGGTGGGACAAGGAGGGACAGATAGTGTGGTGGCATTATGGGATTGTTTGGAAGGATGGAGAGGAAATAAAGACACTAAAAGAAAGGAAAGAAAAGTACAGGGACTTTATCAAACACGTTGAAATCTATTTTCACATTAAGCCAAACAGCCAGAGGTGATGGCGTAATGAAGGCGGGAGGTGAGAATGGATGGTAATAAGTCAGAAGAAAGAAAAAGAAGTCCAACAGAAAAGATGGCTAAGAGGAATTTAAGAGAAGTAAAGTGCTGAAACTGATATATCTGGGAGCAACTGCAAAGAGGAGCTTGGGATGAAAAACACGATTAACACTTCAACTTGCGAGCTCAAAGACAATCAAAAGCTCATTAGAGCCAAATGCTGAAGAAAAACAATAATACACAAAGTCTAGCATACACAGGACATTAGATACGTGGCAAATAACAACATAATAGAATATGATATCAACCCTTTCACCACCAGTTCCACACACTCAGTCAGGACACACAGCTAACTTGGGTATAGTGTGAATAAAATGCATCCATGAAAATGTACTGGGGGTCAATGCTTACGACAAAAAAGGTCATAAAAGCAGCAGCACAAACAGATACTGTGTGGTGTCACAATAAAAGAGACTCAGGGTAAACACAGATGTCCTTTTCTAGCAGTTGGACAGGCTGATATTTGTGTGCACTGGAAAGATAGCAGATGTTTTCTCCTCAAACTCCCAGAGGGACGGAGACGTACTGGAAGTTCTGTTGCCAGCTTGTAAGTAGCCAGAAAGCCGCATGGTGTGCAGTTAGATGGTATGGAACCATTTTCACATCAATCATCTATATACATCTGAGATTTGAAACACTTTGCAGCTGTGAGAAGGTGAGAATAACTACAGACCCGCCATCACACTTGGAACATCAACTGAGAGGAGCCCACTGCTCAGTAACATCCATGGACAGCGCTGCTGCTGCTGCTGCTAGACCCCTCACAGAGGCGCAGAGCTGCTATAACGAAAGCAGTGTGATGCAGAGGCAGTGATTGGAAAAGAAAAGTAAGAGCAAGAATTTCCAGTCACAGCAGTCAGGCCAAAGAGAATCATGAAGACATAAAGGATTTTTATAGGATAGCACGACTGGAAAAATGTCTTGGTGGCTGATCTATATGAGCTCTCACATGATATGTTTTGTATTCTGCCAACCTGTTGCCATCGCACTACATTTCCAACTGTAGACGAATTAGCATTTAAATGAGGCATGTTGTTTTCCATTTACGTCCGCTCTAAATAACTAATGCGGCAGCTTTGATCGAGATGAGCTTTTTGTGTTAGTGACCCAGAAAAGGTTGAGTGAACACACTCGCACCTTTTTTTCTTCACCTTGCTCACAAGTTAACACTCACACGACCAGCACCTGTGGCATGTGGAACGGCTCCAGCTGTGCAGTGTCCAACGGACCAGTGACTTACAACCTGATCAGAGATTCACGGATGCACCTGTGCACCTGTCAGGATATTTGTCCACGCCGTCCTGTCCGAACAAACTGTTTTCATGTCTCTTCACTTTGATGTCTCCTCACTCTTCACCATTTGTTTCCATGTCAGTGTCTCCTTGTTTTATTCAGGTTAATGCATTGCAGTCTATGTAAACATCGAGGTTTCTGTTACAACATGAATTACGATGCAGGAACCCTTGAATAGGTTAACTGGGTTACCAGCTATGATTAATACAGTAATGTTGTCATATGACAGGTTGATGAATTACTGTGTGATCCCAAACAACACCATTTTCTGCTGTTGTTTTTTAACGTTCCAACCTGTTCATTTCTCTTGTGAGTTTTAGACTTTTCCCCTGAAGACCACGGCCCCCTGCTGGTGTAACGAACCTCCGCTCAACCTGTGCTTTAATCACAGTACAGCAGCTCTTGCCATGTTTCAGTTTCTCCACATAGAATTTTGCATTTGCATAATTTGCAGAACAATTGTTTTTTACATCCAGTGATGCAACTACACTTTCTCAGTGGTCAATGATTTTATTCTTTTTAACGCCTATAAATGTGAAAATGAATGTGGTCCAGTGGTCAGTGGATGAAGTGGTTCATTCTAATGAGGCAAACAGGTCAGGAGAATGACAGGCGTCTAGTTAATACCCCAAGCCTGACGGCTGAAGGTGAGCGTGGGTGGTGGCGGGGTCATTTGGAAATAGAACTGAGCAGCCTTCTCTCTTCCCCTGGCTGGAACGTGTCTGTTTTCCTAACTGTGAAACACCTTAAAGAGTGATGGATGTTGATGGGGCCACAGAGTGCTGATTACGGCTCATCGTCGAGTGTAGCAAAGGGGACACAGACACACAAATGGCAAACGAGGAAGAGAGAGACAACACTGGTTCACAATGCTGCTCCGTGAGAGCACCCAAACAGGCCTGAAGTACATCTTCAGTCTGGTCCTCTGAATTCAGATTTCCTGAAAACGTCTCTTTGAGTCTTAATCAACTGATCCTATTGAGAAAAGGTTGGAAGATAAAAGAGAAAATCTGATAAGACAAGACTTGTTCTGTCGGCAGAATAAAGACAAGCGCTTGCACTGAATTATTGTTTCACGTCTCACTGGAGGTCAGGAAGAAATTTCCATCACAAGCTGTAGTTTGGGACCACTTGCTGGAAAGTTGAATGCAAATGTTTGACCCTATACTTTTTACCACCGACAAAAATAAAAAAATAAGACAAAAGCAATCCACAATACACAAAATAACTCTGAAAGCTAAAGCTACAAAGTTGGTATTAGAGAGTAACTGTCACAAAATGTAGCTATATAGTTGTTATAAACTATGACATTGTACACCATGTATCACACTTCTGGGCACCACTTGAGTACACACATTCCATCACTGTATTCAATTGTATTAAACAGAGAAAGTAGAAAATTAAAAAAGGCATTTGAGCAGAAGATGTTAAGCAGAGGAGGAAATGATAAAAGAAGAGTGATTTAACAGATGACTCCCACACTGACTTTCCGAGCTACAGCGAACCTGACAGTGAAAGTCTAGTGGTCGTTTGTCTCAAACTGGGACAAAGGAACAGTTTGAGGAACCTGCCTGAGGATCTCCGCCTGCTTTGTGGCTCACAGGGGAGCAGAAATTCAGCAATTTAGCTAATGTATGTGAGCTGAGTTTCCTGAGGGAAGGGAGCAAGTACATTGCCAGTGCAGGACAGACTCGAGCCTTTTAATCACATCTGACAAGTAAATGGGTGTTGAATGCATCAGGGAAAGTTCTGCCCTTCTCGTGGTCATATATTTGAAATGGTGCCATTTTTCTTTGCATTTTTTTAACTGTACCTTTACTCTTCATGACATACTGCTCTGCCCAAAGGCTAAGAAACAGACTTTTCTTTACTTTGGACAACTTGTTTGTAATGCAACCTTCTCTCTGCAAGGTTTTTTTCTCTTTATGAGTGAATAGTTTTACTATTAAATTACACTAGGAAATGTGAGAGTGATGTGACTGATGAATCTGTCGAGCATTCTAACCCGCCTCTGCGACTCCCCTTGAGCTTTAGGCAACTTTGGTTTACCACCACTATCTGTTTGCAGGAGTGAAAAGACAACGCTTACGGATGGTGCACGTTATGTTACTTTTTACATAAATATCTGGACTGTAAATAAGTAAGTGTTTATAGTTGCTGATTTGTCAGTTGTGTCTGCCTGAGTTTCTACTGCCCCCTAGTGGCAGAAATACAGTATATACTTGAGGAAAAAAGTAAATACAGTATATAAGCTTATAAGATTGTCTGCTGAAATTCAGTATTTAATCAAAATGTACAAACATAATCAACATGTATTAAGAAACAATTCAAAATTATGTTCAGAAAGAGAACTTACGTCTACAAATCAGATTGCTGTAAGGAGACGGCTCATTGTTGATGGCACCCAGGGTCAAGTCATTGCCGAAACACAGGACAGAACTGAAGTAGAACAAAAGAGCTTTCAGTGACATAGAAAAAAAGGTCAGGTCATACCAGATACAGGGGTTTGATGATATTCTGCAGGAGACCAGCTGAGACGCTCTCATGTTCCACATACAGTATGATGGCTGTCCCAGGGGTCACTGGAGGTTGTTTTATAAACTCATGTTGACACAGCGGCCATTTCAACCTGTAGGCCAACTGTAGGGGGTCAAGGAGTGACTATGTGATCCATGTGAGATGAGAACGCTACAAGGACTTCATTAAGACGGAGGTCAGTGCTGCTGGCTCAGCTCGTGCAGGCAGATCAGCTCGACCTTCTTCAGGATTCATGGTTCACATTTAAGTAATTGGGGGTGTCACTTGCAGACAAAACTGTGTCATACTGCTGCTATGCGATTATCATATTTCTAAGTAAATGCAGGCTGTTTCAAAAGAATATTTATGTGCTTTTATGTCTAATATATATTGTGGTTTATGTGACGGAAGCTGGAATTTGGAGGTTACTACATTTTACCTTGAAGTATTGACAATCGTCAACAAGACTATTTAAAAAAAAATATTCATGATATTAACTACTGCTTTGTGTTGTTTCTTTTATAAAACACATGGATATGAAAATAAAAACTCCCATGACTAATCACTGTTTCAATGCATGAATAGCATTTAGCCTGAACATTTCTATCATTCATTTCTGGATAAATTATCATGCAATTTAATTAAAAAAGAAGCACATGTCGAACAAGTTTCCACTCCACCATGACATAGTGACACTTTCCCCCCGCCAGCCGTGATCGTATAGTGGTTAGTACTCTGCGTTGTGGCCGCAGCAACCCCGGTTCGAATCCGGGTCACGGCAGCAGTTTTAGTTTGGACGCGCCACAAACAACACAACTGAAACACACTGAAACAATTAAGATTAATGGTTCATTCGAACGCATCTTTACAAAGACGAATTATTAAGATGGTGAACGTGAAGGAATAGATAAAGTTGTGTTTGTAATTATTCACAGACTTGGATCATTCAAATTCCTTCTCGTGGTCACACACGGTGCAGTGTCGAGTTTGACTCCACGTCGTTCTTACACTGCACATTCATATCGTGTGAATGTTTCTGACGGAGATAACACTAAAACTATAAAGGATTCCATCGATAAAAGTGAAATTTAACCTCCGGTATGGTGACTAAAAGTCGTTTGAACTACTCGACAAGCAGT
>CAAKHB010007444.1:118992-132607 GCA_901007665.1 Aeoliscus strigatus | reverse complement strand
CAAACAACACAACTGAAACACACTGAAACAATTAAGATTAATGGTTCATTCGAACGCATCTTTACAAAGACGAATTATTAAGATGGTGAACGTGAAGGAACAGATAAAGTAGTGTCTGTGATTATTCACAGACTTGGATCATTCAAATTCCTTCTCGTGGTCACACACACGGTGCAGTGTCGAGTTTGACTTACACTGCACATTCATATCGTGTGAATGTTTCTGACGGAGATAACACTAAAACTATAAAGGATTCCATCGATAGAAGTGAAATTTAACCTCCGGTATGGTGACTAAAAGTCGTCTGAACTACTCGACAAGCAGTTTTCCAGACAGTAGACGTGAGATAAAAACTAACATTTTACCAATTTGTCACCCAACAACAGCTGTGAGGTGGGCCAACTCCCGGACACTCGTACAGCCGTGATCGTATAGTGGTTAGTACTCTGCGTTGTGGCCGCAGCAACCCCGGTTCGAATCCGGGTCACGGCATTTTGATGATATATGACGTTTAAGGCGCAATTTCGAATCCTTCATGGCATGTCCTTAGTTGTAAATGCCAAACAACACATAAAACCATGTGTCTCCCTTTACTAATATAACAAAATTAGCACTTTGTCCGAAGAAATTCTAGGTCAAACGCTACATTAGCATCATTAGTTCCAGGAAAAACTGACACCACTAAGTAAAGTGCGTTATTATAGTTAACAATGGCTTTGGCTCTTCAATTCAATTCAATTCAATTCAATTACAACAGCACAAGAGGAAAATGTTAATTAGTTAACCTTTGCCGAATGTATTCGCGCCTCCAGCGAGGGTTAATATGCTCCATTAGCGTTGATGCGTGTTGATTACTGCCAGTCTCGCGTTACTAGCCCCGAAATCCCGTTGATCAGGCAAACCCGGATGTGGATGGCGGAAGTCTCATAGAGCCACCTCACGCTTTCAGTTTATGGGCAGCTCTACCGTTTTATTTGAATGGGGACTCTAGCGGAGTAGGTAACACATGTCCTCAACTCAAGCACGGATGATGGATACGGAGATACGGCGATGGAATCGTAGTTAATTGTCCGGTAGGACCTGAAAAGTGACGCTTAGCCAGCGGATGAGCCTGAATCCGGTCACTGACAGCCTGCTGGTTCGTTTGCACTCTACTTCTGTTAAACTTGGACTCATATGCTGCACGAAATGATAGAAAAAAAGAGTTGTAAGCAGTAGATTGTGGCAGACAGGAGTAACAACGGGGTGCACTATGTGGAGAGAAGCTCAACCAGCTATGAACAAATGCATTCAGAATTCGCTTCGTCGTTGATTTTGGGCTCATTCAGGGTGGTCGTCATTTTAACCCCTGGGCTTTGACCTCCTGCAGACATATGGCCCTGCTCTTCATCTAGCTGTAGCAGACCAAGCGAAGAGGGAGACATCATGTTCCTGAAATCATCATTCACCAGCCTGATTGTTGGGGTGTTTGTGGTTTACGTGCTTCACACCTGCTGGGTGATGTACGGCATCGTGTACACCAAACCCTGCGACAACCCCAAAGGCGCCAGCTGCATCACACCCTTCCTGGCCGGGAACCCCAAACTACAGGTGAGGACATCGGACCCACTGCAGCTGCAGCTATTCAAGATCCCACTGATATGACGCTCCTTCACTACACTGTGTACGTGTATCATATCTGTGTCGTGTCTCTGTCATACAGTTGAGTATTTACACTGCACAGCAGCCCAATGCAGAGGGAGGTCATCACCTGATCCACAAAGAGGAGATCTTCGACGTGAGCAGCAAGTTTGAGAGGTTGGTGGCAAGTATGCTGTTGAAACAGCTATTTTCAAGTCAACAAATCTGAATATTACAACATGTTATGTACTAATGATATGAAAATGGCCTCTTTGCTCTGCTGCCCAATGCAGCTTTCGCACAGAACTTGATGTAGGGATGCATAAAATTAAAGTACTAAGTACTTTAAAGGATTAGATTTTGTGACATGCCAGCGTGATTTATACATAGACTGTATTCTATCAAAATATCACACAGACCTAAGACTGAACCGTAAATAACTGGATGGTGTTACTGACTTTTGGTAAATGTCTGGGGGGGGGGTTTGTTTCTCTCTCTCTTCAACAGAATAGTTAACGTCTCGCTCCCTAAGAAGACCCGTAACAATGGAACTTTATATGCTCTGATATTTGTCCATCAAGCTGGCATCACCCCATGGCAGGATCCACGACAGGTCCACTTGGTGGCTCATCTCACCACATACATGGTCCCCAAACCGCCCGAAATCTCTCTGATATCCAGAGAAGATCAGACTGTGGTATGAAGTCAGTTGAGTGGATTGTACTGAAGTGGAATGATCATCTAAATCAAGTTGAAAATGTTCACAATTGCCGCTACATTTGTCATTGTGATCATACAGGGGCAGAAAGAAGAAGCCCAGCAGAGGAAGCAAAGTGATGGAAAGAAAGCAGATGGAGCCAAAGCCAGCTCCACATCTGATCACCCAGTTTCCCACTGGCGCTCTCGCCTGACACTCAACGTCGTCAGCGACCACTTCCTGTTTGACAGAGAATACCTTCCGAGTGACGTCCACAGATACCTCCGAGTGTGAGAAAGCTGACCCACCAGCACACACTGCCGACTTCGGGACATGTTAAACATGCTGCACTGCTGCTGGTAGTTTGGATACCAGCAGCGTCGTGTGAAATTAGCAGACGTGATAAAAAGACCAAACAATCATTCAAGTTCAAGATGTGTGTGTGTGTGTGTGTGTGTGTCAGATTCCAGAACGGTAAGAAGATGGTGTATCTACCTCTGCTGTTTGTTGATGAGCTCAGCAACCGGGTCAAGGACCTCATGGTAAGCAATGACTTTCACTTTTCACTTTGTTTTAATTGACAAAATGGTATCTTCTTATAGACTTTATTGATAATAATAAAGCTTTTTTTGGCGGGAGCTGACGTGTCTTTTACGTTCTCGTGTGTCAAGGAGATCAACAGTACCTCCAAGGAGCTCCCTCTGACCATCTCCTATGATTCAATCTCTCTGGGGAGACTGAGATTCTGGATCCACATGCAAGATGCCGTTTACTCCCTGCAGCAGTTTGGTATGACAGACAAACTCACACACACACACACACACACGCGCGTGATTGCAGCTTTCATGATGCGACATTTGTTCGCCCGTCCGTGTCGCCACGCGTCGCAGGTTTCACAGAGAAGGATGCCGATGAGATTAAGGGGATCTTCGTGGATACCAACCTGTACTTCCTGGCTCTGACCTTCTTTGTAGCGGCCTTCCATGTGAGCCTGGAGCACCACACCTCACACACACACACACACACACACACAGGGTTCAGACATCAAAAGTGGATTTTTGCAATGAGTTGATTCACAAAATGTTCTCTTTCTTTGTTTGCATTTTTTAAACAGCTTCTGTTTGACTTCCTGGCCTTCAAGAACGACATCAGCTTCTGGAAAGAGAAGAAGAGCATGGTGGGGATGTCAAGCAAAGCAGGTGGGTAACAGGGCATCACACGGCTTTACTCATGAAGGAAAGTCATGTAAAACACCTGTACGTGTTTACTATTAATTGAATATTCATTTTGGACTGGGCTGAATAATAGCTCTATTGGTTTAAGTGTTTTCCAGAGAGAATCTTGGGCAGTGAATTGGTCTGAGCGGTGGATCATCATTCAGTGGATCATGTTTTTTTCTTCCAGTGCTGTGGCGATGTTTCAGCACCATTGTGATCTTCCTCTATTTGTTTGACGAGCAGACCAGCCTGCTTGTCCTCATACCGGCAGGCATCGGCTCCGTCATTGAAGTAAGTAAACACAGGGATCACTCTGAATCTGACTTTATTCAGACACAAATCCACTTCTGATGCATGTGCTGTCCGTTGTATTCACCTTTGTTCATTGATTGTGTTGGAAAATCTCCTGAGAATGAATGAATGAAGGAGGTTTGATTGGTGTTTTTACCGTTTGAGAATCTGATTTGGAATTTATTGTCTGACTGTCTGATTGCTGACTTAAACTGCATGACTGGCTGATTGTTGCAGGTATGGAAAGTGAAGAAGGCCTTTAAGATTCAGATTCTGTGGAAAGGAGGCAAACCAACATTCCTGGTGGGTGTGTGCGACTGAAACCTGTGCGAGGTGCTCTGCGGTATTTGTATCAGTATCAATCGACTTCACCAATTCTTCCTGCTAAACGTCTCTACTGAGTGACTCAAGTGAACGCACAGAACAGAAGCTCTTGTACATAGTCATGAACTCAGCATGTCATGGTCACTGGATTTCAAGGAAAGTGCAAAGTGTAATTCTGCGTGTTTTCTCTTCTGTGACACAGTTTGGCAAATTAGACGAATCAGAGAGGAGAACAGAAGAGTATGATACTCTGGTGAGACCCTTCCTCCGATTACAGTCCATGAAAACACCTGTCTGAGCTCCAGAGATTATTGAGTCAGAAATGCTCCACTAAAGTATTTCAACTTTTAAACAGCAATGCATGTACTGGCCTTGTGTTTCCTCGTAGGCCATGAAGTACCTGTCATACCTCTTGTACCCACTGTGCATCGGAGGTGCTTTGTACGCTCTCATATTCCTCCGATATAAGAGGTGGGTCTGATATTCACTGGTCCTGTGATACCGATGGCAGCAGATGTTCATTTGTCGTCACTGTCTCTTGTTTCAGTTGGTACTCGTGGGTGATCAACAGTTTGGTGAACGGTACGTTCCAGATCGGTGGATTCATGTGTTCACAGCAGTACAGCTGATATGATTATGATTTTCATTATTTGATCTCTGAATTAATGCTCATGTGGACCATTTCAGGTGTTTATGCGTTTGGTTTCCTCTTCATGCTTCCTCAACTCTTTGTCAACTACAAGGTCAGTTCACAGATGTGTGTGTGTGCGCGTGTGTGTGTGGACAAAACATTCCAAGTTTTCATTGTTTCTTTGTTCAACAGTTGAAATCTGTCGCCCATCTGCCCTGGAAAGCTTTTATGTACAAGGTAAAAATCAGTTTGTCTATGGAGTACTCCTCTATGGGTGCATCTATGACTGAACAGAGGAAGATGTTTGTGTCGTTCAATTATTCACGTTACAGACATTATTCAAATTAATGACAATGTACACTGACACTGTTGACTCTGTGCTGTTGTTACAGGCGTTTAATACGTTCATAGATGATGTGTTTGCCTTCATCATCACCATGCCAACGTCTCACAGACTGGCCTGTTTCAGAGATGATGTGGTGTTTCTCATTTACCTCTACCAGAGATGGTACACACACACACACACACACACACACACACGAAGCCAACATTAGCTGCTCAGTCTAAATTGTCTCTCCTCTCTGCTCAGGCTCTACCCAGTGGACAAGACACGAGTAAATGAATATGGAGATTCGTACGACGAGAAGCCCAAAGGAAAGTCTCACAGGGACTAGAGAGGAAAGATCTGGTGGCTTTTGTCTGCTGTTTTACACCAATCTCATCTGATTCAAGAGGGTCAATGGTTCACCATTAATTAGCTTTGTTTTTTTTTTTTATCCCATCCCATACGAAGTTCCATAACATTTTGCATTCCAGAGATTTTTCCTTTTCCTTTTTTAGGGCTGTATGTGTGAAAGGACTAGAGAATTAATACGACCCATCTGTAAAAGTACATTTCACTTCAAAATGCAATTAAACAAGCGTTTTAAGTCAAAGTCAAACAAAGGACAGTAAAATGACAGCAGCGGACTAGAAAACATCGTCACTCACAGGTAATTCACAGGCAGTTTCAGCAACGCAGGTTTGCTTGAAGCCGTGATGAGAATTAACTCACGTGAATATTTTTAATGCACCTTTTAAAAGTTTTTCATGAAATAATGAAATTATTCCAGTTATGCTAAAAAAAGCATAACTGGAATAATACATTCTAAAAGTTATGCAACCTTTTAGAATGTAACTATGTTTAGATGTTTTTATTCCAAATTATCACATATGCAAAGTTTTGCTGATGCTTCCTAATTTGTCCAGAATCTTGAACTTCCCACAGACTGTAAAAGGTACACTTTTATATAAAACACGAGGGTACAACTGAAAACTACACTGTTCTGTTTCGCTTTAGATGTCTGTCTGCTCAAGTATTTTTTTTAACATATCGGAGCCAAGAAAATATGAGATATGAGTGCCAAATGTGGGAGTGATTATTTCACGGTTTTGTGAGCTTTGTAAGTTGGTCCAGCTGATGTTTTTAATCGACATTGACACTCTGGATGGGTGTATGATATGACCTGATGAACTTATTCATAGGAGTCACATTTCCATTTTTCTTCCATTGCTGAGTTTTCATGTTTTCAACTGACTTCTTGGTGTCTCTCTAGCTCATGTTCATTCCACTTTGTCCACAAATCCTGTTCAGGTGTACAAGCAGCCAACAGAAATTCATTAGCAAAAGAAACATTGACTTGATTTTACTCGTTGTCATTTGTGCTTGTTTGGAATATATGAAATAAAATTGACTGACTGAAAATGCGTTTTTGCATAGTTTTGATTTAGATCTTAATATTTTCATCACTGCCATGTTTCATTGTAACAAAAAATACGTGTTCATTGTTCTTGACTACAGAGAATCCTTGATCCGGAGTCATTTGCCACATTTGAAGCGAACCTACGTACCCTTGATGCCTGCTTTACGTCAGTGTGTGCGTACTGACGTAGAACGCACGCAACTTTGACGTCGGGTATATATACCCAGCTCCCGCCCTCCACGCTCCCTTTCACTACAGGAAGTCAACGTGCCTAAGGTGCTTGGTTCTTCACCCGAAGCTAAGGCCCATAATCCGGCGACTAGCACCGTTAAAATTAGGCATCCGACGCCATCGACCTAAAACCCACAATCTACAATGGCCTCCGTTTCCGAGCTCGCCTGTATTTACTCAGCTCTCATCCTCCACGACGATGAAGTCACCGTCACCGTAAGTGTCCCGGTTCATGCCCCTACAAGCCCTCCAACAGCCGGGCTCCGTGCCCTCTTGAGCCGCCCCCCCCCTTAGTGGACCTACTACGTAACAAATGAGAGCGATAACGTGCTGTATTGTTGGATAAATCGAAGTATTCCCGGCGTAAAGCCTGGGTCTGTGCATGTGTCTAGTTAATCTGTTGTACAGGAAAAGATGGCGCCATGCTAAGGCCACGTTTGTGCATCAAGACAACCCCAACTCGATTTACGATCACGATTCTTCACGAACTCGCTAGTCTGTGTTGTGTTCCGTGTGCAATAAACGACTTGAATCAGCATTTGATTGTCAGGTTCCCACGATCTTAGTGCTCCTCTTTGACAGGTGCTAGCTAGTACTAAGCTAAAGCTAGCATAAGTCTTTAACAGAAACACCATCCAAACCCCAGCTAGTGTTTTTTGTAAAAAAACAGTTTTAAAATATTGCCATTGGATTCTGGCTATTATGTTTTGTTACAACTCTTTTCTGGTGTTTAAAGGCATCTTGACAATTTCGTGAAGTAAAAACGTTAGCATCACTGACACTGGATGTCAATAAAGGTAACACCACATGTGCTGGGTTTGTTCTTGGCAGTTCTTTAGCAGTTCATCTGAAAACATCCAGGTAAAATTGATTTGAGAGGGTATAATTGAATTTAATTTTAATTTAAGACTTGAATGAGAGAGGTGTAAGAAGTTGCTCATATAGGTAGTATTATGAAATTCTCTTGGACATGAATAACAGGGTCTGTCATGTTGTGAAATAACACAAATGTAGATGTTAGTTTTAAGTGCAGAACGCGTGTGATGGTCAAATCTCCATACGGGCTGTAAATTATCGTAGGGGTTTTTGTATGTCTTTAACACTCCTTTCCCTGTGTGCAGGAGGACAAGCTGAATGCTCTGATCAAGGCTGCTGGAGTGTCAGTCGAGCCCTTCTGGCCCAGTCTGTTTGCCAAGGTGAGAGATGACGCGTCTGATCCACTGGGGAGACGAACAGCGGCTTCAAACGATGTCACCATCTACGGAACTTAAACTGTTTAACACAGCTCAGTTCACCCCACAGCTTTTATGTTGTGAGCAGTGAGCGTTAAGTAACACTTCCGACTGTTACTTGTAGTAAACAGTGACGTCTGATTTTGTGTTGTAGGCTCTGACCAGCATCGACATCGGCAGCCTGATCTGCAACGTCGGCGCTGGAGGTGGAGCTCCAGCCGGAGCCCCGGCTGCTGGAGCTGCTGCAGCTTCCACAGACGCCCCAGGTAACAGGACACAAGTAGATAGCAGAGAGCAGAATGACAGGGTTTACGTTCAAGTGCTCAGGTTTTTGTGGCGTCTTTTGCATGAACGTGAAACTATTTTACTTGAGATGAATAAAGTATTAAAGTATACTGGATTCACTACTGTGAAGCCCATTTTCCATATTTTCTAACTGTACATATTTTTGTCCAAACAGCCAAGGCAGAGGAGAAGAAAGAAGAGAAGAAGGAAGAGTCTGAGGAGTCCGACGATGACATGGGCTTCGGTCTCTTTGATTAAATAAGTCTGTTTTTGTAAAAACACAATAAAATGACAAAAATGGCTGAGTTTGATTCATATTGTCCTGTTCATGTGTTATAATACAGAATACGCCTTAGTTTAGCTTAATGGTTGCTTAAGCCCAGAAGACGTCAGTGAGGCTGAGGGGTTTAAAGGTTCAGGAACTGGAAAATCCATGGGTGAGATGAAAGTGGTGGATTGGGGACTCCAGCCTCCCTTAAAGATCAACTGTGGTTTGATCACTTGACCAGAGCTTTGTCCATTTTTCAGTTAGAAAAGCAATGGAACAGTCAGACGAACTGAAGTCCCTGACCACCATAAACTGGTTTATTCTGTTAGTGCACACCAGTGGTCCCCTTGACCTGTGTGATTCAGATGTGACCTGGTTGAAATGATCCTGACATTCAACTTCTGTCAGGAAAACGTGTCCCTGTGTGCTTCATCTTTGGTAAATGGTTCCTACCTGAAATGGTCATACTATACCTTCCGATGACGACTGAGCCCAACATGAGGACCTTCTGTGGACCTCATGACCTTTCATAGATCATTTAAATGATTCTTTACCCAAACGGACCTAAACCGATTCCCATTCATTCTCTGTGGCAGTGCTAAACCACTAGTGATGCAATATACTTTTCACCGCTACGACCTGTGGCGCTGTAGGAGAAGATTCCGGCGGAGACGGGACGGGAGGTTCTCTACTAAACACACATTCAGTTCAAGGTCAGAACGTGGGTGAATATCAAACTGTATCAACAGTCCCACACTCAGCTGTTTTTATTTAAAGTTTCGATTTACCGCTCAATCAACTATGTCCACTCAGACGTCTGATATTCGAGAGAGGACTTGAAGTGGATTCGAACCTATGGCTGTGAAGACAGGCTGGCCCGTTACGGGCTGACGATTTGTGATGTGTCACAAGAAACGTTCCTTCTGCTGAGGAGTTCATGTATGTAGAGAAACCTGTTAATGGTCTCTGGTATACATTCTCGGTGACGTTCGTACAAGTAGTGGTTTATAACTGTGTGTCCTTCACAGGTTTCCGTAGTGTAGTGGTTATCACGTTCGCCTCACACGCGAAAGGTCCCCGGTTCGAAACCGGGCGGAAACAGTTTTTGCCCCCCCCCCCACATCGTGAACTCTTCCCTCAATAAACCTAAAAGTTAAAATTCGTGTTTTGGTTGATAAAACAGCTCGAACAGTCTCACCAGGATCCAGTGCACCACGACCTGATCGCTGCCTCTGTTACAATGGAGTGGTTAACCCACTGTGTATGAATGTGTTAAGGACAGTCTGCTAATGTGAAGTCATAACCAAAGCACACAGACTCAGTGAAAGAACTTAGACTTCACAAATAAATAACATTTCATCATAAGTGTTTTTATTTGCTTTGTTTAGCAACTGTACACGTGACTCTTTCCTGAGAGGGCTGCTCACCTCAGGGGAGAGAGAACAGCCAGTGGTCAGAGGAGCAGAGGACAGCTGGTGAAAACAAGAGGCCACGATCACGACCATAGACTGTATAGAAAACTGGCAGCAAGATCACTCGCCTCCGAGTGGATGGATACAGTTTTTGTGTTTGAAGATGGGGCCTTGAGCCAAGTTTAAAAAAAAAAAAAGGATCCATATCCAGGTGAAGCTCGCTTCATTTCAGACATGCAGATATAATATACAGTCTACGGTCAAAACATACAGACGACAGGACTGATTATTTCTGAGGAGAAAATGGAACGGGAAGAATAATAAATTACGATGATACAGGAATGTGGAGAGATCAGGAAGGAAAACAGGAAGAAAGACTGCACGATGTGTGTTTTTTTACAAACTCTGGGCCCGTGAAGTGGGTGTTTGCACCATTATGGCTCCTTTGTCACTGCCCCAAATGTAATGTTCCTTTATTTTGCATTTCTCTTACCAGGACTGAGCACCAGTTCAGGTTCAGTTCGGCCAAAGTGCAGCAAAAATTCACTCAGTCAGAATAACACATACACATTATGGATGCTTTCACAAGTCGGATTATATTGAAAATATGAACCAGCAGTATTTCAAAAATATTTTAGCATCCCTCAAAATCAGCTTTGAAATCTGCAGGGTGAATGTTTGTGTGACAATAGAAACCCACAGCGTGACTTAAGAACATGTGGTGGAAATTCACATAACATGTGACAAAGAGTCGTCAGGTGTTTTAAATCATGAGAGCAACACAAATGTCAGGTGAGATGATGGCAAGAAAATAAGTCTGAATTATTGGGCAACATGCTTTTCTGTAAAATGAAGTTGATTTGGCACAGGGCGACGTCCTGTCCATGGTTAAACCTGCATGCTCTCCGTTCACCTCGTCAGGGACAGATCATAGCCCATAAATGTGTATAAAATATATCTTCTGTGTATATTTACCATGTAGTTAAGTTAAAAGCAGCCCGGGGCGGCTTGTAGATTTCCTAACTATATAAAAAGATGCTTATTTCACTATTTTAGATTTGTGTCTCTTCCTGATGCCTGATACAGAAAGATGTGGAGACGTAGTGAGGACAGATACAGCAGCTCCGTGGACTGGAAATCTGACAAACACACAAACAAAAGAGACGATGAAGAGTCAAGGCTGGAAACATTTCATCATGATATAAAGGCATTTAAAAAAAAAAATCAATATGGCATCATCTTCATTATCCTCTTCCTTCTGGCTCTTCAGATTCCAGTTGTTCAATGCTGCAGGTGGACAGAACCCATCAGCAATCCTTCAAAGGAACCTTTTCTTCAGATGATACTGCACCTGGACATGGTTCACTGCACTCCTCCACTGTTCAATTAAAAGGATCAGGTCTGACTTGTAACTCGGTAACAAATTACCGAGGACATGCGATGGGAGAAGGGCGTGTTGCCTTGAATACAAAAGCAATGAATGCAACAAAAGTACAAAAAAACAACACAAATGTTATTGACTGAAAGTTGACTGTCACCCCCCCGGAGAGGAAACAATGAATGTTTGAGCTGATTGTTTCAGCCAGTCATGTCTGATGTCCATCAGATGATCCATCCATCACATCTCCTTTTGATTGGCCGGGTGCAACCGCTCTGTCCGTCTCCACGGCAACAGGCGTACTTCCTTGTCCATGTTCTGTCTTTGGATTCCCTTCAGCAGAAACTCACAGCTTGATTAAACCCTGGGCTAATGTGGGCGGGTGTGAGTGATCATCTTGAGCCGCGATTGGTCGATGACATCCAGCAGGTTCTTGGCGTCCACTGCGAGGGCGTGAGCTGCCATTAGCATCTGTTTCTTGTAGTCCTTCTGTAAGCTGTCGAGGGGGAGAACGCGTTAGAACGCGTTAGAACACGTCCACATGAACAGAACGTGTCAGGGAGTGTGGTCTCACCCACCTCGTCATGACGTACTGCTGGGCCAGCTTCATCTTTGCTATCAGCTCTGCCAGATCTGAATTCAGCAGCTTCTGGGCCATTTCAATCTGCCGGATCACACCAGATCACACCGGATCATATCGGATCACACCGGATCATATCGGTTCACACCGGTTCACACATAAAACACATGTAGACATCAGAGAGCTTTAATTCAATTCATTTACGACAGCACTGGTGTACTACTGGAGTGGGTACCGTGTGTGCTGTTGTTGTGTGTTTGTGTACCTCTGTGTGTACTGGTGTATTATGGGAGTGTGTACCTGATGCATGCTGCTGGTGTGTGTGTGTGTGTGTGTACATCTGTGTGCTGTTGGAGTGTGTGTACCTCTCTGTGTGTACTACTGGTGTGTGTGTGTGTGTGCATACCTCTCTGTGTGTACTGGTGTATTACTGAAATGTGTACTTGATGCATGCTGCTGCTGGTGTGTGTAGCTCTGTGTATACTAATGTATTACTGGAGTGAGTGTGTACTGTTTGCATGTACTGTTGGAGTGTGTGTGTACCTCTCTGTGTGTACTGGCTGGCAGCACAGGGATCGTCTCATCGACTGTTGCCAGCAGAGTCCTGAGCGCCAGACCGACCTCCTGCCGAACACACACACATCATTGTCGTCAGTTGGAATTCTCTGGCACACGTCAGATGGGTTCCTGACACGTCACTGATCCCACCTTCACCATGGGGACGTACTCCTCCGGGGCTGCAGGCTGAATCCTATTGGACATCTCGATAACAGATTTGACCAATCCCGTCACGTTCTCATACACTTTGTCGTTGGAGCGATCCAAGTTGGCGGTGGGGGGGGGGCTGATCTCCTGGGGTTGTAACTGGACCCAACAGGAGGAGAAGGAGCATAAATCGTCATCCGACAACAAGACGCAGGATTTCAGCTGGGTTTATTTGTTAGTATGAAATGATGTTCATTGATGTTATAGACAACTAGTAAACGATTGCCGGTGTCACTGTAGTTACACAGACCCAACACTGGGTGGCAGTCATACAACACAAAGAATACTAGACAACACTATACATACAACAGGAAATGTTCAGCAGGAAATCTATTTGTTATCATCTTTGCGCACTTCTGTCTGCAAACTAGATGCTTGATCCATGATGGACTGTTAGTTGAGTCATGTGGTTGGTACCAACCTGCATGAAGTCACATTTTTAACAATAATGTGAAATTCAAATGGGACATAATGTCCAGAAGAACCTGTCGATGATGATTCAGACACGTGAGTTGTCCAACTGGTCGTACGTTCTTTGCTTGTTGAAAGATGTTAAAAATAACTCCATGCAGGTTCTACTGATGTTCACAAAACAACCCGGCTGATTCCACGTGAAGTCTAAAGAGCTGTGGAGCGGAGCGTCTCCTCTGCAACACACCGACTGATTAACAATGGGAACGGATCGGTCCAATGTGTCTCTACGGATTTGACATTCATGATCCCGTCCTCACCAGAAACATCCTTTGCACATTAACAGAGAGGAACGTCGGAGATGGAACGGTGACACCGACAGTGTTTGGATTCTCTTCTGGTGAGGAAGAATAACTTGACTTCCACCAAGACAAAACATGGCGGCTACTCACTAGCTACTCTACCGCTACGATGAGAACGGACAAATATCAGCTTACCCTCCACGGCTATGGGGGGAGTGGTTGAGGGTGG
>CAAKHB010007444.1:92012-118972 GCA_901007665.1 Aeoliscus strigatus | reverse complement strand
GGGGGGGGGGGGTGGGGGGGGGGGGGGAAATGGGGGGGGGGGGGGGGGGTGTGAAGGGAATGGGACAAGTGGTTGGTAGATGGATGCAGAAAAAAAAGACAAGTGGAATAAAGATAACAGGGTGTGACAGGGAGACGTGGGCGGAGTGGGTGGATGTTTGTTTGAGAGGTGGGAGGGTGGGGGGAGGAGAAGAGGGACAGTGTGTTAGCCCAAAGGAAACTGCAGCAGGTTGTCAAGTGGTACCATGGGACACCCATCAGCCCAACCAACACAACCGTACACGACACGTTTACCTTGACACCCTCGTTGTAGCTGTCGATGGGGGGAAGACTGGCCAGGTTGCCTAGGTGGCCAGGAGCTCCAGGGCGGGGGGGCTTCTTAGGAGGCGCCACATGTTCTGAGAGGTTCATCACTTCTTATTAGTTTGCATATATGCACATAATACATATTTGTTAAGGTGAATATATGAGTATATAATATGCTCAGTCAGACATTTCCATATTTAAAGTCAAAGGTACTGGTACTGTGTCATATTTACATCAACATCTCAGTACAGGGTATTTCTTTAAAGCATTTCCCCGTCTGTGTACAATTCCTTCTGAAAAATTAATTTAAAGGAACTGTATGACTTTTCAATTTTCTCACCTGGTTTTCCAACAGGCTGGTAGATGTGTTGGCTTCCCCCCTGTGCAGGGACACACACACACACACAGCAGATACATCAAATGAGGCACATACACCAAACATCCCTTCAGCCCTTCAGTTATTGTGTGTGTGCGCTTGTGAGGCAGGAGCGGAGAAAGCACGTCCTCTGGCTTGCAGTCGCACAGAGGAAGGAAAGAAAGTATTTCTGTCGGCCAGACTGGATGTTTTTTTTGTTTTTTTTTTCCTCCCCCCTCTGACTCTCTCCCGTCTCTCCACCTCCGTCTCACTCGGATACTGTGCTCGGTGAATGTGACTGAATTCAAGTACAAACCGGTGCTTGTAGCGTGCCGTCCTCTCTGTCAATGCTTCCTCTGCTGTTTCTGGACTCTGCCTTCTGCACCGAAGACAGAAACAAACAGAAGCAGATGATTGTTGAGCAGAAGTTCAAGGTGAAGTACTTTAACAATCACGTGAAACTCTGGCTTTGCTCTTTAAACCATTTGACATTATTTATCCCACAAATTGATCCTGCAGACAAATCCTTTCCACTGATGGCCACCACCTGCAGCTGTCCCCCTAAAAACCATGAGTCAGCGAGGAACACAAGCGGCAAACACCCCCGTTCACACCATCAGTCCTACAGAAAGCACCGAGCCAACACCACTATCCCCTCCTGTCTTCTTTCTGTACCGTTTTGGTGAAGCACGCCTTGAAGAGATGCATCCTGGGAGAAAAGAGGCCGAAGAAGACGGGAGGAGGAAAGCAGAAAGTGGAGGCCATCGAAAGAGATGGAGGAGAAGAAAACGTTCAGTGGTGCAGGGAGGGAGACGGACTTCAACAGAGGGAAGGACGGAGAAGGAAGAAAGAAAAAAATGGACGGAGAGGTTCAAGTTTTTCCAGAGGAGGAGAGGCTGCAATGAGCCACCGAGACAAACTCCTGGAAAGAAAAGATCCAGTCGCCTCAGTCTCCTCTTTCGTTCTCACAGCCCGTTTCTCCCTCCCACTCTTTCCACCTCTCTGCATCTCCCTCTGTTCCTCTGATGGGTAACTCCCTGCTTGTTCCAGCCTCTCCATTCCTCCATCTCCTGCCAATCCCACTTCCTGTCTCCCTCCTTCTGTCCTCCACAAACACCCATCTTTCTTTCATTCCTTTTTTTTTCTTAAACTTCTAGTTATAACCTTCTCTTCTACTTTCTTTTGTCCTTCATCCCTCTGCCAACGCATCTTTCACTGACGTCACTTTAACCGGGTTAGGTGTGAAGCTCTAGCAGCTCAGATGGTTTCAGGGCTGCTGGTGTTTCTAACTTCCTGGAGGGGATAAATAGTGCATGCACTTTTCAAAACCACACAACTCAGAAACTCTGGGCCATGCATGTCTGAACACCCCACACTTGGAAACCCTGTCGACCTTCAATGAAGTGCTGCTACAAAGTCATACCCTCGAGATTTCATAAACTCCACCGGCATCAAAATCGACCTCCACTCAGTTTGTGTTTGTGGTGAAACGTCACTGACTGGCAGTGACACATCTGCTTTTTGGATCTATTTCTAACTATGATGGTTGAGGGGACATGAGCTGAGGCCCCTGTAAATCTAACTGCACCTCGTCAAATGAGAAGTGAGCAAAGGTCATCTGCAACATAATGTGAAACGTAATATACACGAAATACAACGTGCAGCAGAGACAGGACAGAGAAACTGAAGAGCAGAATTATTCATATTAATAATAAGAAGAGAAAAGACAGACGAGGGAACAGATGGAAAACAAATAAGACAAAGTAGCAGATGGCTGAAGTCTATTTTTGCTCATTTCAAAAATAAGGCTGATGTGTCACAGATGTGTTCACAAGTCATGTGAGCAGATTGGTAAGAAGGATGGCAGATGCAGAGATGGGACAGCCACCACTCATTGTGTTTATCTCTCTATCATCTATCAGCTCTCACACACCTGGCTCCAAAACAAAACGTTCAGGCAAAAAGGAAAGAGTAACTTTCCTGAGGAAAAGAAAAACAGACTGGTTTTGCCAGAGATCTGCAAAAAGATATCTTGTGGCTCATCTGGCAACAACAATGCTTCGAGAAATGGAAAAACTACAAACACTTTGATAATAACATGTCAAATATTGGCTTGGCGGATGTCGGAACTCTCTCAGAGCTCTGCGATTCATCATAAATCTACAAATCAGTGAACCACAATTCCGCCGACGTGCTTTGATGACGTCTCGCCGCTGATCTGAGCGGCTTCCGAGAAGAACTAACCAACGTCTTCAAGCCAGTCAGGAAGTTCCGTTACCAAGGATTCAAACCCAGCATGTGACCAGGACCTGGATGACTGAGGACCTTTCCATTCCACTGGTTTGTCTTTGGATGAGATGCTGCAAAGAAGATCAGACTTATAGACGTACCATGAAGCTCTCCTCCTGCTCCAGCCATCGCTGGTCGTCCTCCATCTGCTGCTGCTGCATCATCAGTCTCTCCTCCATTAGCGCCTGGCTCACACACCCCGTGTCCTGGAAAGCACTAATGCTTAAATATGTACTTTCAACATTCAGTCAGTTATAAATTCTGTAAAAAATGGAGGAACACATGGAGGGGAAAAAACAGGTTCATCTTCATAACTTACAGGCAAATAACTGATTTAGAGGCAGTTCTCCGAAAGAGTGGATCTGACTTACACAGGCTAATAAAAATAATTGCAGGGTCAGATTTTCCTGCCAGCTGTTACTTTATTCACCCGGTCACTGCGGTCGGCTTTAAGACACAGCTTCAACATCACTACAATAAAATAACCTGCTGGGTAAAAACCTAGGTTACCAACCAAACACATTTTTCCATCTGTCATGAAAAAGTGTTTGAGTCACTCTGTGCAGCCGTCAAATGTAGGCTCAGAAGCGTAGATAAGGTCCACTAACGGACGGAGGATTTGACAAAAGCAGCTTGGATTTCCCAGTAAATATAAAAACATCTGCTCTCTCCGCGTCTTGAGAAATGTATTTGGTGAAATTGTGGAGGATTTTCCCTGTCAAATGTGTGTTTACCTCCATGTTGGGGCTCCACAGTGCGGTATGTTCAGGTCTGTGCTGGTTCCAGGAATCAGCAGCAGGGTAGCTACTCACAACTCCTCCTACACCACCATGTGCCGATGGCTGGATGTGGAAAGATGGAGAAAGAAAGAGAGAGTGAGATAAACAGAGAGATAGACAGGAGACAAAGGAAGGAAATTAATTATTATGGAAAAAATAACAAAGGTGCATGTGATTCTTGTTGTTTTTGCTTCATACTGTCGCAGTAAAACAACAAACAATTAAAAAAAAAGCTTGAGTGGTACAACGCTCAAGGTGGGCAGGCATCTGCCTCGACCACTCCTAGTCCTAGTTGTCTCTTGGTTTGCAGAAGAGAAAGAGTGTGTGTGTGTGTGTGTATTTGCCTGTGTTGTAGCCCTACAGGAAATGCCTGCAGTCTACTCAGTTTATGAGGAAAACACTGCAGTTAAAGACGCTCTCATTTCCTCTCCGACCAGTTGTCACTGACACAGTCAGAAGAAATTCAGACTCTACCAGGGACTGTAAGTTTAAAACAATGACTTGAGCCTGGAGCTGTGTGTTTACTCTACCGGGAAGTGGTTGTGCTGGGGGCTAGAGAAGAAGCCTTCACTGGACCGAGGGCTGGGGTAACCTGGTCGACTGGGCTGAGGACAGAAACACGACAGTCAAACTCAATCGCAGAAGCCGATTAAGTGACATAGGACGTCATTTTTACTTTAGGTGGAGCCTCATCAGACCCTCCAGAGTCCCAGGACACAGTGACTTGTCTTCTCATCTCCATCCGAAGTCTCTCTTCTTGTTGCAGCTTCTCCTCCTCCAGGATGGTACTATACAAGCACAAGACACATCTTAACAGGTGTTCTCACTGTTTTATAATAACATAGATATTACTGACACTTGCACTTGTGACAACAAAACAAAACCAGATAGTTACCTGAGTTGTGTTTTGAGCTCAGTGAACCGCGGACGCTTGCTGGGGTCATATGACCAGCATTTGGTCATTAAACTGTAGAGGGTGGGTGGGCACTGTGGCGGCATGGCCAGCCGCTCGCCGTTCTCTATCCGGCCAATAACGTCGTTGTTTTTCACCCCTTGGAACGGCTTTATGCCGTACATCAAAATTTCCCACATACAGACGCCTGGGCAGAGACACAGGTGACAAAAACAGAGGATTGGTCGAGGCGGAACACACCGACTGACAACCACGCTGATTAGAGTAACTCACCGAACATCCACACGTCACTGGCTGAGGTGAATCTTCTGAAGTTGATGGATTCAGGAGCCATCCATTTGATAGGAAGTTTACCTTTAGAGGCTGAGACACACATATACATACACATAAATATAAATATAAAGACCATGCATGGAACTGCAGACGTTTGAGACTAGAGGGAGATGTGATAACAGCCTGAGAAGGTTCAACAGGTGGCTAGTGTAGCTACATGTCACCAGTAGATGGTGGTAATGTCCAACAAACACACTCAGATGTCTGTTCTCAGCTCTGCTCACACAATGGAAAGAACGCGATCAAAGTATCTATATAAATAGTGTTTTGACAGAGAGAATAGTGTTTCATCACAGCTCCAGAGGAAGAGCTGAATGTTCCAGAGTCTTTACCTTTGTAGTACGAGCTGTCCTCCATGTAACGTGACAGACCAAAGTCTCCCAGCATCACACAGTCAACTGACGAGACCAGCACGTTGCGTGCTGCTATGTCCCTGTAAATAAAAACAGGCATATGTTCACAGACTCATGACACTCAATGTGCAACTACAAAGACACCGGACGTCAAGTGCAAAACAAGTGACTTCCTGTCGATAAGGGGATAACCTGTGTTTTTACCTGTGAACAAACCGTTTGCTCTCCAGATACGCCAGCGCCGTGCTCAGCTGGTAGGCAAACAGGATGAGGGTGGCCAAGTCCAGACTGTACTTCCTCACCTGAAGGAACGAACGCAACTGAACACGGAGAGAGGAAGAATGGTGGACATGTTAAACAAGACCAAACATATTATTACAGAACATAAAACACACCATGCTGATTCCTTCACAAAGATGTTGTCCTACTTCTAAACCTTCTGTTGAGAACTCAGACATACCTCCCCGAGAGTACAGAGCTCCATGATGATCCACACCGGGTTTTCTGTGATCACGCCGATCAGTTTGACGATGTGGGGGTGGTCGAACTGGCGCATGGTCACTGCAAACAGCAAAACACACTTAGACGTGCAGTTGATACAACGTTGCAAATGAGCAAAGGAGCTGTCTCAGCGCCGTCTTACATGCTTCTTGTAGGAACTTTTCTCTGACGCTGTCTGAAGTACAGTTCTTACAGGTCTTAATGGCGACAGGGAGAGCTGGTTTGTCCTGTCCGGCAAATTCATCAGAGAGCAGATGAAAAAAAACACTGATTAGTAGCGTAATTATTGCACTGTTGCACAGTTCTATTATTTGTTGTAATTTTTATTCAACCTTGTTTTGTTCTATTTTTATTAGTATTTCTGTGTTTCAGGGTTTATACTTAAAAGTTTTTATTCTTTAATATGTTTATTCTATTTTCAACGTAGCACCTGACTTTCTGATTCTGATTTCTGGTTGATGATTACCAAATACTTCTGTGTGTTTGTGTGTTTTCACATACCGGGTTGTTGTACACTCCCTGGTGAACATCTCCAAACTGACCCTCTCCAATGCAGCGACCTAACTCTATCCTCTCCCTCTGGATCTCGTAGTCTCGCGCTGAGAGAGGAGGACAATGGTGAGCGTTTCCTCGAGCACATGGCTGGGGTGAACCAGGACAAGACATTTAGACGGTAATTCAAGCATTCATGAAGATCCCTACATCAGGATGATCTTAAGGCCTTTATTGTCACATCTGAGTTACTACTGTCAATGTGACTGTAAAACTTTTTTATACCTAAAGAGATAAATATATATTTTCACTTTCACTTTGTTATCCATGTTTTCATTCCGCCTTTACCATGTTTCATCATTGTACATTTTAAAATCCAAAGTGAGCTGAACAACTCTGCTCTTAGTTGATTGACCCCATCCAATGTCCATCAGATTAGACTACAATAATCCGTCAACAAAAAGAAAGAAAAGATTTCAACCCAGGTTTATAAATCCAGAGAAGATTTTCTTCCTTAAAACCTTTAAATTGACAAACAGCGACATGCAAACTGCTGAATCAAACAAACTGACGGACACTGAAAGCATTTAACAGACAAACGTACTGGTCACAGGACAAACAATTAGCATTCACATGCAAACTGTCACAGCTCTGTTCATTCCAATGTTGACTGATACGATGAAATATTTCAGACGTTTGTAGCTGTTCAACCTTCTCATGTCCGGTATGTCTAAATGACATGCTTTGACATTTTAACATCCTGGCATTTGCGTGCTATCAATATTTCCGGCCTCTTCAAAAGGTCATGAAACATCTCCACAGCGATGTAATACTCCTCTGCTTTCACCCACTGCGGATGACTACTGTATATGGAGGTTTATTTAGAACATGCCGCCTGTCCAATAAACTCCAACACAATAAAGTTATTACACCAACTGCACAAGCACATCACTGGGCGACGACAAAGTGCTTTAGACAGGAGACAGCCCAACTGAATGCAATCAAGTTAAAAGTAAAAGAATATATATATATATAGATTTATATATATATATATACATATCACATGGAGTGGGATGGTGAAGTGGAAACCAAACAAATAAACAAAGCAAAGAGTCATGCCGTTTAGTTCCAGCAGTCAGATTAAACTGAAACTAAACTGTCATGCCCGGCATTTTTGTTTTTTGACTGGCTTCATTTCCATCACCAGACCCAACTGAAATGCATCATACAAAGCACCAACAGCCACAAATCAACAAGGAAAAATGCATTTCAGATGATTTTAGTCGCTGTATTTCCCTTTGCCAGAAACAAAGAAAACAAAAAATCTCTTAAAAAATAACAAGATAATACTATCACTTGTGGAAATCTTTGGCTATAATGAGTTTTTGGTAAGAAAACAGCTCAGAGCAATCCCCACTAATTCATTTGAACAAGGAATGCTGATACAAGAGAGCAGCTGCTCCTGGTGTCGTATGAATATTACCCAAGAAGCTTCTCCGCAAGTTCAGCTCAGTGTCCGGCAAAGAAAAACACTGATTCAAAAATATGTAATCTCAGCTGGATGGAAGGAGAGACGGGCAGTTTTACCTTCAACTATTCCATAGCTCACTGTGTTGGCGATGGGGGAAAGAGGAAGAGAGAAAGATGAAAAGAGGAAAAGAACCAGACAGTTGCTTTAAGATTGCAAATAGCCCAGAAAACTGTTACACAGACACACGTTTGCTCCTGACCTGGAGACACACATATACAGTTCACACAGACTTGTGCATAAAGCGGGCAGGATGACATGAACACACATACAAACACACACAAACAAAGAAATTACTTCTGTGTGAGGCGGGTGAAAGAAGGAGCCTGAAGCGGAAGACGTAAAAGAAATACGGCCAGACAAACAGCGAGTCAGAGAAAAGGCACAATTGTCAGCGTCAGAGTCAGAAACATGCTCTGTACTCGCCAAAATATCCACTTTAAAAATATTGAGGCCTGAAGTAAATCAGTTTGGAGTTTTGATGGATTTGACAGCTATAATAAGTCTCAGACCAGGCAGAGGTGTGGAGCACATGGAGGAGTCCAGCCAGGGTCTCTTCTGTTTATAGAAGGAACCGGCCGGACCCTGATTAGCCACAAACTCAGCAGAGGAAGGTAAATGTAGCTTCAGAGATGTTCCCTGAAGGGAGTGTAGTTCTTGGAAAACATTCACCCCACACTCTTATTAGACGGAAGAGGAGCTGAAGTTTGTCTGACACGGCGAGTGTTTCAAAGAGGTGTAACAGGGAGTCTTCAGTGTTCTCTTCTGTCAACGTAACAGTAAGCTGAAATATCAGTCACTCACTGGAGGGCATGGTGTAGGTGTCCTCTTCATCCACTATCTCAGCGTAGTCGTCCGTCTCTGCAACGTCAGATGAACACAGGATTTAAAATCACATCACGTTAGAGGAACACGTTGGAAGACGACAGAGATGAAAGGAAAGGACAAGCATGCACATTTTGACCTGTTCACCGTGCTACGATTGTATGTTGGAGTCCTGACACACAACAGCAAAAACAAAAACAATCAGACCTAGAAAGAAAAAGAGCTAAAACAAAACACAAACTATTTCAATCACTCAGAGCATAAAGACACATATGAAGCTCCTCTATCTTTCACTCTCTGTCTCTCTCTCTCTCTCCATCTCAACACACACACACACACACACACGGGCTCAGCATGTCAGCTGAGCATGAGTTGTTGCGTATGTATCTGTGAGAGCAGCTGGGCTGCAGCAGGGAGTAAGTAGCTGTGGCGGTGGAGGAACGGCAGGAAAGAACAAGCAGAAAGAAAGAAGGAGACCAGCAGAAAACGGGCCGGAAAGGAAAGACGCCATGTGAGGAGTAGAAAGAGTGTGATATGAACAGATGGGGGTGTTTAGGCTGAAATCTGTGTGGAGTCAGACAGATAGGCAGTGAGCCGACAGGGGAAAGGAGAGGGAATGGATGGGCCGGGTCCATCCTAACCAGATGGTGGTGTTTAAAATAAAATCAGTGTGCACACTCAGCTGTTCGCAACAAGAGTCAAACATCTGCTGTCCTGAGCGCTGGGCCTTACAGCTACACTCATGATTTATCTGCCTCTGTGGGAACGAGTCCCTCGGTTCCAGTGTTGGTTACTCTATTAATGCTTTGTGGAATAGTTGAGCAGTCTGGGAGATTTTAATTCTTTTGCTGACAATCCTTATCTCTTACTTGTCAACAGGTTATTAGCTTAGCACAAAGACAGGGGGAAGGAATCAACAAGAGATTCTGATTCTGTCCAAAGAGGAGTCCAGCTTCCAGCCCCTCTAGGGTCGCATCGGAAGTGTTTCAGTTTTTAAAAGAGGTATCAAACTGGACAGTGTAAAATATGTTGACATGAAGTTATGTGATTTCTAACAATAAGCTACCTGATCTAATCAAGTCAGTCCATTTCAAGTGTCATCTACCACCGAAAGTCATTGTTTCCTTCCCTAGTATTGTTGTTGTTGTTGTCATCCCATGCCTAAGACTTAGTAGGCTTTCATTTTTCAATGATTTTGAATTGATTCTTTTTTAATTAATTTTATTAAATAATGCTTTTATCCACCGTAAATAACTGTGAGATTATTTATTTCATGCAAAGCGCTCAAAATCCCCATTATTATTATTATCATTATCATCTATATTTCAACTATCATAGATCACAGACCACTGTCAGGTTCACCGGTCTCCTTCCTGACGGAAATGGATCTGTCCAGAGTTCACTCCTTCCAGGCAGAACGGAGAAGTGGGGCCCATGTTAGTTGAGATGGTTACAGAATATAAAATAAACACTGAATGGTTCACTTGAGTTTGAAAAGGAGAGGGAGGCCTTGAACACATGGAATAAAAGCTGCAGCTCTGCTCTGAACTGACATGAGTTTTATGGGATAAAATAACGACAAAGTGGCTTTTATTTGTTGTGGTTGTTTGATAAAATAGCGGGAAGAAAAAATATGACCCATGTCAATGCACTCAGGCTTATCATGGCGTTCCACATGTGCAAACAGCCTCCAGCTGATTAGTTTTATCTGATGTGTTCGTCATTGTTTCAATCTGCCCGGTGCTTCAATTCTTCATGACGTTTTTTTTTTTCCTTACACATTTATTCATCTGTTTCTGTCACTTCAAATGTCCTTTGGGGTTGATTCTGAAAAGTTTCTGAGCCTGTTTCTGCTTTTAGTGGAGGGAAAATATGTATGTGTGTGTGTGCGTGAGTGAGTGAGTGAGACTTAGTTTGCCCGTTATAGCCAGGAATGCACCCTCTCATGAATCCAGCAAACCTCTCGCTACGCTACTCTGTTTGTCTGCACGAGTGTGTGCACAAAAATATGAGTCCACGTGTGCATGATTGTGTGTGTGTGTGTGTGTGTGTGTGTGTGTGTGTGTGCGCGCGTGTTGGACGAAAGAAAAATCTTTGGAGAAGTTCCCTTAAAGAGAAATACCATTTCACAAACTAATGTTGCTTTTTATGCTGCTTTTGAAGTTCAAAACAATATCCATTTCACATTAATCTGCAATCCATCTTTCAAACACACACAAATTACATTGGTAAAATAAAACTGATCCCTTGTAACTACTAACAGATCAAGATGACTGCAGTAGCCATGTTTTCAAATCGCAGAAACATGAGAAACATCAGAGTCCGTTGGGTCGTGGTATTCAAACATCTTCAGTGATTGCAGTCATCTTGTATGCGCATAATACACCACATACACTCAAAGTGGCACTGTTAAACAAAGAGGAATGCATGCATAAACACACACACACACCCCAACACACTTCAATTCCCCGGGAGAGTGCAGTGTGTTGTCTGACCACACGACAAGAAAGAAGGGCACAACAGAGAGATTGATAAACAACAGTGAAACTTTACCATCCCCACTAAGATCTTCTGCAGGGTCCAGGAGAGCATGCAGGAAACGGGACAGCAGCAGGAGGAGGAGGAGGGACAGAACGGAGAGACAGAGAGAGAGAAAGAAAAAGAAAGAAAAGTAGGAGGCAGAGCGGGAGAAGAGAGAGAGAGGTTAGCACTCGAAAAGCTTTAGAAAAAACATGATGTTGCAGGAGCTGCAAAGCCAAACAGCGAGTAGTTAGTTCAGTCAGAGAATGAAACCGGCTTCGTTCACAGTATGGTTTGACGTTGGTGTGAGGGAGCAGTTTGTGTCAAGCTGTAAATATTTGTGAGAAGAAGAAGAGTTAGCAGCTGAGTTTAACATTCAAAGTCCAGTGGGTGATTTCAAACTGAGCAGGGTTGGATCACAAACACTACTTATCAAAAGCTGCCAGCACGTCTAGAAAAAAAACATTTATAATTTCAAGGGTAGATTAAGGGATAGAGACTGACACAGGAGATAGAGACTGACTTCAGACTCCACTTTTTGGCTACAATGACAGTCAGTTTACCTGATACCCTCCTGGAATGTAACTCAAAATATAAAACATTTAAAAAATGAAATAACAGTTTACCCACACACACACACACACACACACACACACACACACTCAGAGAGACCACGACCTTCTTGACTGTTCCCATAAAAATGGACGCCCTCAATTTGAAACGCTAAACGTTTGCCTGCGTGTCACACTTCCAGCCAGCAGCTGTAAAAGTTTGTTGAGCTTCTTAAAACGTCAGCAACAAAGCAGCTGCTGTCCAGATTGATGACTTTCTCTGCGCTACTGACAGCAGCTGTTGAAGGCCACTGATGGAGGCTCTAACAGGGCAGATGCACCGGACACAAATGTATCTCAGCTTCTTTAAACACTCTGGAACAATACAACAAAAGTGTGTGTCACTTTACACACACAAAAACGTACAACTGGCGACTAATCATCTTGTGGGGAGCACAGCATTGAATACTTGAAGCACATGGTGGAATTGTGTGCATGTGGTTAAAACTGAATTAGTAAAAATTAGCAATGTCAGTTTGTTAGAGAGGGATTTCCAAAAAATGAGGACGATTGTGATGAAGCAGTTCATAATCCACAAAAGCTTTTCAATGACAATGTAATAAATTTACAACAACAAAAAAAGTCAACAGAAAGATTCTGTTGACAGTTGGATTAATTTTTTTTCTGGTCTTCACACTGTGAGGTATGGTTTCCCAACGACAATTCATTCTGCTACATCACAACTGCGACTCTTCCAAAACTGTATAACAGCCAAAGATACCCTGTGATGGTGAATCTGAACAGAAGACAAAAGGAAGGAGGAAACGCCGCGCCTTGGTTGGCTTAGGGGGTGTCCAGGTCACTAGGTCTTCAACCAATCAGATGTGTGAGTGTGCGAGAGAGAGAGAGAGAGAGAGACAAAACAGAGCGAATGGAAGTGAACGAGTGCAGATGTGTGAGGGACGGGAGGGGACAGGGACGGGTGGGGGGGACTGGCATAAACAAAAGTAAGCAAGGGAAAGTAAGCACAGTTGAGGACTGAGGCGGGGGAACAGGGGCATAGGGTGGGATGGGGTGGAGGGGTGTCCTAACAGTAGTGAAAAGGAGACGACAGGAGAAAAAACAGATTGAAAAAGCAGATGACACAGAAAATACAGTGAAGACTTGTAGTTGGAGCCAAGGACGCGATCAGGGATGGAGCTGATCTCACCACTAAAACCACCAAAGTGTGTATGTGTGGGTGTGTGTTTGCTTACCTGAGACAGAGATCGCTCTAACTCCACTCCTGACTGCTTCTAACTTTTTCTCATTGTTGGACAGTCTAGAAAAAGGAGAACATAGTGGTATGTGAGAAAAGAGTCAGCGAGAGCTTTTACAGTTTCAATTCATCTCCTTGGCTTTGCTGCGGTCTCTTGTTCCATGTGTCAGCTGACCTCTACTACTATCTTTACATTAGCGACCACAACAGGCAGAGAGAGAAAGGGAGACTGTGAGGGAAGTGAGAGATCAAGAGAAAGAGGAGGAGACTGCCCAAATGTTTTCAAAACCCCAAGTGGAAACTATTTGGCTTCAAAACACATCTCCTTATTTGACCAGAGGAAGAGAAAGACAGATTTGAGCAGAAGCAATCAAACATAAAGAGACAAGAAGTTGTACTGGAACTTTTCAGGTAATGATCCTAACTAAACATTTCACATCGTGTGACGTGAGGACCGAGCTGAAGTTCCAAAGCAAACATGAGAGTAAACAGATTATCTCCAGGTTATCTCCAGAGTTTGGTGGCCTTTTGTCAGACTGAGCAGTGACCGGTACACCTGCAGGTTATAACCCTCATAACATTCCTTACATGTCTGATTCACGAGTCTTTAAGTCCCAGACCAAAAGGGAGACTTACTTTGGAATGGAGGGCAGCGCTCTCTCTCCCTCTAGAGGACAAAAACACACATTAGCGTAAGTATGTTGCATTTGATGAGACATTCAGTGACAAATGCAAAGAATGTTCTGATCTGTGGATACGTTCTGACCAGACAGGACAGAGAGGGTGGAACTAGAGGACTGATACCTTTCTGAACTCGGACAATGAAGGAATGGGTTTCCATGGAGACGAGTCGACAGTAACCGTCAATCAAGTCAGCCAAGTTCTCTGCCATGGTGAGGGATGCTGTCGTAACCGTGAGAGGCTGCGCAAACAAGCACACATTGTCACAAAGAGTCTTTATCCAAAAGACAAACACACATGCAATAACCAGCACAGTGGGGGGGGGGTCCAGCTGCGTGTGTGTTAGTGTAGTAAATAAATCCAATGCCAAAATAGTCAACAAAACCTAACTCTTACAACAGCGAGCACTGCCAATCCCTTCCTCTTCCTTCCCTTCCACCATTATGTGAAATCTAAGCTATGAAGTTACACTCACACACACAAACAGCTGCGCATTCAACGCAGTGTGCGATCAATTTTTTGTTGTCAGAAAGAGGCTCGGGTGGTCGTAAAGACTGCTCTTCGCATTCTGTGACATGATGTAAATGAGTCTGTTTCAGAGGTAAATCTGCATATGCAGAGGGAACAAAAAGTACCTCAGCAGCTCCTGCTACGTTGAGCTGCAGCATTCCTTTTCTGTCCTTCTCCTCCATAGCAGAGTACTGGATGGACTGGACTTGGGTGAAGTTGGCGAGATGTGTGGGCTGCAGGTCGAGAAACAACAGATGAACAACTATACAACTGTGACGTCCTATTCAGTTGTTTTCCATCGACACAGCAGTGATTTGGTCACAGTAGAAACTCACTGTGGATCCTTTGTCTGTGAGGTAGCTGATTCCTTCCTCTGGCCCGATAGCCAGTTCCACCTGGATCACCCAGCTGGACTGTTGAAGAAAGACACATGAAGATGAGAGGGAGGAAGAAGAGTGTAAAAAGAGGCTGTGGTGGGAGGAAGAGATGGATACATGCATGACTTGATGCAGCCAAAAGGGGTCAACCTAACACCACTAAAAAAAAAAAAAAAAAAAGAAAACAGGAGAGTGGCAGCAACCTACCCCAAGAGCACATTTGAAGCACTCCTTGTCGTAGCGGTAGATCGGTAAAAGTACTTCCAAAAACTTCAGAATGCACTGCTCATCATTGAGATTGGCGACCTGTTTGAACGTCTGCTGGATCAACTTACGAAGAGTTTTAGCCTGTCGAAGCAGAGAAAGACACGTTTATCAAATGAGTAGAGCAGTGAATAACAAAGGAGGCTTGATGGGGTGTGAGAGTGTGTGTGTGTGTGTGTGTGTGTGTGTGTGTGTGTGTGTGTGTGTGTGTGTGTTTATGGGTAATGAGTGACACAAAGACAGGAAGACATTGATTAACTCTGGTCCATTTAAATTGATCTGACAACTTCATTTCAGGGTAACACTCAGCTCCAATCAATAACAAACACACTTAAACAGTCCGTTACTACTCAATAAGACATTAACAGCTCCCCCTACTCCGTTTCACTTCTAAAGGATACAGGTTGTTTTCTGTCAGACTCTCTAACCTGCGTTCATCAGGCTTGTTACATCACTACAGGCGACAGCTGGGAAGCCGACAGGAAGAAAACCCATCTAGGATCATTATTCTTTCATTTATAATACCCTATATAGTGTAACAGTCCATACATTCCACATTATAGATCATCCTCTCTAGCTGATGATAATCTGACACAAGCGTGACTTACATGAGGGTTTAACAACAAAGACATCTCTGGTCAAATGTGACATTAAGATGCTACAGGAGAAAAAAATAATCCACACACAGTCAGGACCGATGTGAAAAATACACATTCAGCCACAAATGTTGTGCAGACAATCCCAATCTATAAATAGCTCTTCATATAGAGCAAGATGAAGATTAGAGGAGATTTAGTTCAGTGCAAAGGCACTGAGGCTTAAAACAACAGATTTACAGTAGATTGGTTCAGTTCATTACAGTCAAATACAAGAGTAAAAGACCCCCCCGTCAAATGTTAAAGAAGAAAATGATGTTTTTTCATGAGGATAAGTGGCTATCCAGACAAAATGTATGTAGTGGAGATAATAAATGTGCAGGAAAAAACAAATGCATTGGGTTGTTGACTGGAAAAGTAACTGATGTTGTAAATGACATAAGAAACCAAAGAGTGTGTCGACTGTATAACGTAACATTATGTATATATCTTCATTTGGTCCACTGCAGCAAGTGTGAATTTAGAAAAGAACAATATTCCTTTTTCACCTCTAACACTGTCAGCTGTGGACTCATTGAGACTGTGGGAAACCTTCCAACATGTACTCATCAACAACTCTACGTTCAAATCCGGGTGTGTTTGCATGTGCGTCCTTCCATGGTCTTGATAGGATCGCTATGTTAATTCCTAGAATTCCTCCACTTCACTCTCACACACACACACATCTAAACTCTGAGGATATTGTCCATAGTCTAACGTGCCCACCCTTCCTGAGAGGAAGCAAATAGTTATCACTCACCGTGGTGATGTCACTATGGCAACAAAGCGATCACCTATGTCACTTTGACCAGTCACACAACTTATTCTGTACTTTTGTTCTGTACTTGTCTCATCTCTGTGGCAGAAAGACATGACGACTCCCTGAACTAGGATTAGTGCCAGTGCTGGTTAGTTGTTTGGATTAGTTGGTCTTTAATAGTCTTTTCTGCTTTGCTGCACAATATTCTAATACGACTTCCAGTCTTAATGTTTCAACATTTGAAATGCAGGGAGAAATTCAAAATGTGTGAATGTGTGCATGAAAATGAAGCTTCAGAACAGCTGATTCAACATTCTCCTATGATGCTGTTTTTTCACATTCAGAACTAGAAATATTTTTTACATTTCAATCTCTCGTTAAATATTTACATCTGAGAGACACCGCCCCCCCCCCATTGTCACAACAGTTTTCAGATTCTAGATACAAAGCTGCTTCTGGAGCCAGAATGTGACATGAATACACATATTTAGTTCCACTTAAAGCACGGCTTTATCAAAACTTACAAGAAGGATCAAAAGTACGCCTGCAAAAACAGCAAGCAAAACAAAGTTAACATTATCTTCACATGCAATTCAACTGGTCCCACCACTTCTGATGTTTTATGCAAAAACCTCCTGCTTCTGATTCAGTCATATATTACTGTTTAAATTAAATATTAATCCCAGTGATGCTCGGACCGCATTTTAATATCTTAGAAGAGATCAGTACGGCAAACAGCCCGGATCCACTGTGATAAATTATACAGCAAAAAAAGAAAATAGTTAATGCATAAATTAAGTTTACATCTGCAGTAATATAAATGAAACCGCCTGGCTTTTTCTTATTTATTTTTCTGTGTTTTGTGATATTACAAATCATTTCTAAAAAACACAGATTGATCGGCTTTATCAGTCCTTTACTTCTTAATTCTGATTTATAATTTTCATAACTGCACGGTCGAAATGTCATCATCTAAGTATGTGATTTTTTTTTTTTTTAAAGAAAAAGAACAGTTCTGACAAGAATCAGCCTCTTCAACTCAAACTGCAGCTGCTAATAAAACTGTGATCTCTGGAGCCACCAGAGGTCAGTTTTACTAAACCTGCTGCCCATGAATGAACAGACTCAGCTCTTTGGAACACGGTGACCACAGCGAACATCAGTCACTGTTTACTGCCACAGCCATCTGCTCGTGTGTGTGTGTGTGTGTGTGTGTGTGTGTGTGTGTCTCGAGTTGAGTCAATTGAAAGAGAATAATCACATTAAATGACTACCGTTCTCTTTCACCATGGCGGACGTATGACTAAGATGACAGCTGTGCTGCTCTCTCTCTCCCTCTAATACACCCCCCACCCACACACACACACACAGGGTGAGTAAGTTAGGGGGAGAGGAGAGGACAGGAGAAGAGTTAAAGTGGGTAGGTGGGCAGTCAATGGGGTCCAGCCGGTTTTGACAGGCAGTGTGTGTGTGTGTGTGTGTGTGTGTCGGGGTGGTGGGGGACCCCAGAAGGAGGCACATTGTCACCTCCCCCTCCCTCCTTATTGTTGGCAACAGAAAGTGGGTTTTAACATGACCTGAAGGTCACACACACACAAACAGTTCCTCTCCCTCTGCAGAGCATCTGTCTGCCCGCCCGCTGACATCTAGACCCTTTCGGGTCGCTGGGTCTTTCTTTAAAACACACACACACACGCACGCACACACACAACTCCCTATAAACACGTGCCATAAATTTATCACTGACACAGACGTGGTTCATTATGCAAGCACGCCCCAACAGCCTAAATCCATCAGAAGACCAGTCAACTGAACTGAATTTTACATGCTAGAATAATTGTTCCTCTCACCGCATGTTAATAAATGTTAATAAAAAATAAGTCTCAGTTGAAATGATCTTATTCAAACATTACCTCTGCGAAGATGAATCAGTAAAAGGCATCTATCATAACAACCAGAAACTGTCACATGAAGCAGCACCATCACTCTCACATTACGTAGTCTGAGGTGTTTTCTTCTCGACAACTTCTTTCCTTTGGCTAATTTTCACGAGTGTACTGGTCAGAACAACACATCAAGCAACACATTAAAACAGAGCTGCCTATAAAACGTCTCTGGTGTCTTTTGGTAGCTGAGCAACACTGCTGGGGGGCTGGGCCATGAAGAGAGCAGCTGCTGAGTGTCGACTGAAAACAACTTGCCGAGGGAAAAAAACCCAACAGTTTTGATCATACATCTGGCGACAGATATATCAAAGAGAAGACTCAAGGAAGTGTTTGGATTTAGCAGCATGACACTAGGTCTCACCTTGACTGAATCCAGCAGGTCTTTCGGGAAAAAACGCCTCAATCCAACATCTTTCCTGCAGAGACGGAGAAGATGGGGGGGACTTATAATGCAGCAATTAGACTGAGGAATGTTAATTGTCTTAATCTGATCTCATCTGATGAGTCTTTTCTTCTACTACTAAATTACCACCGTTTGGGAAGAGTGAGGGCAGGAGAAACAGAGAGACAGAAGCAGAAGTCTGTGACAAACTGCTGACGGTAAAGCACTACTCATCTTTTCCTAAGAGACTGGGGTGCACAAAAACAGAGAGAGTACAGAGATGGTGATGGAGAGCGACACCGGGTGGAGTACAAAGAGGGAAACCACAGAGACAAAGAAAGATGTGCAGGGCTGAAACAGGAAAAGAGCCAATGACTCATGAGACAAAGAGGAGGGAAAAGTCTGACAAGGGTGGGAGATCCTCTGCCTCATACTCATTTAAAATGCCTTTAAAAGACTTCAAAGAGACCAGCTCATGAAGATTGGAGTGACTCTGCAGCTGATTTGAAGCATATTTGAGGCAAACTGACTTTCTGTTGTAGCTCCGTCAGTAGATAAGGAATCAAAGAAACAACTTAAAATCAAGAACTTTTACACTAAAAACAAGGACGGTTGTCAGTGTGTTGTGTCAGAACCCTGAAAGCTCTTTCTTTTTCTTTTGGTTTTGTTTTAAATATGACACAACATCGTTTGCCCAAAAAACAGAGGTGGCAGCTGGAGAGAGATAGAAACAATATGAGGGGGAAAACATGGGATAAATGTAGACTGAAATAGATAGAGGGAGACGAGTGAAGATAGGCGGCCAGCAGACAAAGATATAAGAGTAGAAACAGGAGACAGGAGGATTGGACATTCTTCTCCGTTAATTGGAGAGAGCTCGTTAGGCTGACGGACAGAAAGAAAGACTTCAGTGAAAAAGGGCAGCTCATTAGAATGGGCCTGTGTCAGAGCTGAGCCTCGTTACAGCCACGGTTTGTTCAGAGACATCCCCATCCACTGGGGTGCTGGGGTGAGTCACCCCCCGGAGCAAAGCAGGGAGCTAACAAAGAGCGAACTCAGCAATTAGAAGTGATCATGTGTGATGAAAAGGTGAACATGTAGAAGGCAGAAATGATCAGTGTAGTTGAGGATGGGAGGGTTTAGCTTTAGCGACACCAGCTAACAACATTACTTTTAAATTAAACACAAATCCAAACTTGTCTTGCATGAGAGCCCCCTGGAGGATGGAGGATGAATTTTCCCTTGCAGAGAGAAGCATCACTGCTGCTAGAGCATTACGCTAATGAAGGAAGTACTTACTCCAGTAGTTCGTAGTTGGACTTCTTGTCCAGGGCGTTCCCTCTCATCTCTTTGAAGAATCGCCTGGAATGCAAAGTTTCAGTTTTACAACTGTCAACAGCTTGATGCTCTTCTCAAACCATCCCTCTGTTATTCTTCCACATAAATATGTACATGCAAGCAGACAAATGGAAACATTGGAATGTACGTTATGTGTGGTACCTGATTTCCAAACAGCCCAGCTTAAGAGCGACATCTTGTTCCACCTGATCCCCGATCTCCGTCATGTAGTCATTCTTCACCTACAAGTCAAGCATTAATGATAATAAAATATTCATCTCCACAACCTGAAACAATCACATAGAAATACACAAAACTGTCCTGCTGACCTAGATGGCTTTAAGGCACACACACAAAGTCCTCGAGCAAAACCATATGTCTCTGGCATGCTGACTCCCGGCAGCCAATCAAATATGTTTCTGTGTTTGTGTGTGTACCTGGTGGTAGAAGTAACTGAGTGTGGGTTTGTCTTCCGTAAACTGCTGCACAAAGCCTTTGGGGAGATACCGGATTCTTAATTCATACCTATAGACAAAGAAAGTTTCAAAAGAGGAGATAGTTGATGGTGGAGAATTGAACAAAAAAATTGACGTTCAGTGGGGGAGACAGAGAGAAACTGAGTGTTGTTGACTTAATCACACAAAGCGAGCAGCTGCTTCTCTGTCTCTTTATGTCAAAGTGCAAAAGGTCCGAAACATACAATAGTATTAGCACCGTGAGCGCCACAATTAAGATAATATATCCAGACTGCGACACATATACACACACACACACACACCAGATGGGTCACAGTATTCTGCAATAAATCCCTGCTGCTGCTGCTGCTGCTGCTGCTGCTTTGGTATTCAGCAGGGCTGACTGTGGATGTTTGTTGTCCAAAAAGCTTTCAAGAGACTATAATAAGTGATGTCTACAGTGGGAAAGTGTAAACTAATGTTCTGAGTGGTTTTAGGAACAGAATCAGACAAGAATCAGAAGCGATTTTGCTGATATCTTATATCAGCAAAATCTACTATCTAACTCGCTCGCTACTTAGAATTACAAGATATTACAGACACTCCTTGATGTTTGTGTCATCAACTCTCACCTCCACTCCTCGTTGGCTCGTGTCTGTTCATATGTTTCTCTCACATGGGAAACGCCCATGTCTGGATGAAGCCAGTGCACTTGGTCTTTGGACTGGCCTTTGCTGAGACGCAGGCCGAAACAAGACGTCCAGCGCACTTTGTGGATGTCCAGAATCTTCTGTATGATTCCCTGGAGACAAAAAGTTGTTTTCATTATTTATAATGAAACGTGTGTGTGTGTGTGTGTGTGTGTTCAGGGGATTGTCTGTGATTTGATGCGCCCACCCAAACAAGATGACAGACGTCATCTACAAACACACAACATTGCTCAGAGAAGCATGTGTGCTGCAATGTAAAACTCTGGGGGGTATGACCTAGATACTGAGGGAGCAAGTGAGGAGAGAGAGGAGAGGAGAGACGAGAAAGGAGAGGAGAGGAGAGGGTGTATCATCACAGCTCAGACATTGAGCTCAGGGCAAATGGAGCAGAAATGTGCCTCCAAATGTTCTGATGAATAAATGAATGAATACAAATAAAATAAAAATGAATAAAAACATACACCTTTCCTCATTTCCTTATCACGGCTGCTTCATGCTTAATACTGCACGATGCACGCAATAAAAAAGGTGTCAGTGATGTTTTTCCACCACGATGAGGTTCAACGCTACTTACTCTGACATCGGTGGCGTCTCCATATCTGATATTAGAGGACCAGCAGTTCTGTTCACTGTTGGTTTCAAAGTGATGGAAGACTTTCAGAACCCTGTCCACTGAGCCGGCAATGGTTCGGTCCGACCCCCCTGCACTTAGCCGTGACTTGGCGCCTCCAAGGAGGGCATGATTCAGGCCTGGGTCCACGTAGGGCATCGCCATGGTTTTCCCTGCTGATACTGCTGCTGCTACGTGTCTGTCATATTCTGGGAGGGGGAAAAAATCATGATTAAATGAAAGTGTGTTTAAAAAACATTAAGTTATGATTCCCATTGAAGAAGCCAATGCATTCACCGCAGAACAGTTTTCTTAACGGATCACTCAACAAAGTAGACTATTTATGTGGACTGACATAGCACAATGAAAGTGTGTTTTTTGTATCACTGTGTTCCATGCATAACGTTATCAGGACGGCCTTGGAAAAAGAACACTTCTCACAGTGGACACTCCACTTTCAAATGAAGGGTTATAATTTCAGAAATGGCTGAAATGTATCGTACTATCCAAACAGCTGCCAATAAATGTTCTGGTCAAAGTAGCTGAACAGTTTTAGCCACTGTTTATGAACTGATGGTTGAATGGCAGATTGGTGAAGGTTTAAAACACTGCACACTTGAATCCCACTCTTGACCACGCAAACCGCAATCTTTGCTCTCCTTTAATTACACTTTCGAAAGCCAACTGTCTGTTCTTCTGAACGTGAGAACATTCTTCAGCGAGATGAAAACACTAAACAATGAGATACAAGAAAAGGAAATAAAAGGAGATGTCTAGGCTCAATGTTTAAGCCCCCGTGTCTGTAGCAGAAAGAGGACAATGCACTGCAGGCAGACATTTTTCCTGTATAAGAAGTCCTGACATTGACAGACTTCCTGGAATTTCACGGTAACTTCATCTGGGAATGGCCGACATTCAGCATTACTTTCAGGTGTAGGAGAGTGTGCACGGCGTGCGTGTGTTTGTTTGTGGTGAAGATGCGATCACAGCACAACAGAGGAAGATGCCGAGATCCCCTTCACTCTTTCTTTTCATTACGGGAAAAGTGATATGTCCAAGCAGGTAATTACACCTGAGAGTGCACGCACGCACGCACGCACGCACGCACGCACACCTAATATCTCATACCACTGGCTTTCAGCACTCCATCTCACTGTTTCTCATAAGCGCACACGCACAGTCAGTTCCCATGGAGTCAAATGTCAATGTTTCCTACCTCTACTACAGCACATGGGGAAGGGGCTACAGCCACTTGTTGCCATGGAAACGCATGTCTGACCCTGCCGAGGTCTGTCAATACTGAGGACAGACAGGCAGCCAGTGGCTTCACAGCCGCGCATCACACATTCAATATGTGTGATGTCCTCCGCACATGCAGAGGTAACACCAATAAACACCTGCAAAGGTCCTCACACAACTACCAGAGAACTCCCGCAAAGCTCACAGACACAAGCATGTGCTGTCTCAGGGGCTGAAATCTGTATCCAGATTCTGCCAGCAGCTTGAACTTTTCCAGTTCTGGTCTTTGCAGAAAGTGTGAAGATGACAGGAAGCAGGTTCGAAGCAGGCGGAGAGGGCATGTGCTTGTCACATAATCAGACAGTGGAAACAGGCAGCAGGCTGTTGAAACTTCATGAGGTGAACATTGTTTGAAGCGTTGCCGCTCTGTTAAGCTTTGTCTTTTGACTCTTTTTTTCCTCAGAGAGCCCCAGAGAGTTGTACAGTCCACAAAAATCTGTCCTCCTTTTCTGTCCACTTCTCTCTCACTCTCCACTGGCCCCTTTCTGATGACAACACACTGTTTGTTATCGGCCAATTTCTGCCCCATACCCGTTCTCCATAGCTACACAGTTGCCCTGGGAGCGTGAAGCGACCGCTCCTCCAAAGTGTCTTTGTGTTGTTTTGATCAACGAACTTCTTTTCTTTTCCTCCAGAAAAACTTCATAGAAAAATCCAACAATAATAATCCAGCAGAGGTTCAGGTAGTCAGCAGCCACGGAGAGAAGGAGACAATTAGTGTGCTCAGAAAGTTGTCTTCTTGACTGCCAAACAAAGATGAGGGGAAAAAAATATAAACAATAGAAGCTGAAAGATGCCGGCAGGATGAAAAAGAGGAAAAGGAGGACAGAGCAGTAGCACAACTAAAAGTTGAATGGTGAGTGAGAGAGAACACGAGGGGCCAGTGGCAGCGCAGGAGGAGCTTGAAGCTATTGATATGCTAATCACCAACCTTCCCACTTTTGTCCATGCAACTGACCTCAGATCAGCCCCAATGTTGAGCTGACATTACCACTGACAGGCAGAAGAGAAAAAACATGGAATATGCATGATTCAAGTATCGAATCAAATGAGAGTGAGTCCGTTGACATCTTTTAACGGCCAAATCTTTAATAATTGTATTGTGTGAACATGTGAATGTTGCAATGAAATCCAAAAAAATGATTAAACGCATGAACCGAGAGAAGAAGAGCAGGAAGCTGACAGCAGGTAATAATTTCTCAATCAATCAAATCAAAAGCTAAATTACTCAGCAGCATCTCTGACTCCACTCAATCCTGACTGATCCCACAACTGCAGAGCAACTTCACCAACCCAGACAGGACCAACATGTACATCACTGACGTAACGTTTTAACAAAAACAGAAATCAGCATTTTATCTCTTTCAATCTCATGGTAAAGATGGTAAAGATGGTAAAGAAAACATGGAAAGTTAAATGTCTGAATGTCTGTGGACTAAAGGGACTCACCTGTGTAGTAGGCAATCCTGGAAATATCTGCAAAACAAGCAGAACAAAATTGTTAATTTACTTGTTTGAAATTGTCAGCTACTTCTGAAAGCAATTCACATTTTAAATTTGCTAAATTTACATTTGAATTTGTGTCATTGTCTGTTTTATGAATGACTTCATTGATTTATGCAGATTGACTCTTCAGTTGTTCATTTGACTAGTTTAAAAAAAAGAATCAATGATAATCCTGATGAAAAATCAACAGAATATTCATTCAGAAAATTCAATGCCCCATTGTTTCAAAATTGGCAATATTTAAAGTGGGAGAATGTTTGCTGTTTGTAGATGTGCTCAGGCTGAACAGATAAGTATGCGTCCTCCTTCTTCTCTCAGATTAAGAAGCTTAACTCCAAAATAGTGTGATTGGACACGTGGCCGTTCACTCATGAAGCACAGGGGTGCTGCCCCTCAGCATGCTTCTGAAACATGGCCAGTCAGAGAAAATGGCCTGTTCTGAATCATTTATTTCTGTGTAAATTGTAAACATATCATGCCTTAAAGCTTTTCAAACTTGTAATTTTATCATATTGTAAAAGGATGTCCTCATTACTGCATTTCCTGCTGAAAACCTCCACAGGCATTAAACATTCAGAGACAGATACATTGTGTAAAAGGCTCATTTGTATGTCAGTTGGTCGAAGCAGAGACGCTAAAGCACGAGGGTAGACGACACTAAATACTTCATCCAGCTCCCAAACTCCCACAGGAAGCAGAAGAGAAGCCTTATGAGTAATGGACACCAGGTTAGAGCACCACAGTGATAGAGCTGTTGCATAGGTGGAGAGAGGTCAGAGGGAAAAGTGCTTTTGACACCCTGGTGTACACTCACACACTCTGGGGGTGAAATGACAGCAGAGGTCATCAACAAAGATGATGTAATGTCAAGAAAAGCTGCAGGGAGGAAGTGGCAAACAGGTCATGTTTGTGCGTTATCTACAAAACCTGTGTAACATGAAACTTGCAGCAATGTGTGTGCATGTGCGTGTTTATGTTGATGTGGTGGCAGGAAGAACTGATAATTCCCAAAAACGTGTGTGTGTGTGTGTGTATGTGTGTATACATATATCAAACAGAAAACCTACATCTTATTTCATAAAATCATTATTCTCATTCTCTTTTTTTAACAAGTTGCAGACAAACGTAGCAAATAACTGAATTACACCAAATCCAAATGGCTAAAGCAGTTCAGAGTAAACTGATATGGGCCTGTTCATGATAACAGAGTCATGTCTCAAAGTTTCTATAATTTAATCTACAAAGATCTGAAACCCACAGGCACCATCTGTCCCATGGACGCTGTGAGAGCATGGCTCTGTCCGTTTTGTGTTTCCTGTTCGATGTAAGGAAGGAGCCTGAGACCATCCTGGCACTGCAGCAGTCTAGACTGAAAAGGTGAGTGTTCTTTTCATGAGAAACAAGATTAGAAAGTGCCAACATAGCCAGCAATCTCCAAGGAAAATAATCACGACATACTGACACGCATTATCAAAGTTTATGGAAGAGGGCTCTACTTTGAGTTATTACTGATTTATAGCAACAGCATTTATGATTAAAACCATATGAACTCTAATCCTATTAGTTTACCGTTTGTACAGTGTGTGTATACTAAGGTGTGGTTCATTGGACAACTTATCATCAAGGCACACATGGTGTCATCGTTCTTTTTTTTAATAAAGATCTCATAATCTCATCACATCACTGCATTCGACTGGATTATTCCCAGAACAGTGGTTGAAGTAAACCAACAGGCAAGGTCAAAGCTACCCCTACAGAAATTTAACAATGCAATGCAGCTCAATGCAACAGTCACAGACTGGCTCCAGTCATGACACCCGCTGCGGACATTAAGACGAGCAGCGAGCAGTCAGCTGTTCTGCCTCGTTGAGCTGTGCCTAATGGTCACCTTCAAGCTGAGAGTGTGTTTGTGTCTATGACCCTCTGGACAAAAGGGTGTTACTGGAGCATGCAGTCTTACGATGCAGCCTGAGGCACCAATCACACCTGCCAGACAGGCACACACACACAAACACACACACACACGATGCACAGTCCAGATACACACTAGATGCTTGTAGCATAATAAAGTCACAGAAATGCATGACTGCTCATACACGTTTATCTGCACACACATTCACTCATGTGTGTAGTTCAGGTGCAGTGATAAGGCTGGTTTAGTGGAGCGGTGCACATATATATGTATCACACTCAAACCAGAGACACTATGTTTAATTCATTACAAAAGATTTAGATGAATGAGCTGGTGAGATAGCACAAGCTCTTGAAACATCTTAAATATGGTGATTAATGTATTTCTGTCTCATGCTCCCTGGTGGAAAACATATTTATTCAAAAACACAAGGAACTGAAATCCAAAGGCAAGCTAATATTTCATTTGACAGCAAACACAACACAAGGTTTAAATAGTCACTGTTAATTGGCCAATGAATGCAAAGCTTTAGTGGATTTCAACATAGCGCAGCAGTGCACACTGTCACCAAAA
>CAAKHB010007444.1:62703-83465 GCA_901007665.1 Aeoliscus strigatus | reverse complement strand
CATATATCTGAAAAGAAACCCCGCATTTAAGAATCAGCATCATAGTCTTTTTACACACACACACACACACACACACACACACACACACACACACACACACACACACACACACACACACACACACACGATAAAGAAAAGCTCTAAACTGGTCCATGGAGACAGAAAACAGGAGCTCTGTTGGCTCGGGACACAAGTTTAAGATAACCAAACAGCTTTTGACTCCGTGACAGAGAAACTGAGACCGACATTAGGGAGTAAAAGTAGGCTAATCCGGTTTCCTTGTTGCCCGTCAGGAACGTTACTCCACATTCACTCCATGTGACTGTGGCGACGAGTTTGGTGGCAGTGGGTCATTTTACCTCCCCACTACTCCTGCCAACTTACTGAAGAGGAAAAACTTGGTTCCAGCTCAGTCATGGTTCAGCTAGCCCACTTTAGCCAACGCTAACTAACTAAATCCGAGCGGGTTAAATTGTGAGGAGAGGGAACTGCGAAGCACAGGGACTGCATCCCGTCATTTCTCGAGGCACTTGAAGTAACCTCCAAAACACAACGACGCTTACCTTGACCTGTTCCGGGGGCGGTCGCGGGGTTTGTCTTGGCTTTACCGATGGCAAAACTTGATGAGCAAGTGAATAGTCCGTTATTTTACTTGGAAAGCTGGGGGTAGTTTCTGAGAGTCTCTCTCTCTCTCTCTCTCTATCTATCTCTCTCTCTCTCTCTCTCTCTCTCCCTCTCTCTCTCTCTCTCTCTCTGTCTCTGTCTCTCTCTCTCCCTCTCCCTCTCTCTCTCTCTCTCTCTCCGTCGCCTGTTCCTGCTTCCCCTCTCCACATCCAGCATTCCAATATGGCCGCCGCTGGGACGGACACACACACACACACACACACACACACATACACGCCAAACTAAATCCTGTGAGGGAAGAAATACTTGCTGCAGGTATAACAAACATCCTACCTTATGAATGAAAGGCTTTGTAGATACTCAGTGTTATTTAAGGTCTATTTTACAGTAAAATCCAGCAAATATTGCATTAAATTCTCACTATAACGCCAATGGGGTAAATAAACAACTAAATCAAATAATTAAATGCCATAACACAGTATTGTACATTACACATATAGTACCACTGGTACCATGATATTGTAACATGTTTTTAAAAAAAGACATACGCTCTTGCAGAGAATGAAAGAGTCACAGTCAGAAACACTTTTTATCCTGAAGGAAAATGTCTTCCAGTGACAACAAGGAGAAAAGCTCTTCTGTGGGAAGAAGCCCTGCACCATGGGACAATGGGTCTTTTGCTGAGGCATGCATGTGTTGTGCACCATATTGAGATGTTTCTTGGGCATTCCTTCTCCCTGAAACATCCCCCAGACTCTGGTTCCACCCTCTGAGTAGAGCCTGCCCTCCCAATCAGTGTGTTTAGTCTTATGACATCTTCAGCGTTCACCTTCTGCTCCAGCACACAGCCACATGTCACATGTACTGATTGGACAGATTTAACATGCTCCCGTCAAAGGACCTGAGATATGGACAACATTCATTCATTCAGGTTTTGTGCTACTCTTCACATATGGTACTGTACATAGAAACGCAATGAACCATGTTAAAGTGTCCCCCTCCTATTTATCATATTAATCACATATCTGATAATCATATGATCTGTATCAATGCAACACCCTAATATGATCATATCTCTTTCAACTTCACCTGCCTGTGATTGTGAAAGGAAATAGAAGCAATTCTCCCTCAGTACAAAAAGATGCTGACACCTTGTGCCCACTACATGTAACTGTTATGTACTTTGATCACAAATGTTATATTTTCATAATTTGTTATTATGGTCATCAGGTTTGCATGCCATCCTGTTATCATTGGTGAATTATCACATTGCCGAAGAACTAACTAAATTAGTATTTAATTATAGTACTGTACATGCCAAAATGCTATTGTCATAACAAACATGGATTACATTTTCTGTTGTGTGTGATTCCGTACAAAGTCCATTAACGTACGGTCATCACATGTCAATACCGTTCATGTCAAAATGCCGTGACCCGGATTCGAACCGGGGTTGCTGCGGCCACAACGCAGAGTACTAACCACTATACGATCACGGCGGGACGGCCAATTGGCTGTTATATATCTATACATACATGTTTTGTCATCATGTCGTTTATCTTTTATTTCACCCTGTTTGCATAGCAACTGACACACAAGACAGCTTAGGAAAAGAAATATATGTAAATGTGTGTATTTCAAGTGTTTTGTATACTGCATTTCTCCCGCGGTATAAGACACCAACACTAGATGGCGCCACTAGAGCGTTAAACGCAGCATCTTGACGCGTGCGGCGAACGGCTTTTATTTTGAAAAGGGGAACTGTAACTGAAAGTGTCTCTGCGAACCGGTGACGGACGAACAGTTATCCTGAGAGCTGTGGCAGTGAGTGAATTTGCCAGCGTTGAATCAGTGTTCACAGCATATGAGTCAGAACTACTTCGTTGTTCAGTTCCGACCGAGGCTTTTTGAGCACATTTTCGACCGAGTTGAAGGCAGCTAATCCTTCTTCAGCTGAATATCCTCGCTGCAAGTGGAAATGATCGAATAATTTCAGGTCAGTTGGATTGTAAAGTTGCTATGTCAATAAAGAGCCTGTTAACAAGGCGTCTAGCTGCAAGTAATGTAATCGTACTGTGTCCTTTTTTATCTTACCACAAAGCAGCTAAGGCTAATGATAATGAACTTAGTGTGTGAGTTCGTCTACTTTGAGATGCAGGAATTGTTGAATTAATGCAGCAGTGTTACTAACTAACTTCAACAAGTCGTTTCGGGCATGAATCTGAAATAAAGGTGGAAAAACAAAGTGCACCACATGGTGCACTTATTCATGTTGCCTCTGGACTCATAACTGTAGGAAATGCCGGCTGTTGCCCTGTAAAGGTGCATGTCACCCATTTTAATAGTCCACCCTCCACCCACCCTCTGTGTCCCAGAACAGTGTAGTATACAATTAAAACCTGCACTTCTCTTTCTTTGTGTTTGTGTGGGAAATTGTAAACCTCAGCCGAAAACAAATGTATGCAGACAGTGAAGCAACGTTGATTTTTTTTTTGGGGCATTAATGTTCATGAGTGCCAGATGTTTACTTCAGTATCACACACACATTTCTACAAGGGTTTATGTTCCCTGTGTTACTTCTTTTGATAACATTCTCTCTCCTCAAACCATCGTAGTTCCCTAAAATGCCCAGTTGCTTCATTAAAAGTCCTGTCGGCCACATAAAAGCAGCTTCCTCTGTGACAGATATGAAGCCAAACTTGTTTGTTAAAGCTCCTGAGCAGCCTGTCTGCCACTCGCAGCATGGCGTCTCCTCCCTCTGAACTCAGATGTTACTTTCTGGTTGGTTTTGAGTTTCTACTGCGTGCGGTGTGCTTTGTTGGTTTGTGCAGAAGTATCAGTACGATTAATCAGTACATCTACTGCTTTGCTTTCGAGAGGAAAATATTTTCCAATTGGAGTGTGTGTTTGTGTAAGAAAGCTGCTAGACACCTCAGTGCCACAAACACGTCCACAAAACTGAGTGTTTTCTTGGAATAAATGACTTTCCATGACACAGCAGGTGAGTTAGTCAGAGGCCAGAATGGCCTGAAGACTAAAAGCAGCAAAGCGTGGTTAAACAGAGGAAAGAGAAAGAGGGACAACGAAGCAGAAGAGGACATTTTTAACGAGGGAAGTGACTGGAAAAATAGGAAAAAGATATGAGAACAGAAGAAGTAAGAAAGTAGGAAGAAGAAACAGGATAGTGAGAGTTGAAAGGGAGAAAAAAGAAGTAAGTCACTGTCCCCTAACGTTATTTATCTCCTAATTCAAGTCAGATGCTTGGTTCTGGAGGGCAACTGCTTCAGATGTTAGGGATACAGAATTCTTCAATACTGCTTCTTGTGGAAACTGCCTGTTTAATTGCTACATTTTGGAAATCCAAGTTTGCTCAACTGAAACTCAAAGAGATGATATCAGTGTCTGGCTTGGGAGACATTTGTGACTCACATTGAAGCATTTGAATCACCGCTGCTGATGACTGTCATATTATAACCAGTCTGTTTATTTTCAAAAATCTTACTGTGGTAAAGTGAACGTCTTTTGACAACCAACGTCTTCTTACCTTGCTGTGCTTCTTTTTGTGCAGTGTGTAAGTGTGTATATGTGATGGCAGAGCTCCCGTCCGGACTGCTGGAGGCATGTGTGGTGGTTGGAGCCTCCAGCGATAAGCTTCGAGACATATACCAGGTACACATGCCCAGAGCAGACACGTAAAATATTCACAAAACATATAAACATCTAGGTGTTGGCAGCCTCTCTGCAGGGCAAGGATCACCGTGATGTCAGCGAGTCACAGTTCACACACATCTGCAGGATTCTCTCTGTCAGGGATTGTCAGAGATGTTCTAGATACTGAATGTGTTTTAGCACCACCAAGTTCCAGCCTTATTAATTCTGTTTCCCAGCAGGTTCATCAGCACAATAAATTAGCCGAACTCCCCCTGCTGGAAGCGGAAGTACTGCAGGTCCATATTCCACCATTTGTTTCCAAGGAGACCAATTCCAGTCACGTGATTGGTCCAGCATTCAGTCGAGTGCAGAGGAGGAGAAGCTTTATTAAGAAGGTAGTATAGCTACATGAACTTCTATAAATATTAAAAATATTGTAAAAAATGTTTTTTTCCAGCTTTGTGACTTTCATGCTTTTTGTTCGTAGAAGAGGCGAGATCGCACTGCTGAGACGCTACATAATGGAGAGACAGCCATTCGTGCTGAGGTGTCCTCAGCGACAGAGGACATCAGTGTTCCAAAGGATTTGGACCTCATCGCTTTGCCACAGCTATGTTTTCCTGGTATGTGTCTGATCCCAGAGGGGTTAGCATGTAGTTTCTCACAAGGAATCACATGGAATCTATTCTTAGGCCGTTGTGTCATTGCAATAAGAACATTGCGTCACCTGTTGTGTTGTAGTAGAATATCATGAGTTGTGTTGAATTACGTTGGTCAGGTGGTCTTCAGTTGGCCAGTGAGCAGAGAGAAGACCACTATCACTTTCTGGTTTTTACCGACCTGTTTGGGAACAGGACCCATGGAGTTGTCGCACAATACTACAGATCTGTACAGGTACACACATACACCATGATACACGCATACACAAACGAATGATGATGTCATAAAACATCTCTGCTGTCAGTCCTGTCAAGAAGGTTCAGCCCAGAACGGTCACCGGTGGAATTCATCCAAGTCCCGTCTCTTCACGCCCTTCGCTGTGTGCGTCATCTCCAAGCTCCCCTACTACAACGCCCTGAGAGACTGCTTGACTTGGTGATGAACCGCGCTGAACGGAACACGCTCTTGTGAATGCACCTCTGTTGACGTGTATGTCCATCCCACCTGCAGTGTCCTCACACAGTTACGCCTTGCGAGACAAATCGACTTTGAAGAGACAATGAAGGAGTTCTCAGCCAAGCTGTCCCTTGTCCCGTTGCCACCTCCTGGGCAGCTACACGTGGTCAGATGTGTTATCTTTCTAGCCCCTAACTCACATGCCCTTTTTGCTTGATCTTCACCGTAAAGTTCACGCTTGTCTCTGTGTCAGTCTTTCAGCCTCCGACCTCTGCAGGTGGTCCTTCCATCCAAAGAGGACCAGGACAGCCCCATCATCGACATTGACCTGCATCTACCGTTCCTTTGTTTCACGCACACTACACTGCTCCAGGTAAAACCTCTATTTCATCTTGTTGGAAGTCACATGGTACACAATGTGTACATACAGTTCACCTCTTGAGTCCCTGCCCCCTGTCAGGTGTTGTCCTGCCTCCTCCAAGAACAGAGGCTGGTCTTCTTCTCTGCTGACTGGGCCAAACTTACTCTGGTTGCAGAGAGTCTCCTGCTTTATCTGCAGGTCAGTGTCACCCCAACATTGAGGAATATATGGTCTGTTTGGGGTTTGCATGCTCTCCCGGTGTCTGCGCGGGTTTTCTCCAGGTACTCCAACCTCCAAAAGCATGCCAAGTTAATCGGTTAGTCTTAAGTTAAGCCCTACAACGCCGTGGAGAGTCGTCCAGGATGTTCTCCACCGTTCACCCGATGACAGCTGTGAAGGACTCCAGCATAAACCACAAGTTAACATTTTCTCTGAATTTTTTCTGTTCTCACCTCCGACAGCCTCTCTCCTGGCAGCACCCCTACGTCCCTGTGCTGGCCAGGGGAATGCTGGACTTCCTGATGGCTCCGACCGCCTTTCTGATGGGCTGTCACATCAGTCATTTTGAGGAGGTTGCTGCAGTGAGTGCACTTCATCACATTCTTCTTTTACTTTGCATTGACTCATATCTCTGAACCATCTACAGCTTATAAAGCTGTAACCCAGTTCATTTAAGAGCTTTTGTCTTTTCTTTTTTTATAGTTGTCAGATCTTTGTGGAGTAACGTGGTCGATATGAAGAGATGTCTCATAGCAATACTAATTTCTTTTTAATCTTTGTACAGCTATTTTGACATCATTTGTGCACTATTAGTTGTGTGCTGCGTTAATGCTGCATGACCTACTAATGTTTTCTTGGGTGTTTGTTCAGTTATTGAGTTGACTGTACAAACTTACAACGTGTGTTTGTATCCTATGTGTGGGCGTGCAGGAGACAGAGGATCTGATCCTGGTGAATGTTGACGAAGGCATCATCCAGTCGTCATGCTCTGAAACTCTCAGCCTGCCAACTCTTCCTTTCACTGCAGCTGAGTGCTTCACGTCCAGGTAACACACACAGGAAGAAGACAGGATGAATTACTGAATTAGATAAATGTACTGAATTTGCTGTGTGTGTGTGTGTGTGTGTGTGTGTGTTCAGAGCAGAGTCTCTTCAGCTTCATTATGACTTGGAGCTGTGTCACCTCGGTGCGGGTGCCGATGCCAACGTCCTGCGATCTCAGCGCAGAACCTGGCAAAGCCGACTGAACACGCAGATACAAAACATCTTCCTGGAGCTCGTAGTCAACATCTTCAGGTAGATCTGTGTGTGTGTGTGTGTGTGTGTGCGTGCTCTGCAAACAGTGACTGTAGGAAGTATATCGATGACATTTGTGTGCTTCTCTATGTTTGTCTGTGTGACTCCATCAGAGGGGTCCAGGACTTTCTAAACCATGAACACAGAGTTTTTAACAGCGAGGAGTTTTTGAGGACCAGGGAGCCGTCAGACCAGCTCTTCTACAAGAAGGTAAACTGCAACCTAAAAATATACAGACCTACTGCATCTCACATGGGAACCTGACTGTGCTGCATGTTTCTCTTTGTTGTACCCAGGTGTTAGAGACTCATATCTTCCACTCGTTCCTGCGAGACAGGCTGAACAGGAAACAGGACACCTTCAGCCGCATGGAGCAGAAAACACGTAACCATGCACACAGGTATGACGTCATCACTGAGGGACAAATACTGCAGTATGACAGTATGCATCTTATCAATGAATTTCCTCTCTGTTGAAACTGACAATAGGATGTATGGGATACAAACAGGCCATGTTAACTAATATATAACAGTTACAGCGTCTATATCCTGCTGCGTAGATAATAGCTTCAAATGCAACTGTACTATGACAATAAATACTTTAACTTTGACGCTGTGTGCCATGTTTAACCTACCGACTTCAATGGAACTCCCTCTTTGTCAGCACACTTTGACCCCCGTGGTCTTCCTGCAGGAATCGTGCGATGACAGAATCTCCCCGACGTCCTCCCATGTCTGAGCTGTCCAGGAACGGTTACAGCAGCTACACCAGCCCAGACAACAGGCTGAGTAAGAGGCTCGGAGCCAGCATGCCAAACCTGGACCAACCTGCTGCTGAAACTCTGGCTGCCATCAGCTCCAGGAGACCAGCTTCTCTCAGGAAGATGACGCCTGATATCGGTCGGTGATTGAGAGGAATGAGGAGGTGAGTGGAAATCAGTGCAGGTCACTCAGCTAATGAAGCTTCATGTCTCATTTTAGGGTTGAAATCGCTTCAAAAAACAGTGAAGGTTTTCCATCTCCCAGAATTCCCTCCTCCTTTGGCCTATCATTACGTTCAAAACTACTACTCTGACATGGTTGCATCCCTGGGCAGAGCTATCAGCACTACACCCCCTGAGGAATCTACTCTGCTGGCCAGGTAATGTGATATGTGGAACATACAGTATTTATGAATTTTTTAGTCTGGTTTGCTTTAAGCTGCTGTTCAAACTGCAGATAAAATATTACAGACAGCGATTATGTGATTAGTGCAGATGAATTCATTAGTGTGCATTAGTGAGATGGCTGATTTCAGTCAGTTTAACCCTTTTCTAACCCCTCTCCAGGTATCACTACCTGCGTGGTTTGGTGAACACCGTGTCCGACAGGCGCCTTGATGCACTGGAGGACTTCCAGAGCCTTTACAAGACTGATTCAGAAATCTTTCCTTCACCTATGGTTAAATCACTCGTGGACTCACTGCTGGAATCTGAACGCGCACAGGTCCTCGTCATCACAAACAATCACATGCCTGTTGTATTTAATCATCTTTAACCAAATTAACATGTCGGATTTTAGAATATTATGGAAACTGATGAGAGCACATTAGTGTTGAGCATTTCTCAGGTAGACAGTAATGTTTCTGAAAGAAATACATATAAATAGAATCTTAGAGAGATTTCACTCAGGTGCATTCGTTCAAAAATTCAATACAAATACTTTATGGCAGCACTGGTATTACTAATCAACAAATGTAACTCAATACACGATCACAGGCGGACAGACGACCAGAACTCAAGCGGCTCATCAGTCGGGTCAAGAGGGATCAGGAGCGTGAACGTGCGCAACATAGCAGCGGGCGTGAAGAAGGTGCTGTAAAACGCTTCCAGCTGCCGAAAAAATACATGCAGCTGGAGGAGTTTATCAAGTGTGTCCAGGAGTCTGGTATCGTCAAAGACCAGGGAACCATTCAAAGGCTCTTTGACGCTCTAACTGTGGGTAAGTGTTGTAGGGTTGAAATGTTGTGTCTGATTCACTTACATATTTAAGGTCTGAGAAACCTGAACTTTAAGGCAACTTTTTGAAAGAGCTCTTGCTGCTCTGAAGATTTTTTTCACATGGACCTTTGGGTGCTCACGACTTCTTCGAGCAAATGTTTCTCTCTGGAGTTCATTATTTCCTCACACCTTTTTGGAACCTGGAAAATCATTCATGCACGGCCTATGGGTGTTGCATTGTTACTTGTGGCCATGGTCTTTCAACAATATTTATGTAATAGAAACACGACCGGGAGTCATATTTGTTCCTCAGTAATTACCCATAATATGCTGTGTTTATTTGAGATTGTCTTTTAGTCACAGTCCATGTAGCAAAACTGCATATGTTCACAGAACTTATTATTGAAACTGAAATTATTCTTCTTATTTTTTTTAGAAGTTTTTATTTTGCATCAGTTTCACTGCTTTTCATAAAAAATCAGTAAACATGCTGCTGCTCTGAACGCCACAGCACAACATGCATCCAAACTAGTTATAAAAGCTGACACCATTCCTGTGAACGCAGTGATTAGTGTGACGACAGGATGAGATAGTGGCTCGTGTAAGTTACAAGCCACTGACGTGGACGGGGCCACATATAAACATTTACTGTGTGTCACATGTACAGGTTCATACAATGAATTACAATGTTTGATGATCTTAAAGTAAGAGATGTTCCGTTGCTGAGCAGCTGATTGAAAATGGCTGTTTTGTCTGTGAGATGTAAGCAGAGTGTGGGCCAATGCACAGATTCTTTACACATGAAAAGGTACATTTATATTATAAAGCTGTTTCAGTATTATCAGTTGTTGTTGTGATGACCTGTGTGTGTGTGTTGCAGGTCACCAAAGGCAGGTTGGTCCGGACTTGTTTCGGGTTTTCTACACCATCTGGAAGGAGACTGAGGCTGAGGCCCAGGAGGTGTGTGCAGACGTCTTCTAAGTAACAGGTTGAATAACCAGGGCAGATCTCTACGGAATGTGATCAAAGCTGTTCATACGTCCACAGATGTGTTTTCACATTAATAACAAGAGTTCAATAGAAATCATCTTGTGTTTATCAGCTTTTCTGTACCAGGCTGATGTGAACTACTGGGAGGTGAAGGTAAAACTTCTGTGTCTTGTGTTGGTGTGTGTGTGTGTGATAGGTGTGTTTGCCTGCGTCTGTGTTGGAGCACATTGAACCCAGTGAGTGCGTCTTCAAACTGTCCTCCTCCGTAAAGACGAGCCGCGGCGTGGGGAAGATCGCCATGACTCAGCGACGGCTTTTTCTGCTGACCGATGGACGACCAGGGTACATGGAGGTGGCGCAGTATAGAGATTTAGAGGTGAGATGAACGGGGGATGAATTGATGGTCTTTCTGGAGGACAAAGGTTTGGGGAGTGCAAGTGTCAGTGTCTGTTGTCCATCTCGATCCCCGTAGGAGGTGAAGGTGTCTTCAGCTCCCTTTCTGCTGCTGCGTATCCCCAGTCTGAAGTTGCGTGTTCAGGGACGGAAGGAGGTCTTTGAGGCCAATTTAAAAACAGAGACTGAGCTCTGGAACTTGATGGTCAAAGAGATGTGGGCTGGACGCAATATGGCCGACCAGCACAAGGTGAAACTGGTCGAGGGAGAAGAGGGGATCACTGCTCATGTGGCTTCCCACCATTCAGGAACTGATTTAGCTTAGTTTGTCTCTATGGGAGAATTGTGTTAACATAAACACAAACTGTTTCCTTTGTGAAACCAGATGTTTTAACTGACATCTCTGCTTTCACAAAGCACTCTTAAAACAGTCAGCAGTTAGAGGAACTGTATAAGAGGATTTTTTCTTAAATTACAGGCTCTCTCGTTTAAAATGTTATTCTGAATATGACTTTCCCTCCAGGACCCTCAGTACATGCAGCAGGCCCTCACCAACGCCTTGTTAATGGACGCAGTGGTGGGCAGCCTCCAGAGCAGTAAGGCCATTTACGCAGCTTCCAAGCTGGCTCACTGTGACCGCATCAAGATGGAAGGTAAGAAACACCGTTTTTTGTTGTTGTCTGTGAGGTTTCTTCCGAAAAATGTCACTTATTCTTCCTCCTAGTTCAGCTACTAATGCTGCCTGTCTGTGCTGGATAGTTTCCACTCCTCCTGGGAGAGGTTTGTTACCTGTATTCAAAACTGATTTGTGTGTTTCTAGTGCCGATGATGGTTCCCAAGACTACCGCAGAGACATTGAAGCACAAAATTAACCCGTCACTGGAGCTCGCTGCGCCCCAGGCGGTGGACGTACTTCTATACATGCCAGGTACAAACACACATACACATCTGTGTAACTCCTGTACATGTTAACGAAGGACGTCTGAATATCTCTGAGATCGCAAATGTCATGTAGCCTTGTTCCAATTGGTTGGCTGTCTGGAGCGGCAGGGGCAGTTTCACATGCTGGTTTTGGCTTTGACCACACCGTGTGCACACACACACACACACACACACACAGTTGACCTTTGTCATCCAACTACCACTCCCTCAGTCACTGGCCACTGCTGCGTCCAGACACTGTTATGAAGTAACATGCCTTTTTTTGAACGCTGCTCACGGAAGTCAGAAAGGAACTCAGCCAGCGCTAGAGGGAAATCTGTCTGATTCTCCACTGGAGTAAAGGCAACAAAACCAAAAAAAATGTCTGTATTTGTATATTATCCAAACTGAGCATACCTACACACCCTCTCAAATGGCGTGAAAACAGATGACATGACTGTTCACCATCGTCACCAGGAAAGTAAAAGACTAGATTATTTAGTGGACCAGTCTGGACCCTTCAGTCCAGAGCATAAATTCATGTTTGCATGATGCTGTTTTACATTCAAGTCAGTTTATTGTTGTTTTTCCTTTTGGATACAGGATTGTATTGTGGGGGCTGGTAAACAGACAGGCTGGAAAATGTCTAGAAAGTACAAACACCTCGTCCTTCGTAGGCCATCTGGGGCCACTTAGACCCCCAGCTGGTGGCAGACTGACATCCAACACTTGCATTCGTTGTCAGTGAGACATTCATCCACAGACAGAGGTCCTCAGTCTCTGACAACCCTTTGACTTCTCTGCTGGTGGACAGAACAAATCTGGCCATTCAGTCCCTCCCTCTGTCGGACTCCACGTCTCTTCTCCCCCTCTGGTATGAATATAGGTCACTGAATTGAGTTCATGGCATGTGGCCAGTTCAGTCCTACTGCTCTTTCTCCTCACCACTCCCTTCACGCTCTCTCCTGCTCCTCATTTGCTGCACCCACCGTTCACTCTCCGCTCCTCCTATGACATACAGGAGTTTCTTTTTTTAAACAAGCGGCGTGCGTGAAAAAACGCTGCAGGAAATCTGACCGTTAGGTGAAGCCAGGGTGGAGTTGTGCTCCAGAAAGTTTTGAACACGAAAGTGTTTCCATTCCTTCACCGTGGCAACGCATTCCTTGTTGTTGAAGTTGGTTAAGACTGATCATTTCCAAGTTTCATTGTCCTCGTCTTTGTGGATTAATATGGAAGTGGTGAAGTTATGATCATATAATGCGAGTGTGTGTGTGTGTGTGTTTTCAGGGCAGTTATGGGTGTCTGTGAGCAGTGGAAAAGTGATGGTGTTTGATGCTTCCAGCTGGTCTCTCACACACACTTGTCATGTCGGAAACGCAAGACTGGTAAAACCACACACACACACACAGTGAATCTGAAACAGATAATACCGTTGAAACTCTTAATTCCACAGTGAATTTTAGTGTTTTTTCACATAAGATCACTGCCGCCTTCATGTTTTCCATCATGAAACAAAGAGGTTGGACAGCCACTCTAAACTGAGGAATGGGCAGATAAACATGCCTGCCACTGCCATTAGGTTCAGATAAAGCTGTTTTCCTCACGTCTGCGTTTCCCTCCTGTTGCTCCACTCAAACAGTGTCGAGCTGATTGTACAAAGGCGTTTGAATAGTTTTCATTCCTGCAGAGCCCAAACGTTTTCTGCGCAAACATTTGACTCAACAAAATATCAGCCTGTCCGTGTTGGCCGGGGGAAGGTCAAAATTAAAGTAAATGAAGTCCAGAATGCAAAGGTTCGTCTGCAGCTGTGGTAATTCATCTACGTCTTCTCCACACATGTAGGTCACAGTCACATGAATCAGTTTTGCGTATTTGTGTGGTATGTGATTGAATGTTTTTGCTTTTCCCCACATTCATGTTGGTGAAATTGAATCTTGAGTGTGAGATTCAGTGGAACTGTGTGGGGGACTTTAGAGTGTGGCTGAGAATGAGGGAGTGTTGCGGTGGAGAAATCCTGCCACCAAGTGGAAAATATAGGTTATGCACAAAGCATTACATTTTCCATCAAACAGAGATCACTCTCTCCAGACTCCCACCTGATAACTGCAGAGTTGTACTGGTGTGAAATATGTGTAGTTGAATTCTCTGTATTATTGAATTTGCCATCACATTAAAAGTAGTATCAAAAGTAGTAAACATCCTTTGTCCTCACGCAGTAATTTGATCAAAGTGCTCAACTCTCATTCCTGTCAGAACTGCATGTTGGGAGTTGATAAAGACCAAGTGTGGATGGGCTCTGACGACTCGGTTATCTACATCATCAGCATGGTGTCCATGGTTTGTAACAGACAGCTGACTGAACACAGGGCAGAGGTCACCGGACTGGCACTGGATGTCGACAAGTACAGGTAACAAACACATACGTGTCCTCTTCTCTTAAATGTTAGTCAATTATAACATTTTATAGTTAAATATAATAACACATCTGACTGCAAGGTGTGTTTGTGGGTCAAGTTGAGCTAAAAATGTACTGGTAACCCTGGCAACAATGTTTGCTAAAAGGATGAAGAGTCCTGATACGGAAAATAAGTGGGGGGAGCAAGTTTTACAGCTACAGGAACTTGGTCAGAATTATCAGCAAAGATGGGCTAAAGGTGAAAACTGAACAAACAAATTAGAAAAATCCAAAAATCATGGCTCAATGGTGTATTTCCTCCTTTCAGCCAGCAGGTGGCGTACTCCTGCAGTGCTGAGGGAAGTGTCATGGTCTGGGACGTCGCCACTCTACAGGTCTGTTTCAGAACAACTTTGACAATGTTTTATACAATCTAGAGGGGATTTTTTTTGTCTTACAGTAGATAAAAACCTAATGTACACTGTGCCTTCAAATACTGCAATACTACACTAGATGTTAGTGTGTGAGCTGATTGGCCTGGTCAGTTCTTTAATCTCTTGACTCTACGTTATATATCATTTGTTCACAGTAACTTTTCTCTCGAACTCAGGTGAAGAAGAGCTTTCGCCTTTCTTGTGATCACCTGCAGTCTGTCTTCAGCTGCAGTGGAACATTGTGGTGCTGTAAGTTTCTTTCGCTCTAAGCGTTTTGGAGGAAAGTAGAACAGAATGTGGGTGATCTGTTTGTCTCCCCCACTTCAGGCTCCAGAGACAGTATAATGGAGGTGTGGAGGAACGGCTCTTTGAAACATCGTCTGAATCTGCCAGAGCAACAAAGAGGAACTACATTCAGCTGTATACTGCTGTTAGCTGAGGTACCCCCCCACACACACACACACACATGTCCTGCTGTAGATTGTGTTGTAAGTCCTGTGTGTTGTTGTGTACGACAGAGGGAGGAGCTGTGGAGTGTGTGCGCAGACTCTGCAGATGTTTGCATTTGGCACATGAAGGACATGACCAAGCCTTTCCAGCGCGTGGTGCTACAGGACTGCGCAGGATGTTACTGCATGATTAAAGTGAAAAAACATGTAGGTCCATAAACACAAAACCTGCTAGAGTTGAATTATAACTTGCAAATAAAACCTAATTGTAAGCCTGTGTTCTGTTCTTAGGTGTGGGTTGGCGGTGTGGGCCGCAGCTCCACCAAAGGGAAGATTTATATATTGGACAGTGAGCGTCATCAAGTGTTGAAAGAGCTCCATGGTCACACTGACAAGGTGACGACGCTTTGCTCTGCTGAGGATCGCTACATCCTCAGCGGCGCCGCTAAACACGATGGGAAAGTTGCAATCTGGAAGGTGGAGTAGGACGTTTTGCTGAATGGGTAAAAAATATTTGCCTTCCCTCAAAGTTAGTGGAAACTGGTCTGGAAAACAGAAGGACGATCCTTGTTTGGATCTGACCCCATCTTGCCTCTGTGTCTCAGTGTGAAGGAATCACATGGCAGTCAGGTGACGCAACGAGTCAGATGAGTGTTTACATTAAACGTCACCAACTGAGCAGGCGTGTGGATAGAAATACTAACTGTGCTAACACGTGGAGTAAATAGACTGAGAAGATGAGGCCATTGTTTGTTTTTTACCCAAAAGTGAAGTTGATATTTTTGTCAGTGTTCTCTTGATTGTATTATTGTCATTGTTGTTCAACCTAATGGGTTACTGCTCTAATGGGGAGTTAAGTCCGACAGCAACTGGAATCTGTGATTTGAAAAACAAATGTTTTGACGACCATCCAAAGAATCACTTTTCACTTTATTACCTCATTGTTAGACACTTTTTTTGTACTGTGTAGTTACTGGGCACTAGGTCTAAACGTTACTTTACAAATGGCTGACAACCATACTTTGTCTCAAAACCTGTCTCATCTATATAAACATATTTAATCTGCATACAGCATATTTATAGGCACTTTACACTTTCCTTCAAATTGTAGATATTATTTCACTTCCAGAGGAAGTGAAATAGATCTGACTGAAGCTCACAAGTGTATTTTGTTTTTTTTTCTGCTCAATTTGTTCAGTATCATAGTTTCATAAAGAGACCTCTCATTTCATTGTTTAGTTTTACAACACTCGCCAGGAGCTTAAAGTATGTCTAAACTGTTTAGGTTATTTCTTTTTTATTTTGAAGAGCTGGTCAGTGTGAAGCAACTATTGATACACTTTATGTTTTGATAAATACTGATTTTATGACACTTTTAAAAAATGATTGTCCAATCTTTGGATTGTACTCATGCTTGTTCCAGTACGACATTATAAACTGAAAAAGATCTCAAGCCAAATGTGTTGTAAATCACGGTCCTTGGTGACTTTCCTATGCACTAACAAAGATACTTGCTTTTTCTGCATGCAGTTCTGGCTCACTCCTTGACGTTGGGAAAATGTACCTGCAATGTGGCACTTAATACCACAAGAGGATGCTGTTTGATATCAAAAGATGTTCGATAGGCTGCCTGCTTGTGGCTTCACAACATAAAACAATGCAAACAGAATCAACTATTTCACTTCTTGAATCCTCATAACATCCGTCTTCCCCCTGTGCCGAGAAGCAAGACACTCTAGTCTACAGTATAGAGCTGCTCCTCTGCTCACAGAAATCACCTTCCAGTCCCCAAAACTTTATGAATATGCAGATGTATGCAGTTGTATTCATGCAAATGTGTGTGTGTCGGTGTGATGGATACTGTTTTTTACTTAAAGCCATAAGGAGCTGTTAATCTTGCGCGGCAGGACGGGACCTGCACAGTCCTGCCACAGCTGCAGGGGAAGATAAGTTGTTTTCTGTGTCTCCTGCAGCTCTTAATCAGTTTACTTTAATCCACAAATGAAGGGAGGAGTGCATGCAAGTGTGGGGGGGGGGCTGAATTGTACTGTTAGTGTTGCAAACTGAGAAAGTCATCCTGTTAGAACAATAACCATTAAGGTGACTAAATTTTGAACCGTGACAGTATTCAGAACTTACTTTTATCCCTCTGGCGAGGGGTGTAGGTCTGTGTCAGACTGGAATAGCAAAAAGAAAAGTAAAGACAAATAGTCAAGCTGTGTCTTATTTGTATCATTTCTGTTATATAAGAAAAGCTTGACATGACCCCAACAAATATGAGATAATTACCTTAATACATTATGACTTCAAACTTATGAGATTCTTAAGTTTACTGGTTCTGAACACTAAGCCTTGAAAAACATGTCAGTGCATATTTTTAAAATTGCGTAAATGTTTCACAAACAGAAATTGAGTGTTTCTACTTTAAGCCATGGAATAATGGATGTTGGGTGTGCTAATGAGTGTTTACAGCGGAAGAATGGTTTGGGAGTCAGAAATAAACTAGAGTTCATCTCAGTCTCTCATTTTTGAAACGTTTGAAGTTTCCCGTGGCCCGATCGATCCCACAGGCGTCATGACACCATCTTACATAATCCAACGACTCCTTGTGGTGGGGGAGCTCAGCTATATTGTGAAAAAAATTTCACTTTCAGTAGTCTGTGTAACCAACATTTCTTAATGCTGCGTCTTCACAGAGAGAGGATGGAATGATGGAAGTTTCTAGAATGTTGTCCCATTCCTCCACAAAATTTGGCAGTTGGAGTCCAGACATATTGGCAGGGACATAGTGATGTCATGGACGGTTCCAGTTCCAAAGATTACAAAGGCCTCTGGATGACAGGGGTGTTTCCAGAAGCTTCCTGGTGCATTTCCTCACCTGTACGATTATGTGGTCACATCCACTGACAGACTGTCATGAATGAACATGCATTTTTCAGGTGTACAGGGATCGGCTCTGGCACAACCGCCAGCCGTTTGTTGACGATTTTGCCAGTGATTAATTTGTATTTAACTAGTGGTATTAATTAATATTAATTAACAGCTTTGTGTAGTTTATGTTTAAAAAGTGGGTATTAGATTAATTTGTTCTTCTTTAATCAGCTGGGAATTAGATTTCAGTCTCCAAACGTCATGAAGGTTCAACAGCAAAATAAAACCCACTTGAGTCTCTTGTTTGTATATCACCGCCACAACTCCGCCCCTTTATGCAAATCAGACCTGACGTCACCGGAAGTCCGCGTTACGTCTCTTCTTCCGACATTACTTTTAAGGCGTATTTAAAGCGCTGTGCTCAGTTCCAGGCACAGTGAACAACCTATGCAACACAAGCCGCCGCGGAGCCGAGCGACCCGTCCGAGCGCTCAGCGGACTCACACACACGGCGGCAGCGGCTGACACGACCCCCGGCGAGGTGAGCGCGGTTGTCCGCTTGGTTCCACCGGCGTGTGGGACATTTTGTAGCCGCTGTCAGAGGCTCCGGAGCGGCAGGCGGAACACACAGCATCTCAGGTTGCTGCTGCAGAGAGGAGGAGGTGGAGGAGGAGGAGGAGGAAGAAGAAGAGGCGGCATGTACTGTAGTTTGTGTAGGCCCGTTAAACACAAAAACAGAGGGGCAGACTGTCTGGGACACTCACAATTGTCAAGTGTTTATATATAAGTAGCTTTTTCCATTGTAAATCTAAAGCTGTGAGGGCTGCATCTAACTGCAGAGAGGGAATAGTGGTGGAATCAGCTTCATTTGCTTCCTGAAAACATCTCTGTCAGTGTTGTTCTACTGCTACATGTACATGTAGGTATTTACCTGTCAGCAGAGTGATGGTTGCATTGGAATGCCCCCAGCCTGCAGTTTGACTTCCTGTTCATGGCATCCGTGTTTTTATGCATTTACATATGACAAACAACTGCCTGCCATGGAACATCCTTTCTTACACATCACAAACAGCCTGAACAACAAGAAAACTGAACCAGATCATCATGAACAGCTGACTTAGGCAAGAAAAATAGAGACTCAGGCCATTGTTTTATGAGCTCTATCAACTGGATGTTTGGCGTGATGAAGGTCTGCCTGCTGCAGTGGATCATGTTGGTGCAGATCCCAGGAAGATGCTGTGTAGATTTCTATTTGATTCCAAAGGGTTTTGGTCGTTTGTCAGTAACATGTTAGAGAGAGAGAGAGAGGCCATTGGTTTATTTCTGTTTTGCTCTGTGTGTGTGTCTGTTTCAGTGTATTGGCAGCTCCTGATTCATGTTCGTGCATAAGCAAGTAAAAGCAAATGCACCCTACTGCAGTTGTGTTCCGTATCGATTGTATGTGCAGCGTAAGCTGACTTACTGTGTCACATCTTTTCCTGTGTGTGTGTGTGTGTGTGTCCAGGTACGACTGTGCAGGGCCAACAACAGATTGCAGCCTGGACTAAACGTCTTAACGCCTTTTATGACTCTTTCAATGCCTTTTTGGTGAGTCACAAACATGCAAACACTCAGTTTTTATGTCCTCCTCTCTATTTCTCTGTATCATAACATAAATCTTGAGCTCATAAAGAGAGTTTTGCATGGACAACAGATGTTGTCAAGTGTTTCTGTTAAACAACAAGCAGCATGTGCAGAACAATTGTATGTTTGCATTCTCAAGGTTCAGCTCTGGAAGGGTAAAAAAAAAGCCAAGTTGTGATGAGTACGGGTTCAAATAATTTGACAGCATTGGCACAGGCATGTCTTCCTCTTCTTCGGCGTCTCCTTTCGATGTGTTGCAATGCAGCTCAGGTCTCGCAGTGTGTCGTCAAGCTGAAGCGAACGCAGTCGACTTCCTCTCGACGAAATATTTGCTGACTGTCATCTGGTGCTGAGTCAGCACTCGCACACACACACATGCACACACACAGTCAACCACTCTGATGCAGACAGACACAAGTTGTCATGCGAGGACGGTCACATGACCACACTCATGAGCACAAATGCACTTAATGTCATGCAAACGAGGCGTCACCCACTCTTTTCCAGACAACGGCGTCTGCCGTGAGCTTTGTAATTTACATCATGAACTCACTCATTTCACGTTGTTAATAAAGTTATGAAAATGATCATATGTAGATAATGCGGTTCTTCCCACTCCAGGAAGCAGGTGTAGTGAAAACCCTGAGTTTGTTCATCCTGAAATGAGGACACTAATTATTGTGTTATTACTGAGCTAAAGTCACACAGAATAAACTTTAAAGATGTTTGGGTTGATTTCTGTTTGATTACATTTTCCCTAAAGCTGCTTTCTGGAACGGGCCGCAGTTGGACCTAATAATTTGCTCCTTGTGTATGAAATGCAGCAAAGGGCCCAGGTTGATTTGAGTGGAAAAATCAGAAATAAAGAAGTCAAAAGTGAAGCTCACTTTATCTACGCTGGGTCACGGCGTTGATGTTTTTTCAACAAGTCGACATTATTTTCACTTTTTGACCGATGACAGGACTCAGACTCACACTGTTGTAGCTTCTGATCTGCGATGTGCAAACAAATATGAATAAAATAACTTCCGTAATAAGTGTTCAGTTGCATTCAGTTAGATGTGCGGTTGTATCTTTGGGGTCAGTGTGATTGATCGAATGAACACACTGCTGCAAACATATCTACACACACACACACCGTGCGCACACACACATGTCTATTTATCCTGAGCCTTGATCTTACATGCAGATAACCCATTTCCTTCTGTTGAGCAGTTTTTGTACACAAACCTGACCAAAGAACAAGGGTGAGCCAGTATGTTTTCCCACCTCTGGTTCGAGCACAAGAGTGTGCGTCTTTGCATGTGCGTGTTTGTCGTCTCACTTACATGGATGCCATCAATAGCCCCCTTATCTCCACCAGATCTCTCTCTCACACACACACACACACACACACACACACACAGCTATAAATGCTGTTTGAACCTGGCTCCAGTCACAGCACAGAGCATCCAAGGATAAAACACTTTTCTCCTCTGTTTTCCTGTTGTTTTTCTGTTTGTTTGTTTCTTTGTTTATTTTGCATTTTTCTGGACCTAGCGAGCTTATCGAAATATGGTTCTGGTACAGGTTGGACATCGTGTGTTGCAAGTAAAAAACTTTAAATCTTTATTTGTGCTCTTAAATCCAAATTTGAAATCCGGGAAATGAAAATCAGATG
>CAAKHB010007444.1:28935-44394 GCA_901007665.1 Aeoliscus strigatus | reverse complement strand
GAAGCCCCCATCTGGTTCTGGAATCCTGACGTCATATTGCTGCAGCTGCATCCTCTCTCTCTCACTCTCTCACTCTCTCACTCACTCTCTCTGTCTCTCTCTCTCTCTCTCTCTCTCTCTCTCTCTCTCTCTCTCTCTCTCTCTCTCTCTCTCTCTCTCTCTCTCTCTCTCTCTCTCTCTCTCTACCCTTCCCCTGATGCTGATGCTGAGAGCGAGCGTCGCCACCTGACTCTGTACTCCTACGACAAATGTCACTACTTTCTGCAGACCAGCACAAAGTGCGTCACATTTCTTTATTTCAGCACTTGTTACCACACCTCTGGTGTTCAGGCTCTTTTCTTAGTGAATAATGTCCCCATTTTCCATTAAGGACATTAAGTCTTTCAAAAACAACAAGTTACCACGTAACTTTTTTAAAAAACGTCTTTTTTTTCTCACACTTTGCTGTTTCCATCAAATTTCCTTTTGTATTTTGACTCATTTAAATGTGATAATTTGGGTTAAGGCAATGGAATGCGTGCGTGCGTGCGTGCGTGCGTGCGTGCGTGCGTGCGTGCGTGCGTGCGTGCGTGCGTGCGTGCGTGCGTGCGTGTGTGTGTGTGTTAGCCCCGTCAGCGTTGGCAGAATATCCACAGCCAGACGCTTCTCAATAATAAAATATTGATGTTAATATTGTAAATCTGCCCCTAACGACCATCTGCTCCAAACTAAACTTCCCTTCCGCTTCTCTTCTCTTCTCTTCTCTTCTCTTCTCTTCTCTTCTCTTCTCTTCTCTTCTCTTCTCTTCTCTTCTCTTCTCGGTGCAGCAGGGGACTTGTGTTTCTTTCTTTCCCTGCTTTCATCCCTCCTTTCCTTTCTCTTTCCCTTTCTCACAGTCCTACCGACTTTCTCCCTTCTGATCCACGTTCCCTTTCACACCGTTCATTTTTCTTTACCTACTGACAATCCAGAGCTCCTGACAACTAATTATATCATAAGTCAGTTCCCATAAGTACTTATCATTCAAACAACTAAGATGTTATTTCTCAGTATGAGACATGTTTTTTCTTCTCCTCCTCCTAAAACTGAGAGCAGCAGTGATGTCACATGACGTCAGCGATGACCGTGTTTGAAATTAAAGTTTTCTGTGCAGGAACGAGGAGGTGAAGCACTGTGTGATGAATGAGCAGTCTGTACTGACACAGTCACACATTGAGCTCTATTGTGTGTGTGTGTGTGTGTGTGTGTGTGTGTGTGTGTGTGTGTGTGTGTGTGTGTGTGTGTGTGTGTGTGTGTGTGTGTGTGTGTGTGTGTGTGTGTGTGTGCGCGCGCGCGTGTGCGTGTGCGCGCGTGTGTGTGTGTGTGCGCGCGTGTGCGTGTGTGTGTGTGTGTGTAGGACAGGAAACGTCCATAGTAAAATGAGTGCTTTGATGACAGATGGAGCAGATTGTACAGGTTTCTTTCCCACAATCAATCAGTCTGCAGACTTTCTCTGCTGGTTGTCACTTCATCCTCATCTTCAGATGGCCTCCTCCTCTTCCTCCTCATCCTCCTTTCGTCTGTTATCTCCTTTCTGTATTTCTTTGGCCTTTCTCATACTTGTTTCTTCCCTCCGTCTCTTACTGCTTTATCTTCTTTTTCTTTCTTTCTTAAAAACTTCCTGCTTCTCGATTCTCTCAGTATTGTTTTGTGTGTGTGTGTCTGTGTGCAACCTCACGTCTGTGTGGGAACTCAGCTGTGTTTTCATACTTGTTGTGTGTGGGAACAGACATGTCTATTTTTTATTTACTAGGTGCTGCTGACTGTGTTTTTCTGCACAATGAGTGTGTCTCTGTGTGTGTGTGTGAGAGAGAGAGAGACAGAAGTGTTTATGAGAAAAACCTTTCCTGTTTTGATGTTGACAAACCTACAGACAGACAGATTGCAATCTGTTGCTTTGTCTCCTGTTTCAGCGCCGCCACAGTCTGAACAGGTACTGCGCTTGGGTCTTTGGATGTGTGTGTGTGTGTGTGTGTGTGTGTGTGTGTGTGTGTGTGTGTGTGTGTGTATCGTAGAGCCAACCGCTTGTGTCTGCCTGTAGACGAGCTCCCCTGCATGTAGGCTTATTCCCTGTTTCCGGGTGTGAGTTGGCCCACGGGTGCATTTGTGAGGGAGACAAAGAAAAAAGGAGGGAGAAGAAGTAAATGTGAGAAAGTGGAGAGAAACTCTCCCTCGTCTGAACAAACCCCACAACAGGAAACACTGTCTGTGACTTACACGGCTGTATGAGGAGCCAGGAAGTGAAGGTGATGGAGTCTCTGTGGTGGCAGGGTTCCCAAGACCTGGTCACCATGGCAACAGGGGTCAAGCCCTGTTTATGACTCTCTCATGAGAAACACAGAGGTCAGTAGTTGTGCAGGGCAACAGGAACTTGTTTTAAGTGCTGATTTAATAGTCCCATGTGAGTCTCAGACGTCTGTGTGTTTAAGCTGGATTTCTTTAATGTTGATGATGGCGCAGAAACAAACCTTTTAGAGAGACACGTTCAAGGACGGGCACGTAATGATACTGCAGGTGTTTCAATAGCTGTGGCTTCACAAAGCTGCCAGTGTCGGAGCAGTGAGGTATTCTGCAGTGTATTTTACTGAGCTTATTTACTTTGCTTGAACATTTCCATCTGTTTTTGTGTGCTGCAAGCAGAACTCAGCAGTGTGGAGCAGGACAACCGGCTGATTTATACATGTGTCATCATTTAAACCGAGTCAGGACGATCAGGGCTTCTCAGACTTTCTTGGTCCAAGGAATTTTTAGATGCAGATGCTTTATTATCGTTTAACACACACACACTGTCAGTCACAAATTAAACAAAGTGTGTGTGTCTGTGTGTGTGTGTGTGTGCGTGCGTGTGTGTGTGCGTGCGTGCGTGCGTGCGTGCGTGTGCATGCAGATATTTGCAATTTCTTGGTCTGTGGGGGAAAAAATCGTTCCCTACAGACCATATCAGGGCCATCTCCTCCCATTATTGGCAGCTGTAACGCATGGAGAGTATAAAAGGATATAAACACATCTGTGGTATAAAACGATGTGTGCAGACAGTGGGGTCATCTCATCTGTCGATAATTTGATCTCCCGGCACTCAGGTATTGATGTTGTCTCATCGAGTACGTCTGTTTGAGACGTAAGAACGTGCACCGTGCATCAGTAAAAGCCTAATTTGTGCGTTTGATAAAATTAGCCACTTGGCTACCTCCATTTTGTCTTTACAGTCGCAGGCTTCTGAGAGGGCTGAAGTAACAGTGGCATCTTTCTCTTCTATTTAAGAGGAAAAAGAAGGAGTGTTTTTTGATGTTGAGCCTGTTTGTGCATCCACTGTGTGACTGAGACACTCTCAACAAAGCGTATATCTGTGCCGTTTGGATAATGGTTCTGCTGTCATGATGAAGTTCGTGACATGTCCCTCGGAATTTTTTTTTCTTTTAATCAAAAGCATCGTGTAAATGAGTTTCCTAGCTGTTGAGAGGAACTATTGATCAGTGTTTCTTAAAACTTAAAAAGAGCCGCTGTAGATGCGTGAGTTGATGTTGCAGGAAGCACCATGTAGAAACTAAAGCATTTAACCTTTTTTCCCCCTTAAGCTGGGTTCGGCGTCAGTCAGACAGTGGGATGATAATAAAGGTTTGATTTATTTATTTTCATCTCAGCTGACTTCACTTAGCTGAAAGCCTGTGTCACGTCCTCTTCTTCCTCTCAGAGCTCAGTCAAACCCCAGGGCAACGTCTGATTGTTGTTCTGAAACTCATAATGGACGGCTGCCACTGTAATTGAGCACATCACAAGCGATGCCGCTTGGTCATTAACAAACCACAGAAACACATATTAGAATCATGTTGAAATTATAACTTTAACTAAAAAAGGCTCAAGTAGAAACAAGTTCAGCAGATGCAAAACTCGTTGAACACGTTTGTGCAGTGTTTGTGTTTTTGTGAGCTTCTCTCAGTTTGATCGTCAGGTTTTCACGTACACATTTCAGGCCCTGGAGAAAAACGACTGAGTCAGCACAGGGGACATGAGAGAAATGAAGCTGACACAAACCCTACAAGCAGATTCCACATCTGAAGAGCGTTTAGAGTCATGCACCTACTCTTGTCTCTTACTGGAAGGAACATCAGGCCACACCTGATCAGCGTAGGACACCTGTACTCAGATGATGATGACTCTAGTTTCTAAAATCAAATGCTTCCAGGTTTGCTTCTTGGCTTCTTTATTCTTTGTTTTTGGAAGATGGTTGTTCTGATCTTCTCAGGTGTGTGTGTGTGTGTGTGTGTGTGTGTGTGTCTGGACATGGAAAGTAGGCCAGCAAAATATTACTGTGTGTCATTATAGATTATGTGAAATGTTCAACATCTATATTAGTGTCTTCCTGGGGTGTGAGGTTTGAAATGACTTTGGATCCTGTGGAAGAACAGACTCAACTTCATCTGAACCACTGACATTTGCTGCACCACAATTGATTTCATGATTGTTTTAAATTCCTTAATTTAACATTTTATTCTTATTCTCAATCAAGAGCTGTCATCAGGGGAGAAATACGTACTTCCAGACATTTAGGAGCATTTTGTTCAAAGTCACAACATTTGGATGACGCTACATTTAATTACGGTAATTTCATGACACTTACTGTCTGTGCTGCTTCTGTTAATCAGCTGAGTGACCCGACTCATTCCTCATGTGTTCTGTGTTCACGGCACTGCAGGCGTTGATGTCGTAGCCCTTTGTGTGATAATCCAAGATGATCTGCTCAAACACACGTTCTATAAGCCTGAGATGACTGATTCTTAACAGCGGTCGACACAAACTGTGCAGCTGATTTATGTCTTTATGTCTGCGTTTTCAGCTTCACTTGTGTCACTGAAGGTGTTATCATGATGAGATTAATGTTCCAGTTAAGGTTCAAACCAAATATTTTCTTATCAGCAGGCAGCCAGACATTATTAGAAAGTTGGTACAATGAACGATAGGAGGACGTGTAAATGTTGATTTTCATCTGTCACGTGCTGTACAGCACTCGTTTTTTACTTTGACTTTCACCAAACACATTCACACTCTGAACATACTTTGATGAAGCTAGAAAACAAGTGCTGCTGCTTCCTGGACTATGAAACATATAGGTTCAGTCAAATTATTATAACAGTGTGTTACTTGCGCCCCCTTGTGGACAAAAAAACCTTCCCATCCCAAGAAAATACCTTTGCTGCTATCATGTCTGCTCATGTCCCTGTCTGTCTGTGTGCAGGTCTTCCAGAGCAGTACTACAGTTTGACGTGGTTCCTCAGTCCCGTCCTCGGCCTCATGTTTACCCCTCTGATCGGCTCGGCCAGCGACCGCTGCACTCTGCGATGGGGCAGGAGGAGACCCTTCATCCTGGCTCTGTGCATAGGAACACTGATCGGAGTGGCGCTGTTTCTGAACGGATCACTGATAGGTGAGCATCGGTGTATATCAAATGTGTGTGTGTGTGTGTGTGTGTATCATGTTTTTTCATGACGATTTGTGAGTAAGGGTTAACATACACTGTACATTTGGGCTTTACCTATGTAAAGTGTAGGCAATATTGAATATGCCCAATGTTTGGAGTATTCATAAAATGTCATATAGTAAATCCTTCATCACTGATGTGACCCTATTTTGGTGCACTTTGGGATGTAAGTCTTGAATATTTATTTTACATGAACAATCTGGTGAAAACTGACATGTTCAAAATTATTTAAAAAACAAAACACAACATGATCTTGAAAAGTTTGCTGACAGGAACGACAGGAATGAGCTAAAATCCTTCTGGAAACTACCAGAAGAGGTTGTTTGGGATCAGAAGGCTCCAGAGCACAAAAGTTGTCAGAGCGCTGATCATTTTTTGACCACTGGTCTTCGTATATATGTTTATCACAGAAAAGCAAATTAAAATTAAGAATAAAAAGTCACCAGGCCGTATTTGTAAAACTATTAGCAGAAATATAAACTCCGCTATGCCAACGTGTCCACATGCAGTTGACCCCCTCAGCTCATTACATCACTCCAAGGTCATTTCAAGGTCAATGTGCCATACAGCCAGCTGTCGATGGAGCTGAACACATATTGATTGTTAATCTCACGATAACCGTGTGGTTCCCTTCGTTATGGCGTGAACCACATGCAGTCAGTGCACCTGTAAACACATGAATGCACATGGAGAAAAGCGACACGAGGGTTTGCGTCATTTAGCTGAGTGCCGTTGGTGGTCGCCAGGTTAGCTCAGGCTTCTCCTGCAAACACTAATGATGATAGTCAATGATCCAGTTAATTATCCGTGTATTTTTTTTTCTCCAACAATGTATTAATCAAAAGATTGAACCAATTTATTGATCAGAGGTCATCACAAACTCTGACTCACTGTCCTTTGGTCGACATTCTATAGAGTTCATCCGGAGCCCTGTGGGCTATGAAATGATTTCTGTGTCCTGTGTATGAACACAGCAACAAAGTGACAATGTGACAGATTGATGAAGCGATCAATTCTTCCTACACAATCATTTTGTTTGGTCTTCATCCAAATGCACACAGACAAATGTCCTGACTCTTAACAACACGTCCATGAGCTGAACAAAGTGAAATGGATTGTCGAAGGAGTGATGAATAACTGAAATGAGTGTGTGAAATCAGCAGATTCTATTCTACTTTGTTTTACCTCCATTCTGCGTGTGTGTGTGTGTGTGTGTGTGTGTTGACATGGGAACATCGAATCAGGCAGTTCACAAGAAAATGCTTCCTGTTTGCCTACCACTTTCCTCCAATCATAGTTCACTTCCTGCCTGCTTGGCTGCAGAGTAGTGCCACTCTATTGTCACCCACATACACACACGCATTACATGGCCGCCCACCCTTATACACTTGCTCCCTCCATGAACATTTGTTTCCTCAACATGAATGGAGTGAGGTTCATAAAGTCATGCTGAGTCAGACTGCCTGTGATCTCACACACACATACAGACACACACTCTTTCCCATGTCAACCTGTGTTTGTGTTTTGTTGTGTGTGTCTGTGCCGTCTCGTACGCTGTCACACACGAGGGGCAGCTGCAGGGGAAGACAGGTCACAGATGAAATGAGACATGAGGTCACATGTAGGTAATGTGCAGTGACCTCGTTGAGCGTGTGTGTTCTACAACGATTGGCCGTACAAGTTACATCAGCACAAATCCAGAAAATATCTTCTTTTATTTAAAAACAAATGTACTTGAATACATTTTAAACAATGTTTAATATAATAAAAGTGTAGGAGAAATAGTGAAAAATGTATAGATATTTAATGATAAAATCACACCAGCACACCGTGTAACAGTTTGCACAAATGTGTTTCCATACGAAAATTGTTCCTCTCACTCCGGCAGGTTTGTCGCTGGGTGACGAGCAGGGGCATCAGCCAATAGGAATTGTTCTCACCGTGCTGGGTGTGGTGGTGTTGGACTTCTGCGCGGATGCAACAGAAGGACCGATCAGAGCCTACCTGTTAGACGTGGCAGATACGGAAGACCAAGACATGGCGCTCAACATCCATGCCGCCTCAGCAGGTACAGCGGCCACCTGACAGACACTGTCACCTGCGTCTGCGTGGTGACTTAGACATGTCCCTGTGCTCAGGTCTCGGTGGTGCGGTTGGTTACGCCCTCGGAGGTCTCGACTGGACTCACACTTTCCTGAGTACGGCCTTTAAGTCTCAGGAGCAGATCCTGTTCTTCTTTGCCGCCATCCTCTTCTCCGTGTCCGTGGTGCTGCACCTGCTCAGCATCGAGGAGCAGCAGTACATCCCCCAACACGACAGGCTGGACCAGGTACAGGTGGAGTTTCTGCGCATGTGTCTGAAGAAACCTGACACGTGATGTTCTGAGCAAAACATCTGTCTTGCAGGAGAGTCCTGATCCCATCCACCCCCAGCCTTCTGCCAATGGCAGGACTGGACTTCTCACTCCAAAGCTGGAAATGATCGGGGAGGATGAGACGATGGACAGCTACGACCTCTATGACCCATATGGGGACGACCAGTCAGAGCGTGGGGACATGGACTTCTTAGAGGTGGAACTTGTGAGGAGTAAGTTCAGAGTTTTACTCACAGTTGGGTTCTCTCCGCTGTGATCAGCTCCAGCACAACCACGACCTGTAACCTTAGCAAGCAGGAGATGATGAATGAATAAATAATAATGATATACTTGTAAATATGTATGTGAATATTCGTATTTTTACTGCTTAGATGTTCCTATTTTTTGTCAAATAAAAAAAAAGTAGTCAGTTGATTTGTTTTCTCTGCTTCTTTGTTCTTTTGCTCTGACTTCATCTAACCTGCGCTTTCCTCTTCTTCCAGGTAAAAGCGACAGTGTTCTCGCCATGGCAGACGCCACCCTGGACCACCTCGACCACGACGCCTTGTTCCTGTGCCATATCGAGCCCTCCATCTTCACCGACCGCCTCTCCCCGTACCACAGCTCACCTCCTGTCAGGGCTCCCTCCCCTCCTCTACTCGCCAACATCCGACGCAGCAGCAGCGCTGGGAGTCAAGATCTGCTCCGCCCACAAAACCCCAATCACCAAACACATGCCGCCGCCACCCGGATATCCCGCCTGTCTGCGTTCTTACAGGAAATGGAGAACGACGAGGGACAAGAGGCGTTACTGAATAACCAGCTCAATGAGCAGCGGACTCTGAATGGACGGCTGTTGGCCGGCGTAGATGTGGGTAACAGAGGTGGTAGCAACAGGCTGAGTGCTAAAGGACAGGCCCACCGCGCCGGGATGGTCAAAGGTTGGTGTCTTAATGCTGCATAGAAAACTTCATGGCATTTGAAAAGTCACATAATTGTACCTGATTCACCCTTTAACACTGTCAGTATCCCTGGCACTACAGTAGTAGCACTCGGTTCCCCTACCTGGGGTGAAGAAGGAGCTAAGGGAAGGAGGAAACGTTGATCGGTTCCTGAAGGAACAGCCATGTTGCAGTCATTACAGTAATCCCATTCGCTCCGTTGCTGGAAGCCGGCAAGTCATTACCGTAATGACAGCAACTTGGATGTGAAGTGCAGCTTCTCAGCTTTCAGGAAGAAATCGATATTTGCTGACAGTTGCGTAATTACAGTACTACAAATTATGCTAGCGTGAGTGTATTGGCAGCGTTGGGGTTAAAGGGTTAGTTATGATAATAAAACATCTGTACCAGATGTGCCAACGAGCCAATCAGATTAATGGAGGTCTACTTGCAGCAGCAGGATGAGATGCCGTCTTGGTGAATTTGAACCAGAAAAAAAAGGGAAATAACTGGCGTCTTTTCTCAGCTGCCAGTACCGGAGCTCCGATGCGCCAGTCACGTCACCATCACACCTTTTACCGCCAGCCGTCCTGCACCTTCTCCTACTACGGAAGAGTGGGGAGCCATCGCTACCGCTACCGCAGAGCTGACGCGGCTTTTCTCATCAAGCCGTCACGCAGCATGAACGACCTGTACGAAGTGGAGGCCAGACACAGGAGGAGGAGCCGGCAGAGGAACCGACACCGCAGCGGAAACACAAACTCCTCCAGCGGGGACGCGGAGAGCGAGGAAGGCGAGGTGAGCAGCAGATGGAGGAAGGTGTTCGTAATGATGAAGGTGCACAGGGAATTAAACCGCCTTCTCCTCCTCCTCCTCCCCTCGTCAGGTGGAGACCACCGTGCGTCTGCTGTGGCTCTCCATGCTGAAGATGCCTCCAGAGCTGCTGCGTCTCTGTGCCTGTCACCTGCTCACCTGGTTCTCCATCATCGCCGAGGCGGTCTTCTTCACCGACTTCATGGGACAAGTCATCTACCATGGAGATCCTACTGTACGAGCATGGAGGGCTGAACACACACAGAAGCCTCATGACCCAGGAAGTGAAGCAACGTGTTACTCATGTTTCCACCTCCAACGTGTCTCTGTTCTGACAGGCTCCTGTCAACTCTACTGCGTTGGACAATTATCACCGAGGAGTTCAGATGGGATGTTGGGGGCTGGTTATATACGCCATGACTGCTGCCACGTGTTCCGGTAACAGCGCCCATCATATCGATCAAACACTGTAACATACGTCAGACAGAGACTCCAGTCATCAGTCTCTGATAATTCCTTTATCCAGCCGTCCTTCAGAAGTACCTGGATAACTTTGACCTGAGCATCAAGATCATCTACATCCTGGGAACGCTTGGATTCTCCATAGGTAGGAGCACAGAGTAGAAACAGAGCAGAACAGACGGGACTTCTTTTGGCTTCAACAGTGAAAATGTGTCTCTCATCCATAGGCACGGCGGTCATGGCAATCTTCCCCAACGTTTACGTCGCCATGGTGATGATCAGCAGTATGGGCATCATCTCCATGAGTATCTCCTACTGTCCGTACGCGCTGCTTGGACAGTATCATGAGATGAAACAGGTACGTGCGTGTTCATGTGTAACGACGGTGGTGTGTGTTGATGCTCATGCTACAAGCTAATGTTATGTGATTTATGTATTTAACCAGGAAGTCTCACTTAGATCAGAAGTTACTTTTACACATAAGGGAGACGTGGCCAAGGTAGCAGCCATACAAAAACAAACTCCATGATGCACAGCAAATCAATAAAAACAGAATTTCAGATATTCAAAGACAGTGGTCTGTCGAGACAATCAATGACACTCCTCCCCCACTGCTTTCTTTGTGGTGTTTTTGTTCAGATGTTTGTTGAAACTGCACACAGGGAAGTATTCTTCAGTATGTTGATTCTGATGTCATTCATGTACAAGTAGAAATACACACATTACTCTCACTCTCTCGGCCCCCTGCAGTACATCCACCACAGTCCTGGGAACTCCCGGAGAGGCTTCGGCATCGACTGCGCCATCTTGTCCTGCCAAGTATGAATGTTTTTTTTTGTTAAATGCATGAAGGATGTGTCTCACAGGCAGCTCTTTACTGTGACTGTGTGTTCATGAAATCCAATTTCAGGTGTACATCAGCCAGATCATGGTCGCCTCAGCTTTGGGCGCTGTCGTGGAAGCAGTTGGCAGTGTCCGTGTTATTCCCATGGTGGCCTCCGGGGGCTCTCTCCTCGGATTTCTCAGCGCCTGTTTCCTGGTCATTTACCCCACGCCAAACAACGGGTGAGAAACCCACCGTTTCACCCTTTGGATGGCAGTTATTGAAATATTAGGAATTCAAAATTCCACTTTTTTACATTTATACTTTTGTATATGTTTTTGTTGTTGTTGTTTTTAATGAATGAAAGTAAATTAACTTTCCTTCTCTAGTTCAGGTTCAGGTAGTTGCAGTTTGCGGTAGACATTTTCTAGTAAAATGTCTTCATAAGTGTTCACATGCCTATATTATGTACAAAATAAAAATAAAGGTTTCTTCACTCATACGAAACCTACAACCTCCACTATGCTAATGTTGTTAACAGCTGATTGCAACATTTCAAAAACATAAGCCCTTTTTGTTTAGGGGGGGCAAATAAGTAAATAATGTGCATGTGATTTGCAGGGAAGCCAAAGCTTCGGAGAAACAGGCTTTGACGACGTTGGACAATCCAAACAGCGGCGAAGCGACAGTTCCCATGGTGAAAGAAAAACCCACATTCTTGAAACTCAACAAGGAGGGCAGGGCCACCACCTCGACCACTTCCTGTCACACGGAGAACGAGTCTGCTCTGTGATTGCTGCGTTAGGGCAAACGGGGTGGGGGGGCGGGGGGGTCACCTGGTTGCGACAGAGAGGAAAGAAAGTCCCTCCTGCTGTTTGTTCAACATTAGTGTGGCATGACCTGCTGATAATTCCATCTGCTGTGGGACCGGACCAACGTGCGTCGCTAAAAGCGTCCTGATCCTTGTTACTTTAGCGCCACTCAAAATCCTTCCACCGAATCATGGACGATTGGTTGATCAGTCCTGGTTGTGTCATCCAGATGCTGGTTGTCTCTGTCTCTCAGGGGCTCTAGGAGGTGCTACTGAGCAGCTGCCTGGACGGGAAACTTCAGGGGATTCGCATCCATACGTACAAACCGTCTCCTCATCAACAGACTTGATCAATGGACATTAGTCCTCGAAGCTGCAATCATTGCACGAAATGCTGAAATAGTTCTTCCTCGCTGTGGCTTGAATCTTTGCTTCCTGCTTTGGAAGCCGATGGATGAAAGTGTGCGTGTCTGCTGACTTGGCGTCTCCAGCGGAGACGGCACGTGCACCCAGATAAAACCAACATGCTCAACCTTGCAGGACTTTGTGCTGCACTCTGCAACGGTAGCTTTAAGACTGTCAAGACTTTTCATCAATCAAGAGCCCAAAGCCTGGTTCCCGGGGAAAACACACTGAGTTGTTGCTGTTGTTTTGGGGTTTTTTTTTACCCCCAAACTGACTGCGGGTGATGTCAGAATTGAGCCGTCATTCCAGGAAAAGACAAACATTTAAAATATGGAGCATGAGCAAAAATCAACCTGTGTATTTATGATTTAAAAAAAAGAAATCGTGTGTTTGTTTCCAGGTGTACGTGCAGTAAACAGGGCATTACTTTCCCTTCACCCACTGACGAGCCAGCGATGAGACTGGTTCATAAATGCTGCATGACGGAGGATCAGAGAGGAGACGAACCAAACAGCAGATGAGAGGAGAAGAATGTAGATGTGGAATTGTTTCTCTCATTTTTGCTTCTTCTTGTTTTATTTCCATTGAGAAAGCAGGTTCGACACAGTAGTTGTCACTAATGTACGTCAGTTTCATGGTCTTAAAGTTAGAAAACGGTTGAGACCCCCCCCCCCCGCGGCCGCGTTCTCAGCGGCATTACCATGAGCTGTGTGTGAGCCCGTCACCTGTGGACACATCTGAGGAAGACGGTTCTCACCTCCACCGACCGCTTGCACGTCAGCCTTAAGAAATGTGCCTCAGACGGCCTCCAGAGGTTGTCTGACTGATGTGACCAGGTGATGGTGTCATTCAGGAGAGTACAGGATTTGTTGGTTCAGACGCCAGCTGGGCACGGATTATTGAGCCGCTTGTGTTTCCATGGAAACAGCATTAGTTATAGAAATTAAAGTGGATATTGTGAACAGAGACATCGCAGGTCGGTGTAATATAACACCTGCTGATGCGGAGAAGACTTAGCGACTTGTGCTGGTTCCACTGGACCGGGACGGGCTTCATCACCGACGTGTGTGGCGTGACGATTGATCGGGTGTTAAACCGAGCAGAAGAGGAGAGGAGTCGATATTGTGTTAGTGTGATTATCACTGGAAACAGGTGCTGGTTGGATAAAAACAAACCGAGTCTTTGAGCTTTGGAGTGGACCAAAAGTCGTTTGGGCTCCTGCTTCTGGTCTTTATTGTCAGCTGACCAGAGTTAACAGAGTTAACATCAGAGCATACGTGTCCGGCTGAAACCGTTCTGTTGAAAAGAGTTGAATTTCATTCGGCACGTGTAATTTGTGAGAGGCATGTTTGGAAGAATTCAATAGGATCATGATGAGAAATAGTCTGTAGTTTTCAAGCCCTCATTGGTTTGTGTCACATGTCGCATTTTACTGCTGCATGGTTGTCACGATGTGCACGAACACAGATGAGGCTGCATGAGGAGGTTAAAGTGAGTTCAACATCTGCACAGAGGTCTTCTCACCTAGACACACACACACACACACACAGAGGAGGCTGCAGACACACCCTTTATTCTAGTTACTGAGTCCAGTTTCCCGACAGAGCTGGACGTGTGCGCACAAACAAAAATGACTTGTTTCTCTGACAAATCAGGCCACTCGCTGCAGCAACGTCCTCGGCTGTCGGAGAGGACCACGGAGCAGGGTTCTTCCAGATGTCCACGTCTGTCAGGGTGGAGGTTCACGTAGAAGGTGTGTGTGTGTGTGTGTGTGTCCAACTCCAGAGTGATGAATATATATATTTAAGTGAATTCTCTCCCCGGTCATGTCCTGTTTGTCTTTAACCTGTGTGGGCACTGGTGCAGAGGTTTTCAACTAATTGGATTCCTTCAAATAATTCATCAGTTGCAGAGCAGAGAAAGGGTTTGAATTCTTCCCACTTTGACCGTTTACTTTGACCGCGGCGTTTGGACAGCGAGAACCAGAACACACAGATGGACACACGGATGAAAAGGTTTGACTGGTATGTTTAACCACTTTGGCAATAAAACGCTTTTTTTTTAAAACAAAAAAACAAAATAAAAAAAAGGACACAACTTTAAACAAACAACAGGTTTGCATGTGACATCGGCGCTATGCATGTGTGGAACATCAAAGTTTGACTCTGTACAAGTCTCGCTCTTTTCTTTGTCCCCCTTCATAGGTCAGGGGTGTATTTGTACTGCATGGATGGGTGTTTGTGTGTTTTGTTTGAACTTCAATGTGTGAAAATACTTCATGTACTCTTTAAGCTGAAGCATTGTGCTCAGTCTGGGCCTGCACACTCTGATCAGGCATGGGAAAGTTTTCAACGTTTGTTTTAACGGGCCTTCCCGTTGGAAGGATGGAAAGACGTGTGTCATCAGAGCGACGCTCCTTGGTAACAGTGTCGGCGACAAACTCCAGGCTGTGAATACTTGAAGTGAAACTTGAGCGTTCTTCTGTTTCAGTGTGAAATCTTTGATTTGGGGGTTTATGTTCAAAATATCTCAAGCCTTTTTTCCGCAGACTCTGGAATGTTCAGAAAGCGAGGCCTCTCTCACTGGGGAGGGGGCGGGGGGGGTCCAACTTGTGATTCCATCTGGTGACTTAAATGTTTTGAAAATTAATGATAAGTCAATGAATGTGAAGTGATTTCAGCCCAAATCATTTGTTTTGATGTTCGACAAGCTGGTGTGGGGTTGGGGGGGGGGGGCTGACATTGCACAAATCTTGCACATAATAAGTACAAAAAAAATGTTACAGTTGTTTCTCAAAAGGAAAAAAAAGTAACTGTGGATATTTATTTTTTGTAGCCGTGATGTCTATAATGTTTCACTCAGTTTCCAAATGAGAAAGCTCAATCTGTTGGTGGGGAGAGCTGTTACTGACGGGACTGGAACGTGCGTGAGCAGGTGTGTGTGTGTGTGTGTGAAGGTTCACAGCTGCTCACGTGGAAAGCAAACGACGGGTGTGTGAAATCTTCATCTCAGTGTTTTTTTTTTTTTCCTTTTCTTTTTTCTTTTCAATCACCTGGTTTACACTCAGCTCCGAATCGATGGCTGCAGCCGCAGAGGAAGCTTCTTTTGCGAGCCGTTTGTTTCTGATGTTTCAACTAGATGTTTCCGTATCTGCTCAGAGGTTTTTAGGCAGAGCCACACACAGGAGTTCGGCCGTTGCACTTTTCCGTGGCAGCCATGTTGGCTCCACCGTCCTGCCTGGTGCTCCAGTGCCAGCTGATCATTCAATGAATGTGGCGATGATGATGATGCTCTTTCATGGTTCCAGCCAGCGGCTGTCAGCGGCAGCAGCTTGACATCCAACCTGGCTGAACTCTG
>CAAKHB010007444.1:0-28915 GCA_901007665.1 Aeoliscus strigatus | reverse complement strand
TGTTGTTGAGGAGGAGGAGGAGGAGGAGGAGGAGGAGGAGGAGGAGGAGGGGGAGGAAGAAGATGCCTATATAACTTTGATCTTCACAGAGATTAAATCCATACTAATACTTAAAGAATGGGAAGTATGCGCAGTGTACTATATAATATGCCTTGTTATTTGAAAGAAAGTTGTAAATATACATATTTCTCTCTTAGTTTCCTCTTTTGCTGCTATAAAAAAGATGATTATTTTTGTTAGTAGTTTTGTTTTCTATATAAAAGACTGTATATATCCTTATGTTCTGTAAATAAGCTTGAGCCTTCATATGTAGGATGAACACTGTATGGAACGCACCTTTAAAATCTCTTCAGAGGCAAACCAACAACGACTCTGCTTTGTTTTTTCATGGGGGGGTGACATGAGCAAGGAAGACGGGTTTCTTCAAGGAAGAAAAAAAAAAAAAAAATTTCAAGGGAAGGATGAAATAATAAGAATGAAGTATACGATGATGTAATTCTTTCATAGCCTTCCCATGCTGTCACAAATACATTCTAAGATGTTGAACAGCGTAAGAAGTGGTACAGTATGTGTGTCAGCCTGCTGGGTGAAATAATCTGACTCCTCCTCATGATAACCTAGGGACAGCATCACTAACAACAGCCTCCAGGACTTTGGCAGTTGTGCTGTGTTGGTACCTAATAATCTGGCATGTGAGCGTCACCGTAGAGCATGTCAGCAAAGTATGTGATAGTCTGTGTGAGTTGGGGTGAACTAACCTGCTCATCTGCAGATGAAGGATCGAGATACACACACATGCACACACAGACGTTTTCCATACAGGGAAACAAGAGAAGGAACCTGAAACTGGCGTGTGTGTGCATTTCACCAGCCCAGACTTATCATGTGAGAGTAAGACCAGCTGATGGTGTGTGTGTGTGTGTGTGTGTGTGTGTTAGTGTTATGCAGAAGTGTACCGTTACAAGCCCAGAACATTACGTTAGTGAACTATAATGACCCGCTGCTGCCCTGAAGCTTCAAGGTCCATGACAATGAAAACATCACCTGCAGCAACACACCGATACACTCACACTAGGAATGACAGTTCGGACGTATCCCATAATAACATGACATACACATAAAAAACATGACATTTGAGGAAAATTTTTCTTAAAAAAAAAAAAAGGACATTCTTGAGTGCAGTAAATTAAAGGTATAATATGTAAGATTCTAATGTTCAGAGGGTACTGACATTATTCCATTTCCCTCTGATTCCTGAATCAGGAAACTGATTTTTTTAAAGTTGACTGAGTTTAATTTGTTGTACAATCATCACACTCGGCTGCATTTTTTTACTTTTACTTTTTAAAATACTTTTTAACATCTCATTTAGTGACACATTATAAAGGTCACTTGTGGACCTCAAACATGCTCTGGCCCTCAGTCAAATACTTCTAGTTTTACTGGAAGCACTTGAACAACCGTTCCAAGTGTTTATACTTGAAGCACTGAAGAGACTTTTCATGTGTTGACTCAGGACTCAGACGCTGTCGGCCGGTGCTGTTGACACAGTCTGAATGCTTCTACTTTGTCTTTACACAAACAGAAGGAAGTGGACCCCCCCGCCGCCCCCCGCCCCCCGCTGACACTGTCTACATCGCCTTTGGAAGATGTTTGTAAAGGTCAGCAGAGGTCTGCTGCTGCATCGGCGTGACATGTTCTTTGTGTCCGGTGTGTCTCAAAGATGGCCGTCCACTCCCTCCTTCTTGTGCTGAGCTGCCAAGAGTGACGAACCTGAGGTATCGATGTTTCGATGGAACTAAACTACAGAGTCATGCGTTGGTCTCTTTGAGCTCAGAAGGCGAATCGACCTTCCTTTCCTGTGTGTTTATTTGCTGCAGCTGGTTGTTTGTGTCAGCTGCCGGCCTCTTGCGTCCCGTTCCGTCTGCAGCGATGGGTGTGCTGGTGAGAGTCAGTGTGGCCACACTGTGAGCGATTGCCAGCGCCATTCCGGAACACTTGTTCGCCGAATGCCTCTCCCCTTCTGCCCCACTCGTATGCCCCGCCTCCCCGTCCCCGCCCCTCGCTCGCTGCCTCCTGGCCCTCCACACCTTCTTGAAGCTGTCCGTCACGAAGCAGTAAACCACGGGATCCAAGCAGCTGTTCAGGCTGCTCAGGGTCACAGTGATGTGATAGGCCAGAACATGCCCCGCCCCTTGCCCAAGCCCCTCCCCTCCAACCTTGACCCGGAAGTAAACAAACACCTGGCGGACGTGGAATGGCGTGAAGCAGACGGTGAAGACCACCAGGACGGTGGCAAGAAGCCGGACGGCACGAGACCTCCTCGCCTGGCTCTGCTGGGGCATCAGGCCGTGATTGGAGGAGAGGAAGCATGTGACACGCAGGGTGAACCCCGCCACGGCCAGCAGGGGGAGCAGGAACTCCAGGACCGTCAGGTAGAAATGGGCAGGAAGGAACACGCAGGAGGAGCTGAGGCTCTACAGACAGCAGAGGCAAAGCAGAGACATGGAAACAAGACTTTGGCATCAAAACCATTAGATGCTTTCAATGTCCGTGTGTGTTCACCTGGAACGAGTACGTGACCACAACGGCGATCAGCCAAACTGTGGCGCTGATGCCTTTCGCTGCTCCTGTCGTCCTCCATCGATGGAGTGTACTGGATGCGTGGACGACAGCGAGGTAGCGATCAATGCAGATACTGAGAGAAGGAGATGAGGAGAGAAACGTAGGTTTTTTTTTTTGTTTTTTTTTTTGCTTATGCTGATCGCTGTCTTTTCTTTCATTGTTCTTTTTGATTTTTCACATTTACAGGAATAGAACATGGGACATTCCACCCCACACTGAACATCCTTACTCTGCTTCCTAAAGACTTACAACATGACGTGTGTGTATCAAACATGTCCAGAGTGATAAACCAGTTACTACATGTCACTTATATATTTGTTGTAAACCAGGCTCTGCTGTTGAATTTGATGTACAACGTCGCTATATTCTTTTGATTAGTTTTGTTCTTCTCACAAGTCCCCAAGTTCGGGGACACTCGGGCCCAGTAGTATACTGCTCCATCCCTTCAGGAATAATTCCAAACACCATCATTAGAGATGTGAGAGGCTTTGGACTGATTTTAACCGTTCAGACCGTGGAGAGAGAGAGATTCGTAGATAGACTAACAGACGTCACCCACCTGGTCAGAAACAGGATGCTGCAGTACATGTTGACGAAGTAGCTGAAGGTGTGAACGTAGGAGCAGGCCACGCAGCTTCCTCCACTGTGGTACAAGGCGATGCGGGCGGGCAGCGACAGCGCCACCAGCAGGTCGGCCACAGCCAGGTTTATGGTGTAGACCACCGAGGCTGAGGGGTGCGTGCATGCGCCGCAGAAGACGTAAAGAGCCAGGCAGTTGAGGACCACACCGGCCACCAGCATGAGACAGTTACACACCTGCAGCGAGGGCGGAGGAGGGGTTTCAGTCAGCGTTACACTAATACGACACTAATACACTAATATGACATTTCACCCCAACTGGTCGAGGCAGAAGACCATCCTCGTCGGACGTGCCCCAGGTTTCTGAACAGTTTTTCCTAGCACCATGGTCAGTTTGTTTACTGCCATGACGTGTAGAAATAAGTCTGAACAAGAATTTCAATACATGAGGTTTTATTTCTAGAACAAATTTAATTTATTTCTACCATGAGAGAGACCCAGACTGCATGGAAGTCATGGTAGATCTCTGCATCCAGGTGAGCCAGCCCGTGCAGGTACGGCGCCCCCCAACGCTGGTTCCAAGAGCTGCAGTTATTGGGGTCAAGGGTCAAGAGGGGGGCGGTGGCAGAGGTAGTGTCGTTGAGAAGGTGCTCCATTGCGGTTGAGAAGGATGGGAGGACAACCTCTGGAGGTGAGTGGAAATGGAAAAACAGGAATATGGAACCATGAGACATTAGAGTGTCTATGCTGCCCCCCAGTGGTTAGAGACAGACATGATCCAACTGGTCAAACATGAGCCAACAGTCATAATTATAACTTCCAGTTCACATGACGAAGACGTCTCAGGTGTCTCAACTGAGTCATCTGAAACAATTTGACTCATGGAAGTTGAGTTGTTCTATCCAGAGAACGATGTAATCGTCTCATGTGGGGGATGTAAGGTCATGTAGGAATATGTGTAATATCTCCTGTTCATTGTATTTTTACCAAGTTCATGTTCATGTCTCCTCACTCTTCTATTCACTTGATATCCACAGTGAAAACCTGTATTTACTTTGTTCTCTGTTTCTTAGCAACACCGAATTGGATGAAAACATCCCATCACCCTGGTGAGCAGACACACGTACAAAAAACTGGGGGGGAAAAAGAAAAGAATGATGAACCTGAAGGGCTGAAGTTCATCCAGAGAGACAGAAGCCACTGTCATATAAACAGAGAGCTCTTGTGCCGTGGAGACGATCTTCATCGTGCATCCATCTTCATATGCTCGCCCGAAGGATGTGACTCTTTAAACAATGCTAAGTGTGTGACCCCGTGTGTTAGTGTACGGTGGCCCTGAAGAGTGAAACACGTTTACAAGGCTTGGAACTGTTTTACATTAAGGAAAACAAAATGTACCTTTAAAGAATGTTCGACTTTGGTTGAACAAGTCATATATTTTATTCATGTGGCATCTCGTGAACCTTTTTTTTTTTTTTTTAAATCTCCAAGCAGACCAGGGTGACGTATCGTCTCACCAAAAACAAAGGTATAAAACAACTCACGCTCTGCACGTTGGTGCTGTCTGCTGATTTCGTCCTAAAATCTATGACTTCCTTATAAATACCAGAGACGTTTTGTTAGTACGTGCCGCTGAGGACGATCTTTCCACTCTCCATCATCAGTCAGACACTTTAGGTAAAACATGGCCGGGCGCCTGATACCGAATCTGATGAGAACAAGGTGAATCAGAAACTATTCACAGAGTTGAATACATATCTGTAAAATATGGGACTTAAAATGAATGAGAAGCATGAAACCAGCAGGTGAAAGAAGCTGAACCGTGATTCGAGATGAAAAATATCATCTAAGAGGGAACAGACTTCCTCTACAGTAATATCAACTAAAAAAAGTACCATCGGATTTCTCTCGACCTGATCTAACAATGTTTGGCCAACATACTTGAAGTTTCCATGACTTACCTGGTTGCGGAGTGAGAAAGCACAGCTGCGGTTGGTTCACACTCGACTTTATGTGGGGTTTGCTGCTGGAGAAGGTTCCGGTGATGTTCCTGTGGCGATGGACAGAGGAGAGTCAGGAGGGATGGGATCCCTCTGGGCGGGTCAGAGTACAGCTGGTCCTCCTCATCTCTAACTCACAGAAGTTCAGGGAACATATGGAAGTAAATTAGGGAGGATGGAAAACGATCTTTGCTGGTCTCCGCCATCTTCATTCTGTTCATGTTTTAGGATCAGGAAGAAATGGATCAAAATGTTCACAGCAAAAGTGAGTGACTGACATGGGCGAAACCAGCTTAAAGATAAATGTACGCGCTGTGTGAAGAAAAAAAGGTTCTCTGAGGTGGTCCCACACCAACAGACCACCTCGTTTCCTCTCCGTGAAAACCTGCTTCAATTACAGAAGAATAATAAAGAGAAACAGACAATGGAATCTAAACAGTATGTGGAGATGTTTGCATGAAGCTGCCAGCTGCTGAACCTGTTCCACTGAGTTTACACACACACACACACACACACTCCGAGGAACAGAGAGAAAGGACGAAGGAGAAGAAGAAGAGGGGCACTAAAAGTCCTTTTCACATTTAACCACGCTGACGTAAATAACCAGAGGTGGATGACACACTTCAGTGTCCAGGTGTAGCACTCGTCCCTGCACCTTGTCTGTCTAGACCAAAAAATCCAGAAAAAGCTTGGGATAAACAAACAAAAGGAGCGTACATGTGATGAATTTGTTGTTTTTACTTTTATTTCAGTTTCATGTGAATTATTTCCTGTTTTCTTCCTTTGTTGGTGCGTTGTGTGGCTAACGAACCTTTGTTTGTCGTGTCTCATTATCTCCTATAAGACCAGGATGGGGCTTTTTTTTAGACATGACAGGAGAATAAAAATTCACACACTTCTAATTTATGCTGCAAATGTGCCTGGATAATGTTGGATTGAATGTTTCTGGACTTGTAAAAACATTTGAGATCATAGTCATATATCTGACCCAGTGTGTTTAAAGAGCTTGAGACGGGAGGGACGGGAGGGACGGATGTCGCTGTGTGACCGTTTGCTCACATGCAGACACCAGGAGCCCCCCCCCCGACCCCGAGCTCACTCAAGGACAGAACAAGAGACAGAGAAAGTGGATCAATGACGAGAAACATTTCCAGTCAGACATCGGTGGAGTGTGTGACACTGTCGCTGCCTCAGAGCTCGTCAGCTGGTTCAACCTACACAGAGGACGACACGCGTCACTTTATGAACATGTCTTGGTTTATTTGGATCAGACTGACAGATATTAAAGCTGTCATTAGTGCACTGAGCTACCGATACAGTGATTTATTCAACATGGCTCTCAAAAAAAAGACCAAAAAAAAAAAAAAAGGTCAAAAAACAGGTTTTCACACTGTTGACAGCGTGACAGATATTTGAACGGACGGCCGAGGGTGTTCACAAAGAACGAGGTCAAAGAAGGTATTGGGCCTCTGTTGTATGTAAAAGTCATTTTAAACGTTATTTTAACAGCAGGCACTTCTGTCTGAAAAGGAATGCCAGCACATGATTGGACCGGTGGTGCTCGTCTTTTCCCTGAATATCGATTAATCGCCGTGGGGGAGCAACGAGGGTGAATCACTGATGGCTTTCACCCCTGAGAACTCAGGAAACACTGAATACTGCATCAACTGAAAACACAGGGTAGAACTGCAACGCATTTCCATAAAGCTATTGTCCGTGTGCAATGAGGTCACTCAGAACATCCAGAGACATTTGGGTATTGCTTTCGTCAGCAGCATGCATCTCTTTAAAGTGCAAACACAATGATCGTTTCTAATCAGCTTTAAATCCAGGATTTAACATGAAATACAACTTAAACACTGATCTCAACATGGCACATTATTGCAGGCGGTCATAGGCCTCAACAAACACAAGTACAAAATAAAGCAACGGCTCAAAGGCAACACAATGCTAAATAAAAGCCCCCTGCAGTGTGTGTTCTTGCACTAACAACTTGGACTGTTTGGATCTGAGAGAGGGGAGTAGAGGGGAGATGGAGTCAAATCGAGGGTCGCTGCGACCGAGGAGCATGTGTGTGTGTGTGTGTGTCAGACTACGTGCTGCTGCTGCTGCTGCCGCCGTAATGAATGACATAATAGTCATGGAAATACATCAGCACAGCCACAGGCTGCCCGATGATGAGCGACATCCAAACGGCAGCGTTACCGTAGTTCCCGGTGAGGAAGCGCCCCACAAACCAAGCCAGCGGAACCTGGAGTGGATGCGAGTGCAGAGGTCAGTGTTGGGTTTCACAGCAGCTGCAAGGTGCAGGTTGTCTAGTCTCACCTGAGCCATCATGCCCATGAAGGCCCACGGTCTGAACATCCTCAGAGGAACGCTCACCAGGTACTGACAAACACAGACGGACAGAGACACATTCAGTTCCCCACACCTGGAAATCTTGAACTTTTGGAATTTTCATCACAGAATGACGGAGATGAAGTTGTTGTAGATGTTTTTAACTGATCGACAGTTCGACATCGATCGTGTTCAGAGCGTGAATACGCCCACAGCGATCGTGCTCCGTCTCTTTTCTCTTGCTTGTCTGTGACATAAATTAAAAAAAAAAAAAAACTCCTGTGTCGTGGTAAAGCACCCTGACTGCACCGACTCCTCTGCTGTCGTCATCGATTCAAATACCTCGTGGAAGAAGGCCGAGACCAGGAAGACGGCAGTTTGAGCACAGAACTTGTTCACCCCCTTCTTCAACATGGGCTTATAGAAGTGCCTGGAACATGACAAAACACACACACAAACACACACGGCTGAAGCACACACTCTTCAACAACAAATAACCTTGGAATCAACACCGCTTTCGTTTCTTTTGCCTTATTTTTCAGGAAGATCAAATTTCCTAACCTCACCTCAGACACCACTTGTGAACTGGGATGTTCCAGTTTGCCCAAAAATATGTGACACTTTCAGAGTTCCTAAGATGAAACAGTAGAAAATAATCTAAAACAATGCAAAAAAAAAAAACAAAAATCTTGTTCACTTTGTTGTGATGTCATGTACTCACCACCAGTCCCTGTAGAACTCTCTGTCTCCAAACTGAATCAGCTCTGCGACAAAGTTCATAGAGGAGTGGAAGAACCAATAGAAGAATATTAACCATATAAGATGGTTAGGGACCTGGGAGAGGAGAGGAGGAGACGAGGAGGAGACGAGGAGGAGACGAGGAGGAGACGAGGAGGAGACGAGGAGAGGATCAGGGAGGGGTTGGTTGCTGTTAACATTAACTTTGGAGCATCCGTCCCTAGAACTCACAGCGAGCTTCAGTAAGCGCTCCACCATCCGAGAAAAATCCATTTCCTGTGAAAGGACCAAAACGTTGAGTCAGTGTTTTGCAGCTTTGCGGTCAATTTTGCGTCAGTGTGTATACACACCTGGAAGGGTTTCATGGAATTCTGTATGGTGGGAACCATCCACTGAAAGATGCAAATGACATCACTAAAGTTGGCCTTGTTGACATGGTAACAACAACTCAACAACAACTTGAACATGCTGTGTTGTATCGTGTGTATGTGAGTCACGTCAGTGTTCAACATTCACCTGCTGTATTAATCCCACCAACAGCTGCATGAAGAAAAGCTGAGGAAGACAATGACAGTCGTCACCATAGCGCATTCCTCTCTCGCCTCCCACGCTGTTTTACAGTGTGTGTGTGTGTGTGTGTGTGTGTGTGTGTGTGTCCTGGAGGTGTGTCTGACCATTTCAAAAAGTCGTCTCATCAGGAACCGTTTGCGTATTCGAGGTGAGCGGGGGAAGTTGAGCTGGTAGCAGAGAGTTGGGGCAAAGACAAAGTAGTACATGTCTGAAGGGAGAGAAACGCTCGGTCAGCACGTTCAGACTTTTTTCCGTGCAGACATGATGGTTACCTCTGTGGGTGAGATTGCCTGGGTACGAGACATGGGCATGAACCGCTGAACCGTTGGACAGAGCCACAGACGGACCTGAAAACACACGCACATGAAGCCACTCGTCAGTGTGTCATGAGGTATCAGATCAAGCCCACTTGCCCTGAGCAAAGCAGCGCTCACACCAAGTCACAGGTGCCACCAGGTGTCAGCACTGTGCAAAAACGAACCCTTCTTGTCAGTACAGCAAAGTAGGACTAGAGATGACTGGTTTAGGAAGACTTGGTTCAGTGGTTTCCCTCCCTGACATGCCGGGAGAATACGGGAAGAATACGGGACAAGGAAGTGATCACAAAAGACACGTTCCCTGGGTAACGGACATTTGGGGTTCAGACATCTGCTGGGTTCCACGACTACAACTCACCTCACGTTAGCTCGTTTGAGTGTGCTGCCGTACTTACAGGAGTATGATCGTTTTAGTCTCTTTGCTTTGGCTTGTCGGATTTCTCGGCACAACCTGTTGGTGTCTTGGTAAGAGAACAGCTTGAGGAACAGCACCGTGTAGACTCCTAAGGACAGGACGCCGCCCACTGACAGAAGCAGGGGCGAAATCATCAGGCTTTCAGTTCGCAGTCATTCTTCAGTGCTCGTGGGAGGGTCGTTTCTGAGAGAATATCGAGCTACCTGGGGTGACGGACGTCACAGTGAGGACGGTGGCCGAAGGAAAGATCAAAAGGGTTGTCAGGTTAAAAACGTGAAGAATCAGACCAACACTTTCAGAGATGGTACCCTGGAAAAAACAGAGACCAAAAAAAAATCTGTGAAACGAAAGTGTGAATCACACTCTATCAAACGTGTCGGGATAAACATTCTAAAACACAGTCTAATCCAGACCTGGAAGTCGTGTTGTAATCGGTGTTAACAGCAGATATGAACGGTAGTAAAGTAAACACACGTGTGATGAATGATAACAGCAGCAGACTAGCACAGCCTGAGATGACAGAACATCAACAATACAGAAAATGAGTCCATCGCAGTGAAACGTTCACAGTGAAACTCACCACGGCCAGACGTCTCTCTGTGTACAAGGCTGCTAGAACGAACACGTTGGACACTGAAAAACAGACAAGACCAACAACACATTCGTTAACAACAGCAGCAGCACATCTGGTCCGTCCGATGAACTCACGCTGAGCCTTCTGGGACACAAGAAGCTCTTAAAACAAGCAGCGACACTTGTGACAGACACACACACACACACACACACACACTGTTCCCGCGGTCAGTGAGGGTCAAATGGAGTCTGACATCTTTTATTACGTCGAGGTTCCGTACCAATGATGAGGCAGGCAGCTGGCCAACTGTATGGGTCCTTCAGGAAGAGAGACACGACTTGGATGGGGTCCACTAAGATGCCGTACCTGGAGGAGACGGGTGAGAGAGTGAATGGCTGGAATGGTGTGCTGAGTGTAAGCTGCCATCTTGGCTTGTGATGATGTTTGCGTACGCACTTTATGATGTTCTCCAAGAAGAGGCGTGCGTTACTCAGCACCTGGAAGACGACAAGACAGCCCAGAGAACATCACGAACACATTGAAATGATACATATCACAGTAACTGGAGCACATTATATTATGTTACATTACATTATGAAACTAGTTAGGCAGCCGTGGCCGGTCTGGTCAGGTTTAACTGTGTGTTACACCATATTGGGTCATAAATCCACAACAGAAAGTTGACGGAGCTCATTTTCCTGACAATTCTTTGATCCCATTGTTCCAGTGAAACCTTATCCCAACCTGAAAACGCCTTCTGTCTGCTTTAAGAAACATTCATGGGTCACTGTTTGTCTCCCCGTGCCCTTTGTCGTGAACGGGAAAGATGGGCCCGATGTGGTGGAAGGTTAATTTTATAAATAGAACAGGCTACTGGGTTCCAGGTTGATCGACCTGGAACGTGCAGAGGTCCTGTGGGCCAACTTCAAGCGCTCTCAAAGATTACACATTGAGTTCAGAGCGGCACTTTGACACAAGGCAATGAAACGTGTTTGTACCTGTGTGAGGAAACTATGGAAGAACGTCAGTGTGTGCAGAGCCAGACATAAGTACTTGTGTTCCATTTATAGACCGATTCAATTCACTTCAGTCGAACGGATTTAACATGTCCAAAGGATCTGGGTCAAACTTATGAGGATATGAAGAGGCAGTGCTGCCAGGTGTACGATAATCATTGTATTTGTACCAATAATTTGTCCCTCTGGACAGTGTACAATCAATAATCCTCCATAAAAAATGAAACAAACCATAATGTGATGATGGTTGTACCAGTCACTCATGTGACCGTGCATCAATGCAAGCTCTGGAGCGGTGGTTCACAGGGACAACAGACAACAACACACGTCTTCCTGAATTCAACACACGCTTCGAAGCCTCTACACGGAAGGACACATGACTATCGTTATTTTTTTATATTATATTATTATATTTTTTATATTTATATATTTTATATTTTTTATATTACCGTTTTTATTACAATTTCCCTCAAAATACGATCATTTTGAGTCTCTGAAGAGGTATGACACATGAACACACACCAGGGCAGGACACTTCATGTTCCAAAAGAAGGTCCTCTGTCCTAAACTATTACGTGTCACGGAGGGACACAGGTCTGTGTACAAAGTGTGTATTTTACAACTGGGGTTGTGCGCTTCCATGGCTGTTTGCTTAAGCAACTGCGACTCACTGATAGTGTGAAATGTGCTCAAGGTACAGAAAGGTCACAGAAATACATTGCATGAATGGTGTGACCTCAGAGATGACAGTGGCAAAGGTTTAGACAGCATTTGCTCACCAGCATTACAACACACCAGTTGAGGATTCCTCTGTAGTTACTGTATCCGCTGGCTGAGCTCAGAAGAGACTCCTGCAGGACGTGACAGCTGGGGGACAGGAATTGGGAAACCATTATTTTATGAGATAGATAGATAGATACTTTTAATGATCTCCAAGAGAAATTAATATTCCAGTAGCATGACAAGAATAGGAATGGGGGCACAGGGGCCATGCAAGACCCAGAAAGCAAAAACACAACAAATATGGAGACTACAATTAAAATCGTAAGGATGGAGGATTTATTACATTGATTGATTAGATTGAGGCCAATTGGAAAACGTCATCATCCCTCTGATCATGTCAGGCTAGAGACATGAATCATCACTTAACACCACAAACAAAGAGAAAGATACATAGATTTAAATTCATAGACACACTGATACAGAAGCATCTCTTAGCACCTGAAGCTGTAAGTCTATATCTGTAGCTGGTGCCAGACACATAGAAATAAGACATGTAGACAGACAGATACTTCGACACAGACGGGAAGATGACAGGAGACAGCTGGTTCCTTCTACCTTCTACCGTCCGAGGAACTAGCATCACATCTGTCGGTTACCTGAGTTCGTCGGTCGTCTCCTCCGGTCCGCTCTGTTTCCGCTGGCCGTCATGGAGCTCACATATCCCCGTCTCTCTGCCCACCTTCCCGTTGTTCCTCGCTCCCCTGTCGTCTTTTTTCTTCTTGCCGCCGCTCTGCGGAGGTTTCCCCCCAGCATTGCCCCCGTTGACTTGCTTCGTGCTGCCTGCTGCCGGCTGGCCGCCACCTCCGGAGATCGTCGTCCTCCTCTGGCGGGCTGCGGGCCCTCTCACCTCGGCTCTGTCGCTCATTTCGGCCGCGTCCAGTCACGCAGTTTCTACCTGCCTGACATTGCCGGTCGAACTGATGTCAGTGGTTTTGTCCTCTGCCACTGGTGTTTGTATGGTCGGTTCAGTAAATGGAGGTGGGCTGTGTCACGTCCCAGCGCTATAATTGTGAAAGGTATTTCATCACAAATCTAGTTCAAAGTGCAATTGTCAGTCGGGTTGCCAGGTTTGTGTGTTCCAACGATATCCCCCTATGCCGGAGTCGCTTTTCCTTTCTCGGTTGCCTTTCACTACTGTAAATACACAAGAAAACAATTAATATAAGTAATAGTTTTTGTACAAACTGTGCCCAATACGGCACAATTTCCCTGTGTTTAAGCTGTTTACATTTAATCATTTTACTTGTAGTGATTGATTCATTTTTACTTGCTGGTCTTTTACAGTTGAAAACTCAGTTTGTATCTGGATGCCATTGTGCTTGTAATTAGTTCCTTCCAGCTTGCTTATGAATTTGCTGCGTTTTTTGTCACAGTTGAGAAATGTCTATATTGTAGGATACTATAAATTTATTTTGTACAGTGCTGATTGTGTAAACTCTATTACCACAGAGCAGAATTTCTTAACTTCTCTCCCTTTACTTAACTTTCTGTCCCACAGTCAAATTTCTCCAACCTCAGTGACAGTCGTCATTCCCTTTTATTCACACATGAACATCACTCACACTGACACATAAGAATAGTTGGATGAGGACCACAAAGAGTCAGGAGCAATGTGAGTTTACATATTGAATGACACAGGGCATCTTGTGGTGATCTGAAGTGCGTCACTGTTAGTATCCGCAGCAGCCATCAAGTTAAATCCTGTGCAGATTAGATTAGACTGAATGTCCCTCAGGAAATTGCAGTTCCAACGGCAGCACGACGCCATTATAGGACAAATTCTTATTTTTGCCCCTTGGACTTTTATAATGTTGTCTCTGTCCTTGGACAACACAATAATATGGTTGCAGAAACCATCCACACCAGCTGGTGGCAGAATTTGGTCATTTAGACTACCGCAATATTAACCCCGCGAAGAAGAAATCCAATCAGCAGCTGCTAAACCGGACCGTTATTAGAAATAAAACAGGAATAAAAACAAGACATCACAGCAGGTGACATCAGTGCAATAACACATGTGGAAGGTTTTCTAACGTGTGCATCTCCGAACTGAATCTGTACAAGATTTGCCGTCAGTCGTAGAATCGAATCGAACCCTTTTTTTTTTAGCATTAGCTATCATCTAGCTAGCCAGTCAGCCAGTCTATTTTAATCTATGCAAGTGTTGGCACTGCTTACAGTGTAGTGTGACTAGGGTGTGTAAAGTAGACAACCAGGGCACAATAGCCGGTAGCATGAAAGTATTGATAGATTGAGTTTTAATTCGAGTTATTGACGATGACCGTCCAATGATGTTGCAATACCACTTTGCATCAATACGTTCTCCGAACACCTATGTACCAAAGCATTGGCAGTAATGAGATTACATTTGCCAATGTGCTGGTCTCACCGGTTTACTTGTAAGGGTCAGTGTGAAAGCTATATCTACAGTTACAGTGGTTATGGGTGAGGTGAATACAAGAATGTCAGAACTACAAGAGTTTGGGGGGAAGAGGCGAAAAGTGGAAGAAAAGATGATGGTAAGTTAATCAATTTATAAATATCAGAACAAATACTGAAACATACTTCACTTAGATAACCATCATCTTGCCTGTTTGCAAGTCACAATTTCACTGTTGATGTTTTTTTTTTTTTTGCAGAAAACTGTGGGAATCTCTGTGAATCTATTCCATCCACAAGTGCAACTCCCAGTAGGACAGCACACGTGGAAGATGGATGTGACTCCCTCAGCACAATGAAACAAGCAGTCGTGGTTCTGAGCAGACTTCCCGATTATAAGATCAGTGCTCTTCGACCACTGACGCCTCTGCAGTTCTACAGCGAAGACGAATCTCTCAGCAGTTTGGATTCCGACATGCAGAGTGAACCAGAGGATGATTCTAGTGACTCTGATTTCTCATTATCAAGAAGTAAACGAAGAGCTGTAAAGACCTGCAGATGTGGTAATTTCACAAACAAACAGCACTGTTACGTGAATAGCTGTCTCTCAGATAAAAAAGCCAAATGTACATCAACCGGCATTCACATCTGACCTTTTCAAAGTTTTTCCACAATGATTTTAGTTGAGTTTTCTAGATATTTGTTTGTATAGACAGTTCATTTGTCCTCACTGTCGGGACATACATTTTATTAATTTATATTATTCATTTATATTATTCATTTTATTATCCTGAACGTTTTGGTTTACTCTTTGTACTTTGTTTCTCAGCTTTCTCGCAGTCTTTTCATGAAACAACCAAGATCCGACCAAACTTGCCAGAAGCAGAAATCGGCGTGAACATGATAGTGTTTGCCAGGAAAAGGTCCCTGAAATGGCAACAGGGGAAAATCATTCAGCTGTTTACAAAGGGTAAGGAAAATGACAGCAATGCCGGCCATCTGTGTGGAGTCAACGTGAACTCGCCCTCCTCAGTGCCTCATCCTGTCAACCCCACAAGATGGCGACATTTACACACAAGCTGCCTCACTGCTGCTGCATTTATTGACTATATACTTTGTTTCTTGAGGATGTGTCTAGTGAGAAATGTCATTGTATATGAGTTAATTTTTTCAGGTATTATTTAAACCCTTAGATGTTACTGTAACTACCTTTGGTGAACATTTTATTGATTCATTTTGTATTTCTTGTTCCTTGCGTATGTTTTCTGAACCACAAGCAGTGTGGAGGCGTACCCTGAATAGGGGAGCCAGGACCCAGAGCGCAACATGCCACAGTGTTGTTGCTGATAATCCTTTGTGGTGTGGATTGAAGATAGCTATGACTGACTTGTCTTTGTACATCAGCCCACAGTTTCAAGGACCATGTAACAGCAGAGAAAAAAAAAGTGTGTAAACAAAGTGGCTTTGTCATCTGCCCCATACAGAACCTGCAGGCGTGTGAAGTGTTACTAGTGGCTAAAATATTAAATAAAAAGGTGTTAATGAAAATGGATAACACAGTCAAATAATTCTTTTGGTATCAAAATAGTTGTACCATGTTTATTCTGTATTTCGGTCTTTGCAGAAGATGGGCGACTGAAGTACAAGGTTGGTTTTGAAGACAAAGGAAAGAGCCTGGTCTCTGGACACCACATTGCTTTTGACACCACACCAACCCTGGAACAGTTGTATGTTGGTGCTCGTGTGGTGGTTTGGTGTCACCATATGTCCCTGTACAGGTCTGGCATTGTGTCAGAGCTCCCCCTGCAGAAAGAACCACAGAAGGTGTGTTCAATGTGAACTGTTTCAGCAGGAGATTATAATGTCCAATTCCCTAGCGTTCTGTTGTCATTATCAGGTTCTTAGTGTTCTTGGATGACCACACACCTCTCTATGTTGGCTTACCTTCACTTCACCTGGTGTGCAGACCTTGTAAGTCCAGTTTATATTTGCTTCTTATTTACCTGAAGCAGCCTAAACTTTTTTTCTATTATTCTCACTCACGTCCTATGCATTTACTTACTCTCACGACAGAGTCACCATGTTACTATAGCAGTTCTGCTTACTAAGCAATCTACTTTTTTTGTGTTGGTCAGGTGAACACTCGCATCAAATGTGACATGGACTCCAGGAGGAGCCAGAACTCTCGCCCCTGACAACAATGTTTCAAGTTGGACCTCCAGATTATTCCAGTGAGAAAAGTGACATGACTTTGAGCAAATTGTTTAATAGAGAAACAAAAACAGAATACAGCTTCATCATGTGTTCATGATTTTGTTGTGATGGCAGTTTATGTTGATTGTTAGTGTTTTAGTATTTTTTTTAATGAAATACTTTTGTGTTTAGTCCTGAAAGTTTGTTCCTTTGCAACATACTGTTCCTCATGTTGATCCTTATGATCATGTAAAGAAAATTTAGAACTGTTATTACTGTGATGATGATGTTTATTATGGGTTCCTAAATTATTTTGCCAATTACCGGTGTCATCCAGGATTTTTTTGTCTCACGCAGCGTTTCCTCCACATGTCAATAAATCTAAATTAAGCTCCGTAAAGTTGTTGTATACAGGAAGTGTCTCACATTTATTCTATATAAATTGTCCTCCACCTTTCAATACACATTTCTGATTCCCGATCTCGTCTGATCTCGTGAAGCTAAGCCCCCCCCCCCCCAACTAGCATATACTGACCAGCATGTCTTGAATGTCGGGCTCTGTCTGAAGCGTTTGGAGCAGAGTACAAAGATACTGGTCGGCCACACTCCCATGAGGGCAAGTGACAATGGTGGGAACCTGTTTGCTTGGGAGGACGCAGGGGGCAGTAGTGAGCCTTTGATACAGGTGCAACCAGTCGAAGAAGAGGACAAGTTCCGTTTGTGCAAGAGTTTAAAGGTACGTCTCTCATCGCAAACACAATTTTACGAAATTGTCAGAAGGGTCCTAACCCTAACCCTGGTGATTTGGGCAAATTTATCTCGGATGTTCATGATTTCGCAAAGAGTTTTTTTTAGAAGGAAATACTCCAGTTTCGCCTCACCACGTATAAACAATTCCACCAATGTTATGCACTGCGTTAGCTAAACTTCTGAAAAGCACGGTCTCCTAAAACACTGCGCTTTTTACGGCAAACAGTGTAGCTAAAATGCTGACTACACGCTGTAATTGTACCTTACAAACGCAGTAATACACAACTGGACCCCCACTGGCTTGCTTGCTTCCTGTGGTAGTTGGACCTACTATGGACGTGATCAGGACATGGGTTTTGGCAACAGGACGTCTCTGATTAAATTACAAGTCACAAAACAAACGAGAGGATGTACGCTCTTTTCCCCAGTTTTAATATGTCATAACATCATCTCATACAGTCCTCTCAACTATTCATGACTTAATTTTTAAGGATCAGGTACCTCTGAATGTTAATATCAACGACTTTTACTTTTATCAGACATACATCTTGAAATCAAATTGTTATCCAACAAGTCCTCGGGTACTCAGGTCTACTTAAAATTAATATTAACACATGTTTACTGCAGTTATTGGACGATCTTATTCAGCCTCTTGAAACATGTCTACCATACCATTGGAAGGACGTTTTTCTGCTACTTTTGTCATTTTGTTTAAAAAGATCATGTGTTTTGTTTTTTTTTTGGTAAATATTTTAAAAGCATTTTGAAAAATTTGAAAGGAAAATTACAGAATAGCCACATTGTCAACATACGGTTTTGTGAATATGAAATGATAACTTTTCATGAGAGATATTGCAAGAAAATGACCTCACATGGTCATTTGTGACCCACTTACTCCTCCCCGAAGTTGGGAGGTTTTTCTCTCTGAATCACAAAGAACCTGTGTCCGTTTGTGGGAAGTGCTGCACTCATCTACCCTGCCGCTGCAGCCATAATGGAGGACGACGAGATGGAGATGACAAAAGAGGAACTCCAGCAGTGGATCAGGGAGAGGATCAAGACTATCAGACTGATCTCACCAGATGTGGTGAAAAAGTGCCATCATTTGCAGTCTCTGCTGGAGAGAAGGGAGAAACATGCAGCTCGACTCCTGAAGCTCTGCGAGTAAGCATTGTTTCTTCTGTTTTTTAGGGTGGAATCAGCAGCAGCAGCCACTTCATTCACGTGGATGTCATTGTCTTTGTCATTTTCCTCTGTGTTTGATAGAAAATGAAAACTTTTTAGCCAGTTAAGGAATTATTATTTATATAGTTAATTTGTTCCTCTGCATGTGAGGTATGTTTTTTTTTTTTTTTTTAACCTTTCGTCTTTGTAGTAATGTTATTACCATGTTCCAGGTCTGTAGCAGCATGTGAAGAGCTTGTAAGGAAACAATACTCTGTTCTCGGGTGGGAGTACCGAGATGGAGATTCTGATGGTGATGATCTCCCAGACTCAGGTAAGATAAGAGAAATTCAGTCAATGGAAAAACATGTTCATTTAATTTGAGGTGCTAATTTCCCCTTTTTGCCTTCTTTGTAGGAAACAGACTTTCATTCCTGAGTGATCCTGGTCATTCTGAGACGCACGCCTTGAGTTGTCCATCAACTGGTGGGGCCGGCCAAAACAGAGATCCCAAAACCATCTGTCAAAATCAAACAAGACATCCGGTGGTGGTCTTAACCAGACTTGACGTTGATAAAATTGGTGCACCAGCATCACAAAGTAAACACAGTAGAGATGAATCCTCAAGCAATTCAGAACAGGATGTGGACTGGAAACCAGATGAAGGAAGTGATTCGGATTCATCCTCATTTATATCCATCAAGAAGAAAAAACGTACTAAGACTGCTGCTCGCAAAACAGCAACACAACAAACCAACACCAGAGCGAAGGGACAGGCTGCAAAAACATCATCACACCTCGGCAGAAGAAAAACCACCGGCAACAAGGTGACAGAAGCGTGCCAACCCTCAGACAACACCACAGGTAACGGCCAGAACCACTCCACGTCTCTACTTCTTCTGGGCCCCAAATCTGTGTCAACGCATGAATATGTTGTTCACCTCTCATCGCAGTATACTGTTTTTATCTCTGCCAAGGAGGGTACGTTTATGTCTTTCCATTTGTATGTTAACATCTTAACACGAATACAATTTGATTTTCATAAGCTTCACCAGACATGCACTGATATATGACATCACTGGGTAAATGATAGGGCGAGTAAGGGATGTTTTTTGTCAAATATATAAAATGTCTAAAATGTAGAGTCAGTTTACTTACCGGTAGGTGTGTCACAATTGAGCAATGAATTTGTTCATCTTAACCGAGGCGTTCTCCAAATGCTCAATAACAATATAATTTTAGAGCAAATAGCACGTCTGCACACAGTACACTAGAAAGGAAGTATGTAAAAACATGTATTTGAACTGATGTGTTCTTCAATCTTTTTTGACAGACATCATGCCTTTCTGCATATCAACACTTTGCCAGTCCCTTGACAAGGACTCCAAGGTCCGTCGCAGTGTTCCCGACTGCCCCTTGAGAGTGAATATGAACGTTTTGGGGAGGAGGAAGCACCCCATGATCTGGCAGCCTTGCATAATTCGTGAATTTGTAACAATGGGTAAGAAAATGATTAAATCTATGAAAGAAGAGTCTTTTGATTTAGAAAAACAAATGTGTTGGTGTATTTTCTCACAAACCCACCCCATCAATCCATCCATTATTGTTCCTGTATTTGTACGTCTTGGCAAAGCGCCAAGCTTGTCCTTTTCTATCCCAACAGTCTTATGTCAAGTCCCTGAGGGCCTTATTTCCACACAAACCTATAACTGAGACCACTTTCATTTAAAACGTTTTTTCTTGCAGAAGATGGTCGGATCAGATACAAGGTCCACTTTGATGACAGAGGGAAGAGAATCGTCTCTGGACACCACATTGCCTTTGACACCGTGGTCGAGAAGATGCATGTGTATGTTGGTGCCCGAGTGGTGGCGAGATATCCAAACACATCGTTTTTCAGCCCCGGGATTTTGGCAGAGCTCCCCGCCAGAAGCAATCGCGACAGGTGTGTGTGCTCAAGAGCTTGTTGTTCTTGAACGCTTAAGAAGAATTGTCCCAAATGGATAGAGTTGTATGATGTCAAAGTCAGCTGTATTGTTTAAATAGTGAAAACTGTTAAAACTAAAGCACATGTCCATGCATAAAATAAACATAAATATGTCAAAGAACAGTTTAACGCAAAACCACACACTTTTGCAGGTTTCTAGTCTTCTTCGACAATCACACACCAGCCTACCTAGGCTCCTTGTCAATTCACCTGGTGTGCAGACCGTGTAAGTTTATTTTCAACTCAGTTTCCTTGTAATGAGACAATATATTAGGAACACATTCAATTAACACTGAATCCTCCTGGAGGGAGGTTTGTATTGCATTATACTGTAGTAAATTAAATCCAAACTTAGTGGGTTGAACTTTGGGCCAAATCATACATGTCTGACTTTTTTAAATTAAACGTGACTGATCTTTTAACATAACAATCATGTCTGATTTTTCAAGTTAAGATACTCGGTTTGACATGTTTCTCTCAGTAGAGATTAGCAGTGGTACTTTCAAAGAAAATATTGGACCACATAAACACATTTTCAGCACTTAAATGCATTCACCTGCTAAACCACAGTTCACTATGGTCCCTGCTATTTTTCATACTGCCTGTTTCCTTTTCCTACAGTGGCAGACCCTCTAGATGATATTCGAAATGAAATGCACAAGAATTTCATGAAGAAGTATATTGAGGTTTGGCCCAATCCTCCCGTCATTGATTTCAACATTGGGGATACCATTAATGCAGAATTAAATGGAGTCCAGCAGCAGTGTAAGGTTCTGTATATCGACATAAACCTGATAAAGGTGTTGTTTCAGGTCAGTACTATAAAACGTTGGTCATTGAATCACTATACTGTCTAAATGTATGTCCTGTATCTATAATGGTTTGCCTTGCACACAGGAAAGTCAAAAAAAGGAATTCCTTCACAGAGGCTCCTATCGCCTTGAGCCCATGAGAAAAGCATGGGATTTGCAATGACGTGCAAAAGGAAATATCTTCACACGGTGGTAAAACAAACAGCTTTTGTCTTATTTTGAAATGACATGGTTTGGTTAGTCCTGAGGTCTAAATGTCTCCTATATTTTTCCATGTGTACTACAGTGTCATCTCAAGTGGTGGGACCATGGACTACACAGCTACGAGATGTGAACGATGGTCAGGTGTAGACATTGAGCCACTCTCGTGCTTCCTCACACATCACTATGGCCCTAGAGATGCACATTTTAGTGCTCCATGTTGCTTCCTCTGGCTTTCGATGGAGTTGATCAGCGTGCACAGTGCCAGATAATTTGACCTACTGCGAGACGACGGATAGCTGCTGTTCGTTCCAGATGTTGGACGACCCCCACACTGAATCACTTGGATTTGATATTCGTGTGCACAAAATAGATACTTTACTTTTTTTTTATTTTCTGAGAGAAATTCACAGTATTCACAGTACGGTAACGGTTGGACATGTACTGATCTGCAGCTTCAACTGTTCTCTGTTCCAAAGTGCCCACTGCTCATCTCGCTTGATGGGAAGAGGCTGAGGATGGAAATGATGGAGATGTTGAAGACCATCTGAAAATTGTGTATGTTTAGTGTATGTTTTCTCAAATAATAAAATGTTTGTTCCAAGTTTAATCAAACTGAAGTTGATTATGATTAGAATGAGCTGAATTAAACTAAAAACATGTCATTTGCATTTAAGTGGGAAAAACTAAAATAAAGACTACCTCTCAGGAGGAAAAAAAACATCTGCGAGACCCCAACATCCATTTAAACATTTGCACAAAAGTACATTAGCTATAAAAATCTAAACCTAGAAACGAATGCCAGCTAACTAACTGTTGCAGGTTTGCGCACCAGTTGGTGGATGTGTAAACTGACATTTTAGGCGCAGGGAGGCGTTCGACGGACGGAAAGGGGGAAAAAAAAAAACTGCCGTCCTGCTAGCTAACAACGGAGCTCTGAACAGCGAACAAGAGACCATATAAGAAGAGAAAACTGGAACGCAACCACGGATTTCTTGTGGGACAAGCGCACAGGCCTCGCTGCTAAAACGGTACATGTTAAAGACGACATTTATGTGCACTTGGGCGAGCCGCGGTCTGCAAACGGTTAGCACGACAGCTAACGTAAGTAGCTGTTGACCGTAGCTAAGCTAAGATGGCGGTCAAATTATTTACATTAGCCAAATGTTGCTAGCAGACTTTGCTACGTCGACCGAGGGTGTTATTAGATTAGCCGAATGTAAATTGTGTCTGCTGTCTATGTGTCAGCATTTTCAAATTCAAACGTATGCGCAGTAAAGAAAAAAAAACCCACATGAGATCAATGTGTAAACAGAAACGACGTTGAGGACATGACTACAACAAACGCTAATGTTGCCTCGTCTTAATGCTACATAGATATATGAAAACATGTCGTTTATGGTTGCGGTGTGAATGTAATGACTTATGTCATGAACTCATATCGTCAGTCTTAATGAACCGCTGTTGACTTTGGCTTTAAACACATTTTCTCGAACCCGTGGTGGATCGTAAATAGTGATCCAGATCATGCACCAGAGCTATTATTATCCTTCTCTGGATTCGATTACGTTATTCAGTTTTCACCCACATCCCCACTGGCTTTCACATATCTTAAGTAAGCCACATCTCCACATTAAATAGTTCATTTAAAAAGGTGGTTAAGGTCACTTTACCGACCAAGTGTTTACTAAGCTGTTGTTGTCACTCACCCACTGTGATCTGATGTGTGAAGTGTCTTTTGAAAGCTCGATCTGGTGGAACCCAGTCAGTAAATATTTATGTGGTATGCTAGTGAACGGTCAATTAGTCTTTTGCTTTAAGCTGCTTTCTCTCACTGACATGCCAATGTTACCTGATATATAAGTTACTGAATGTATATTCTACCTCTGTTTGCTCTCAGGCCCCAATATTTATCTTTTGAATTCCAAACCTAATATGTGTGTCCTCAAAAAACCCCAGATGCCTCACACCAGACGGTTCTCGTCATCGGAAAGAGACAGCAGAGGCAGCTACCATGACCGTTACAGAGACCGAGACAGAGGACGAAGACACCGGCACAGGAGGTCACCTACCTACACCTCCAGCAGTGACAGAGACCGGGACAGAAGGGGACGGGTTCACAGACAGGATGGAAGTTTTGTACGCTCAAGGAGGTATGTTTGTATATGTACTTCATTTCTCTACTAGATAATCTTTAACACACCTTTCCACACCGATATGAACAGAAATCGTTCCTGTCATGGTGTGTTATTTTGTTCTTGTGCGTTAGGGCTAAGTGATATGACAAATACTGTACATGCAGGTTGGTTGTAGGTTTTAACGGTGGGTTTGATCAGCTCGTGTCGTATTCACATGAAATGCTAGTTGGTTTTCTACAAGGTGGACATAGTTTGTGTTTCTTGTGCGCTCTCAGAGTTGACTTATGCCTCTTTTTTGGTCCAGCATGTTCTGACTGTGCGGTGTTATTCATTGTTTGTGTTATTCAAACAGCGTTTTATCGCGATGGCAGCTCCAACAGGTACTAACATCTTATGCCCTCTGGATTCAGTCGTAGCTTTGACAATCGGTCAACGGAGCATCGGCCGTTTGACAGAAGATACTGCGAGGGATACAGACACTTGGATCAGAGCCGAGACCGAGACCATGATAGAGAAAGGGAGCCGCATGGAGCAGCTGAGAGTTACTATCCACGCGACTTCTCTCCAAGCATGTACAACTACCGCCGCGGCCGGGATAGAGAGCGTGACCGGGATGAGTCTTACCGGAGAAAAGGCAGCAGGCGTAAGCACAAACGAAGGCGGCGTAGAACCAGGTCCTATAGCCCATCCTCCTCGGTGAGTACAGCCAGACCTGAGACTGTGTTTTAACTCTCCTCATCCTCTCTCTTCCCATCTCTGTCTCTTCTTCTCAGCTATGTCTGTCTCTTTCTAACCATTTCCTCCACACAGCTCCTGGACTTGGTAAGTAGTGCAATCTTTATGATTTGTTTCTGATCCGTCAGAAGGATTCTTGGTTTTGTTTTTTATTCAAGTGGGTTTTTCGCTCGAGATCATGTTTTTGGAAGAGCATTTTCATGTGCAAGCAAACAGTCAGTAGGACAATATGATTAATGACTAATTGCTGCTAGTGAAATACACGCTCACTGCTGCTCAACATTTTCTGTTTGGAAAGAGAACAACACCTGGTCACCTGGTTTGATGTTTTCAGTTTATATTGACGGTTGGAAATATGAACTGGGCTGAAAAGTGAAAATGTTCTCCCAAACCTAACGCACATTTTAGCTTTATGTTGAATTTTGATATTTCTCTGGAGATACCGACCTGTAAAATGTCGTAGATTTGTTTTGTTAATTCAGCCTTGAGTCAACACACTTGCGTTGGGTGTTGTACATTTAATTGTGCAGGTCGCAAAACTTTCCTGTAGATTTCATTTGGTCCTTCTTATTCATCGTCTTATTACTGAAAAGTCAACATGATTAGCTTTTAACGAGCTGTATTACTGTCTTTTTTTGGTCTTTGCGTTGATGAATGGATGTGCCGGTTGCTTCCTTGTTTGTAAGCAGCTGTGGTTTAAAGGTAGAGGGGGGAGAGGAGCAGAGAACAACATGTGATCTTTGACTTGTTCCCTTGCACTATATCCCTATCGTTATCTATTTCCTTCACGTGTGTCATGCGTGAATCGCCCCATGACCACCAAACCCACAACTACATCAACTGCCACCAACACCACCCTCCTCCTCCCTCCTCGTCTACCTGTGCCGCCCGACGCCATGGCTGTGGCTGCCCCTGAAAACCCCCTGTTCCCTTTGGTTGTGTCGTGACCTGCTGATGGCGGTTTGGGTGTGAATACAGCGGAGCAACAGCCGGACGCGGGCACTGAGTGTGAGGGACGACGAGGAAGGGCACCTGATCTGTCGGAGTGGGGACGTCCTGCAAGAGAGATGTACTCACTGCCACTACTCTATCGTAACCCTTCTCCATATGAGTATGAAAGCATAGAGCATTTAAATGACGTGGGATTGCCTGATGATGCCTTGCTAGAATGCTCTTCGCTCCAGCTGACACAGCAGGGCGGAGTGCAACAATGATGACGATTTTGAGAGGGACTGTAGGAACCTCCTGCTCTTTTGGTCTAGGTGTAAGCTGTTCTAAGCATTTTCTAAGTTTCACAGGTTACTCGACTTTTCTAAACGTAGATTCCCGCTTGCAGCTGTTTGTGTCTGTTGTCCTTTAAAGTCGGTTACAATATGTAACGTAAGCTAGCTATTGTCCACTAGGAGTGTTCATGGTATTTTTATTATCGTAAACACCCCACAACATCACCGACGTAGTCTGTCATTTAGACTGGCACGACCAGTGCACGTGTACTTTTATACCTGAACAATTTCCCTTCGTAGGATCACTCCAAGCCATTTTTCGATTTCTTCCGTTTTTCATTTCTGATGGCTGCAAATTGGTCATCAAAGAAAGGGAGCGCTTTACATTTGCCCCCTTACTTTCTTCGCATGTATCTCAGTTCTGTGGACTCAATTGATTGTGCCTCACGTCTGCCAGATTGAATAGGCAGCTGACTGAAGAGGGGATGGGCGCTAGCATTGATCCGCCTGACTTCTGCATCTTCCGTTCTTGTTGCAGCGCACATGTCTAATTCTCCTGTTCTCTCTTTCCCTGCTGTCCTTCTCCGTTCCTTTTCTTTCTGTGTTGTGTTGCAGATGAGATTGTCAGCACTTTGGGTGAAGGCACCTTTGGGAGGGTGATGCAGTGTATTGACCATCGCAGGTGTGTGTCCGTCGAAGCCGTAAACCAGCAGCTGTCAGCCTTCAGTGTCCTGTTTCCAAGACCCCCCCCAATTAGGGAACCGCCAGTCGCTGTGATATATAGTAACAAATGCTGAAGGACGTGCAAGTTTTTAGCCAAATGACATTAGGAAACACCCCCCCCCTCTGTTTGTGTACGACTTTATTTCACTGTACCGTCTGTTCTTAACCCTGAATTAAAGTGTTAATAGCTTAGCTGTGACATTCTAGGTTCCTCTAGAAACCGACAGTTATGGACTATTTTCAGTGATTGTTCAGGCTTTATCTGTTTTATTCCAGTTAAGTTATCGACTCATGTTGCTGTTGTGTATGAAATCCACTTTAGTTCTCTTCTCCGGCTAATGCATCTCTGTATGCTGTTCATATCTGTTCATATCGGCTCAATACTGTTCTTTTTTCTTTTTTTTTTTTTAATCAGGGGAGGAAACAGCGTTGCCCTGAAAATTATCAAGAATGTGGAGAAGTATAAGGAAGCAGCTCGGCTTGAGATCAACGTGCTGGAGAAGATCAATGAGAAGGATCCCGACAACAAATTGTGAGTTGGTCTGTGAGCCAGTGGACATTAGGTCACTGGTCCAGATGTGTTAGAGCTGTGTGCTGAACCTCCTAAGAATCTAATACTGGTCTGAGGACCAGCTCGGTGTGATTTGTTCTGTATATCAGTCCTCTCTCCTGTCCCCCCTCCAGCCTGTGCGTCCAGATGTACGACTGGTTCGACTACCACGGTCACATGTGTATCTCCTTTGAGCTGCTCGCTCTCAGCACCTTCGACTTCTTAAAAGAAAACAACTACCTGCCCTATTCAATCGGTCAGGTCAGACACATGGCCTACCAGATCTGTCTCGCTGTGAAATGTAAGTCGTAGTTCCACTAGAACGTTCTGTAGCTCACATGCATGAATTGTGGAAATGAGCAGACTTGGGACAGCGGCGCGTTCTCTTTGTGTTTTGTGTAGTTCTCCACGACAATAAGCTGACACACACAGACCTAAAGCCGGAGAACATCTTGTTTGTCAACTCAGACTTCACAATGTCCTACAATGTAGAGAAGGTAAGACACGGGACATCGGAGGAAAAGTCTACAGATGTTATTTACACAACGGAAAAGCCGTTTGCACATGTTTGCATCTGTTCTACTCAATTAGTGATCAGAGAAGGTTTCAGACGAGACTTCCTGCAGATGCCAGAAGCTGAAGTTTGCGTGTTGGTGTCTGTTGACGTTGTTTTTGAAATGATGCACATCAACAGATTTGATTTTTTTTTTTTTTTGGTCTGTCAGAAGCGAGAGGAGAGGACGGTTAAGAGCACAGCAGTCCGTGTGGTGGACTTTGGCAGCGCCACGTTTGACCACGAGCATCACAGCACCATCGTATCCACACGGCATTACCGCGCCCCGGAGGTCATACTAGGTGAGGTGATGGAACGTTGTTTATGGTGGGAACTGTACCTGTGTACTGGAGAGGGAAGAGTTGACAGAAAGCGCTCATAGGAATGAGCTGAGCTCTACGAGTCAAAACAAGACCAGCAGCTCCGCCCTGATTCCTCCGAGCAGCGTTGTAGGAGATGTGGTCTGTTCACATACGTGCACTGTGTTGTCACTCCTCAGAGCTGGGCTGGAGCCATCCCTGTGACGTGTGGAGCATCGGCTGTATCCTGTTTGAATACTATCTGGGCTTCACGTTGTTCCAGGTACAGTGACCCCTGACCTCTGCCAGCAGGCTGCAACCAGTAACATGAGCCTCTGTGCAAACATCCCAGTTTGCTGTTAGATGACACATCTGTGCAGCTCGTCTCGCTATGGAGAAAAGGGACAGTTTGGGCCTTCAAGTGTGTGATGTGACATGCGTGGAACAATGAACAGTAAATTAAACACAGATATAAATTAAAAAGAATGAATGAATTCCCCTCAGACTCACGACAACAGGGAGCATTTGGCCATGATGGAGAGAATCCTGGGACCTGTTCCCTCGCAGATGATTCGTAAGACGAGGTGAGAGCTCGACCCGTATGCCGACGTGGCAGTGTCTCACTGGACACACACACACACACACACACACACACGCACACACCAAAACTACCACTGTTCTCTTTGTAGGAAACAGAAGTATTTCTATCGCGGACGCTTGGACTGGGATGAGAGCTCGTCAGCAGGGAAATACGTCAGAGAAAACTGCAAACCCCTGCGGGTAAGGGGGGCCGCTGGGGGCCAAATGGAAGTCTATTGCCGCCTTGACTCTTTGAATGTTGCTGTCTCTCTCATGGTCCCTCCCTACTTCCTCTCCTCTCCTGCCAGCGATATTTGCTGTCGGAAGCGGAGGAGCACCACCTGCTGTTTGACCTCATCGAGAGCATGTTGGAGTACGAGCCGTCCAAGAGGCTGGAGCTGGCAGACTCACTGAAGCACCCGTTCTTCGTGAGCGGGGGAATGGGTGAGGCAGCAGGCAGCAAGACCTGGGAGGGCAACCGGGACATCAGCCGGTGACCCCCCGCCCCCGAGCCTCCAGAGCCACGTCGGACGTTCTCTGTCATTAAAGCATGGACGATTGAACCTGTCGCTCCTCCGCCCAGCCTCCCGACGTGCCCACGTCTGCCACCACAGGAGGCGTGTTTCTGTCCAAAATGTCCCACAAAGCCCGGAGAAGGGTCTGAGTGAGTCTCTG
>CAAKHB010007443.1:42630-64234 GCA_901007665.1 Aeoliscus strigatus | reverse complement strand
GAATTTAAATTTGTTGATTGGTTGTTTCCTCTTCTTACATATGATGTATGAACCCTTTATTTGAGCAAGAAATGTGCAAGGTCATTTATTAACACTCACTGCACCTGCACTCAAGGTCTCGGAACTTAAATATGACTTTCTCCAAAAGGACACAGACCTAAAGGTGAGCTACACATAAATGTTTTTAGTGATACTGAGTCCTCACAGTCTTTGTCGGTAAAATAAAGCTTGAGTCAGCTTCTAAAGCCAACTATTTCCTCAAGATCCATCTGATGATTATGCCAAGAACATGCCTGTGACGCCTCTGAGCAGGTTGATTCATTTTTTAGGCAGCTCTAAGATGTTAAGACAAATGTAGGACGGTTTTGTGGACAGTGACAGAATGCTGCTGTTGTCTCATCCACAGGTAATGAGAACTGCAGCTACACAGAGGCCCCTGGATGTCAGTGACACTGAAAAGGTCCTGAGACTGGCCATCAAAGAGGTCTTGGTGTGTATTTCCTTTCTTTCTTATTGTTGTCGTTATTAAATTACACCAGAGTTGTTTTTTCATGATGTACATTTGTTCTGCATCAATCATGCCATATTCCTTATGAAGAAAAACGTGGACAGGACCAATTCAATGCTGAGAAACGTCATTTCTGATGCAACCCGCCTGGATGACAAAATAGAAAAGGAAAGCAGGAGCTAGTGAGGAATCAGAAAAGGCTCCAGACACTGATGAGCATGAGGTGAGTTAACAACCTCGCTGCCAGACAAAGAAGACAAGAAAAGGACAAATGAATCATAAGCTCGATTGCTCAGTTGCTTCATTTTTTAGGCCTACTATGTTCATGGATGAATTTTTGAAGCTAGAGGAACATCTGGAAGACCAATAAGCCTCCTACGTGAAGAAGATGAAGATCCTTTACTTTCTGGATACAACAGGCTGGAGCAGGAGAGGTCTGAGGTACGTGAATATGATATGCAGGAGTGGCGATTATATTATAAAGCATTATTTGACCGCTTGTAAAATACTGGAAAAATGGCAATGTTCGGAAACACTGGCAATGATTGCATATTTCTTCCTCTTGCGAGATCAAATAAAGTATCTGTCTATCTTGTAGTCGTGGCCAACCAGAGACACAGAGACCTCTTTGTAGGCCATAAATATTATCAACTGTGTTTAAAGGTGAAAATGTTTAATGATTAAGGTTCTTTTCTGGAAGCACATTATATATTTTGTGTAACGTCTGTCTCCCAAGTGAGGGCGCATCAGAGCAATGCTCCATGACAAAGAGCTGAAATGTGACTGACAACTACCAAATCAAAGAACTTTACTTGTGTTTATCACAAGTGTTTGTATTTATCCCTTTAGCAGGCTGAAAACACTCTGAGGATGGCGCAGCAGAAACTGAAGCAGCAGGAGAAGGCTCTTATGAGATGTGACGATTCCAACGGTTTCCCTTGGACATATGACAGTGGCATAGAAGAGCCTCCACCTTCAAAAGGAGCCAGTGTCATACTGGGAGTTGAGAGCAACAAGGTACAAACTGTCATGTTGGCATCCCCACTTGTCTTAAGTCAAATGATCTTCCTCAGTCATGATATCTATTTACACACTGATTTCACCTGTCACGTCCCCCGCATTATAGATAGATTATAGAATAGTACTTGCTGTGAGAAAAAACTTGTATTATTTACCTTTTTGAAATTGTTATTGTCATTATGTTTCTTTGCTTTCCTGTTGTTGCGGTCAGAACCCAGTGATGTTGACGACAGAGAAGGCCCAGGACCTTGGGGCACTGAAGCTCCCAGGCAGGGCAGTAGATCCTCTGTTCTGCAGGAGAGCGACGAGGACTTCTAAATCACTATTCGTTATTATTACATTTTATTTTTGGCTTAGTTGTCACAAAATCACTATAACTGTTTTACTTTCAGTAATGACTCTATCAGGATGCAGAGGACTTCCTGTGCAGGCACAACAGCCCAGTGCTTTATAAAAACCTTCTGAGTGTGCGCATACTCATAATGATGATGCCATGTTTCAACCCAAGCATGAAGAAAAACTTAATAAATAGTGCAAATGAGGCATGTTTGCTTTAACTGAGCTTGCAGCAAACATTAGCATGCATACAGTTTCGTTTAGAGTGTGTTCTAGCAGTTCATGGCACATAAATTATACCAACTACTTATTATCTCAACTCAACTAAACTTACTTTGTTAAGCACTGATGAAAACAACACACAATTGGCATGAGACATGAGATTGGCACAGACATGAGAAGAAATGAAATAAAAATCAAAGAATTACCTAATGGGTATATTGCATCCGTCCATATGCTTATCCAAGATCGGGTCATGGGGGTAGCGGCTTCAATAGGGAGCCCCAGACTCTTCCTTTCCCCGGCTTTCACCAGCCAAGTCTGACTAGGGGATCCAGAGGCGTTCCCAGCCCAGGACGGTGATATAATCTCTCCACCTGGTCCTCAGTCTGCCCCAGGGCCTCCTACCAGCTGGACATGCCTGGAGCACCTCCTGAGAATGTGAATATGAAGGACAATGTGCATGTCACTCAGGAGATAAAAAATAAAGTATCTATCCAAGCATCCTCACCAGCCACCCTTCTATGGAAGCTCATTTTGTCCGCTTCACTTGGTCATGATCCAATTCATGACCATTGGTGGGGGTAGGAACGAAGATTGACCTGAAGATCGAGAGCTTGGACTTTCGGCTTTGTCACAGCGTTGCGAAATATGGACTGCAGTTTTGCCCTCACTGCTCCAATTCTCTGGCCAATCTCCTGCTCCATGCTAGTCTCACTCGAGAACAAGACCCCAAGATACTTCAGCTCCACAACTTGGGGTGAGGATTCCCAACTCGAAGTAGACAATCCACTGATTTCCTGTTGAAAACCGTCAAGGTCACACACTGATGGAGCCAACAGCACTACATCATCAGCAAAAAGCACCGATGCGATCCTCAGCCCCCCCCCCCAAAGGTCCACAAAACACATGGAGACCGGATGAGCATACTCCCAGGGCCCCTCCAGAATCCTTGCAAGAGTGAAGAGTTGGCCCGTTTTTAACCGACCAGGACGGAACGTGCATTGTTCCTCTTCTATCATAGGTTCGACAACTGGCCTGACCCTCCTTTCCAGCATCTTGGAGTACACTAGCCCCAGGAGGCTGAGAAGTGTGATGCCTCTATGAGTGGCACACACACTCTGGTGCCCCCTTTTTGAAAAGTGCTCTTAATGCTTTAAAGCATTTATTAATGCTGACAATTATTTTAACGTGCATTCACCAGTTTCGTAATTATGTTGAAAGTCCACTATCACTGGCTTTGAACACAGACAGTCAAACCATGGTGACATGAGAGGCAGGATGTATCATCAAGCATCTCGACAAGTCAGAGCATTTGGGGAGGGCCTAAGACTGCTGCAGCGATGACATGAAACGGTCTGCCACAGAAAAGAACTGGTGGGCGGGGAGAGAATGGAAGAATGGAAAACAGTATTCAAGGGCATCACACTTTTCCTGGTTAGAGGGTTCAGCACCAACCATTAGGTTCATTAGGGCCCTGGGACCTTGGGCACATGCCCAGGGGCCCAGTACCTGTCAAGTTCCCTTGGTACAATGACAAATACTGATACGATTCCTAGTAATAAAAGTAACTCAATAAAAAAAATCATCAAGGAAAAAATGTTTCAGATGGATTTCAGTGGTGTTGCCCAGGGGCCCAACAAAGTGTTAATCCGGCCCAGTTCAACACCATCATCAGTGGTCAATGCCCATCGTCTTCCTCCAGTCAGTTTCTCTCTCTCAGCTACAGCCTCTGACCCTCCTTTTCCTGTTGCTCCTTTAAATGTGATATCATCTTTGAGTGAGACCGACTGATCATTGACTTTACTAACTTTGGTCCCGCGTCTCTGTGTGATTGTTGTAGTGTTCAGTTTGTGCTGAGGGGACAGGAATTAGTCGGGTTTTTTACCACTGTCACCCAGTATCATTATGATGCAGACACGAAAAGGGCAGAAGATTGGCATGTTTAGAAACTGTGACAACCTTTGAATTCATTATAGAATTTCGGCCATAAAAGTTAGATTAATCACGATTAATCCCAGAAAATCATGTAATTAATCTGTCTGTAACCAATTAACATGTTATTGAAATTTAAAAGTAAGTTAAAGCAGACAGAATATAAGTAGTGAACAGGCTGATGGACTGTGTGGGTTGTGTGCAGAGGGTCGCCTGCTGCAGCTGCCGCACTTTGTTTGGAAAAGCCCACGAGCAGCTCACACATGAAAAAGTTGTTGCTGCAGCCTCAGTCCAGTGACTGTGAAGGGGAAGTTCCCTCCTGGAGCAAAAAGTAAACTTGGCTCCAATAAATGCATCCGCTGGCACCTTAGCGGACAACAGGAAATCTTTGTTTATCAAAAAACATCCCGTTGTTGGCCTCAGGGTGTCTGACCCTTCTTGTTGCACAGAGGCACAGTCTCAGTGGAGCCTCATATTTCAAGATGTCAGAATACTGAACAAAGATGTCATGTCTTTAAGGTAAACAACCTCGGCGAAAGTATGTGTGTGTACGTACTGACAGCGCCGGTTGTGCGTCAGAACCGTCCGGTGGTCAAAGTGCTTTTCGGTGTGTATTGTTTAAAATAGCTGTGGGGCACGCCCGCGTTTAGGGGCAACGGCTTAAATTAGAGGCTGACAACGTATGAGAGTTGTACAATAACATTCAGGTAACATAAATAAGTGAATACGCAGCTCACGTTATCAGACCAGCGTATGAAATATGAAACACAGCATTCACACGCGACACAGCAGCTAAATCTGCTCGGTCTACCCACTCAATGGGTCTTTATTAGGCTTCCAGCAACAGATCCAGTTCATTCACAGTGGGAGTTCAACACATGTCCACACACACACACACACATATATAGTATATACCAGAACATGGGTACATATGGCTGAGTAAATGCAGGAAAACCAGCAAAACGTGGTGTCGCATTGCATCTGCGAGCATTGATGTGGGGCAGCAGACACTAAAGACGATCAATTATGAGAATATTTGTGGGCGTAACGTCTGTGGGTGTGACTACAGGTCATGATGAGCCGTGGTTTCACATTAAAAATGCATGTCTGGAGATGGAAAACATGAGCATGTACTGCAGTACCTGACTTTCTTTGCGTGGCTGCTAACAGTATTTGGTACAATCAGTTATGTTGTCAAGGTGCATGTAACTCTCATCAGTATCTTCACAGTGTGTCTGTGACTGCGCTCCTAACTTTAACACCAGCAGCTAGTCCTCTCTGTGAACTTTATTTAGCTCTTCCATGTTCATGCCCTCAGTGGACTGAGGTCTTGCATGTCTGGCACCTGCCCTGCGGTTTCGTCTCAGCCGGTGCTCTGAGAGCCAGTTGGTGACCGCCATGGCGAGGCGGAGGAAACCCAGGCTGATGCAGTGCACCTCTGAGGTGATGGGGATGTCAGAGAAGAGGGCGTGGTCCCGGCAGATCAGCGCACTGCTGCACTGAAAGTCTCTGACAATGTTGAGGATCTCCTGACGCTCCGCCTGCCGCATCATCCCACGTATGTTCAACAGGGTGGAGACGTGCTTCTGCCTGAAAGAGAGGAAGGACACGCTGATGAGTGTGATGAGGATGAGTGTGAATGGAAACTGGGTCTGTTTGGCGCCGTCATGACATCCAGCCAAATGTGTCTGAGTCACAGCGTCCGTTTCTGAGGGAGTGGAATCTTTTTTTTTTTTTTAGTTTCACAAAGACTTCAAGCTATTTGAGTGTGAATGAATCATTCACGTGTCATAGATGGACCGTAAGTCGGTGAACCTTGAATGTTCGCAAGAAAAAGCCCTCTAATAATGACCACCATGTTTACGTAGTAAAGACAGGAAGACAGGCATTCTGTGACGTCTGCTTTTCAGGAAATCTCTTTTAACAGAGATAAAGTGATGGAAATATATATTTTAAAAATAAACAAAGCTTCTTGTAAAAACACATTCATCACCTTTGAACTCATCATTTCAGATATCCTCGGGGTCAACAGCCAAAGGTTCAGGGCATCCGGGTGAGCCAGGATATCCTGACCAAGACTTTTGCTTCTGTTTTTGAATATAGTTTATAGCCCAGGTACTTAGGACGTGAAACCGGTGAGTGACATCCGTGATTGCAGAGAAATCTGGTGAAATCAGACGGGTTTCTCTCAAATGCTAAATGCACAACATTCAATGTCAAATGTTACGTATATATTATTTACATGCATGCCTCTGTTTCCTCTCTTATACTTTAATTCATCATTTACCCCTCGGGCCTCAGGTTCATCACTGGAGCAGCTCTCTACACACCACTGCTCTCTGTATGACTTAGATGGATGCCATTCCCACATGTATTTCTTCATTTATTTAAGGTCATTACCGGCCGACTCTCTGATTCCATTTCCTCCTACAGTAGTTACACTCGTAGCTGGATGAAACTATTAGATCCAAGAGTCTGTACTGAGCTGGGAAGGTCTGCCCTCAGCTCATGCCACATATGCTTGGATCAATATCCAAAGCTAAATTCACCTGTTTTTCACCTGTTTTTCACTTTAAACCATTAACCATTAATTATCTGTGCTCTGCTTCCCCCTGTTTTCTGATGTAATTTGCTTTGTGGACATTGTGTTTGTGCTGGAGCTGATCTCAGCTGTCAACGGGCGACGGGCAGGGTACAACCTGGGTACAATCTCTCTCTCCTCCCTCACTCTTTTGTGTTTTATCAGCTGTTTTCCCTCACATGCTCACTCCTGTGTCTCCTTTAGTTTAGTCTCATTTACCAGTTGTATTTAAGTATTTTTCAGTCTAGTTGGTCCATCTGTCTTTCATTTCTATATCGATCTGCATTCAACTGTCTCGCCAATATCTTTCCAGTGTGCTCCCCATGTTCCCTGTCGTTTGGATCATTACTTAAGACAAATTTTGTTTGTTTTAATCTACTGTGTGACAGTGATGATGAACTGGGCCGAATCTGTCAGTGTTGTGATTTGTGCTGGTTGTTTGGTCAGAGCCTCATGATGTTTTGGATCTGGAAGGAATAAATGATGGTGACAGATGCACGGGCCCACTGTAGCCTTTAGTGAGGACCATTAGCAGGTGGATGTGGACTGATGTGTTCCGTCACATGACTGTCATGCTGCAGTGTGAGGAGGCCTGACAGGGTTTGATCGCTGAAAACATCAGTAACCATACTGAGCGAGTCAGTTGGTGAGGTAGCATGTCTCCAGGCCTGATCTACAATGTTCTGCTCTCCTTTTCCATTCCTCTCTCTCTTGGACAAGTGGCACCAGTCTGTCTCCTGCAGGGTGGCAGGAACAGGAAGTACTCTGCAGCAGCTTCCTGTTCGCTGTGTGGAGGCTTATGCGTCACATATAGTCACAGGTTGCCAACTGTCATGACTCTTAATCTGTGCACAAACAGCTCTAGAGGCTGGACCCCCGCACACACACACACACACACTCCCCTCCCCCTCCAAAGGCCTCTAAGCCTCATCCATTCTCCAAACAGCGCCTCTCCAAAAATAGCAGAGTTAATGTAGATATGTTTCCGCACGTCTTTTTCCTTGTTTTGATCCATTGTGACCAAAAAAACATACTCTGACATTTTTCTGAAGCTGGCTCGGAGCCAAAAATATCAGTTTGAATGTGTAGCAGTAAGCAGAAAATAATATCGTCCCTGTGGGGCTGCAGCAGCAATGATTTTATAGACACTTCCTGGTCACAGTATTTCCAGCACATTTACTGTGTTGGTGCCTTACCGTATATCTGGAAACTCTTTGACCAGGACAGCAACCTCCATCTGGATGGAAGGGGTGTCCTCCAGGAGAATTATGTCAGCAAGGTGGCAGATGACGCTGTCCAACCAGGAGGACGTTGATTCCTGAAGGAGACTAAACGACTTAGCACACAACAGCTTGAGACTGGCTTCTTCCTGCTCTGATATTTCAGACGAGGCCTGACAGGTCGGACAGTCTTCAAAGCAGACGACCTCTGACCTCTAAAGGCCAGAGGCTGGACATTGTGGTGATTTAATAGGTAAAGGACAAAACTCATCTTCAGTTTTTCTTGCCATCTTTTTCCTCCTCATACTCAGGAAAAGGGAAAAGAATTCTTTGGCTGGACATCCTCTAAAAATAACAGTAGACAGCCTTTAAAAGCCCACCCTCCACCCCCAAGTTCTCAGTTTCCACGTTCCCGCTTCTTAGTGAAAAAGGTCATCAAGGCCATCCCAGGCTCACATCAAAGCCAGCCAGCTGACAGGAACAGGAAGTTCCTTCTGAACACAGCAGCTTCCTGTTGTCAGCCGAGGTGACGGACACTTGTTTGAACTCGCGCACAGAAAGGGGCCAAATGCCAGTCTGTCAGGCCCGGTTGTTTTACACCCTCTTCCCCCCTCCGGTGAGTGCTAACGTAAGCCTGCTTCATCCATCTCCATCTCACTGACGGCAGCCATTTTTCACAGCGTACTCCTGTATCAACACTGTCTGACTTATTCCTGACCTGGGAAGTTTGGGCGTCCGAATCCATTCACAGCATCCAGACTCTGCAGTGTGTGTGTGCCAGCGTTTGTCTGGAATCAGCACTTTGGAAGTATTTTTAATGCGTTGTCACACACTAGTTGGTGTGACAATGCCTGGTTTGTTGTATAAATTAGGGTGACCGGATTGGAGGATGTGGAAAAAGTGGACACAAAATTAAAAAAGTGCCCTAAATAAAGCAATAATTATACAATGAGTTATTTATAAGAAAATACAATCTCCGTTAAACGACATAAATACTAATTGGATGAAATAAACGGACGTCTTCATAAGCGTTTTGTTGTAACCATAGCAACCAGACGATGGCTCCAAAAATGTAATAATGGCTGTCCTTTAGAGAATACGCTAGCCTCATTTTGAACCAGAATTGATCCTTGTTTCACTCACAACATACTCTGTCAAGGACACCAGTGCTGGGGGGGAGGGGGGGGGGTGTTTCACATTGGTTCTGACCACTGTGACCACAGCTCAAGAAAGAGAAAAGCAACACCAATCCAATGTAAAAATAAAAAAAAACCTTGAGGCTTGAGGTCAACCATTGAAATACCCAATGACTTTGACATCCAAACTGGATGGGTTTTTTTAGGTCCAGAAATGTGGACCTAAGAGGAAGCTTAGTCTCACTATACTATAAACTATATATGCAATATAACATCTGACTCACCAGATCCTTAAAAAGCCCTTTAATCTGTTTGGCCTCATCTTGCAGGCGGAACGCCATCCTCTTCCTCATCTTGGAGGATGTGCAGATGAGACGCCCTCGCATTATGGCTCGAACATACTCCACTAAAACCCGCCGGTGCACCTCACCCACCAGCGTCTGTCCGTTATAGTAGTGGAAACTCTGGTCACATTGGATCGTCACCCAAAAAGCAGTCACACGTTTGGCCACGCTGGCTCACCTGATAAGGTGGAGGCTCCATTCTTCTGAATTTCTTGAAGTGGTGTTTAATGCTGGCTTCAATGGCCTCAAACGTGTCTGTGTTGTTCAGCCATTTTCTCTTGATCAGCTTGTCAAAGAAAGGCTGAAAGAAGATCAGAGTTTTAGGAACAATCGGGAGATTCGATTGACCAGCTCCTTGACCCACCCTAACGCCACAGGCCCCAGCGAACAGTCACACCCCTGCTCACCCTGATGTGTTCGAACAGTCGGTCAGTCAGCACCCTCACAGACTGGTTGATGATCCTGTCCAGGGAAGTGTTGGCTCTCTGTGCCGTGTCCTCACTGCCCTGTGGGTCGCACTGCCTGCAGCGCTCCACGAAAGATCTACCAGGTTCACAAGAAACTGTTCTGGCTATCGTTCCAAAAACATGGTTGAGGGTGAAAATGTTGAGCAAAGTTTACCTAAGAGGAGGGCAACAGTTGACCAGAGCGATGGTCCTGGAGACATATCCATCCCCTCGATCACCAAATTCTTCCTGTGTGTCATGAAACATTTCCACCTTTCTCTGGAAACTAGACACAAAAGGAGTTTTGAGAAATGACTACAGTGGAAATCTAAAACTCAGTTTGACTCATCAGCATTAAAAGCCAGGAAAATTCACCTTTGAACTTTGATCAAACATCCTATGTTTTTATTGTATCCCATTCTGAACAGAAATGTGGTTGTGAGGTCACTGTAACCTTGACCTTGACCTTTGACCTCCCCACCAACTTCTCTGTTCATCATCCATTCTTTGTAGACACTGGAACGTCAAACATAAAGCCTCCAGCAGCAGCTGTCGCCAGAGTAATCAAACATCCTCACCTGTACAGGAAGTCGGCCAAACCGATGAGACTGCAGCGAGCCACTCGCGCCCCGAGAAACTGGTTCACACATGTTGATCGGTCCAAGTCCACTTTCAGCCTCTGTGAAAGACATGGCTGATGAGACCATCTGAAGTATCCCATCAAATTCAGTCTGATGCTGACGTACCTGAATGACTGAGCGTGCCAGGTGGGAGTGATAATCCTCTATGTGCAGCGTCTGGGCCCATCGTCTCTCCTCTTCCTCCAGAACGTGAATGAGCTCTGTTGTCACCTTCTCCTGAAAACAAGACATAAAATGAAGATCACCATGGGTTTTCCCCACACAGATTCTCTAAGAACACGTGGAAACGGTCTTCTGTACCTTGACGATACTGATGCAGTCTTGTTCCAGCCTGTCCACTGTGTCCTGAGGCAGGATGGGTTCCAGAGTGCTGTAGTTGATGGCTGTCGCTGTGCTGATGGTTCCCAGGACATCTCTGGAGAACAAACCAGGTAAGAATTCTGCACTCATCGTGATTGCTTCAAAGCTGTCAGTTCATCTTTTGAACTGATCTTTTGAAGGGGATGTGTCTGATTGGGGAGTCTACCTGTTGTAGATGTTGTAGAACCAGTCCAGGAGTGAGTAGACGTCTGTGATTTGCAGAGGGCCACTGGTTATAGTTCTCAGACGTTTGGCCACAGCTCGATGGTAGCTCTCCACATACACCTGGAAGGCAGCAAACTCCTCTGGGTAGATGGACACAGCGTTCCTCCTCGCTGCATCCAGGTCGTCCACCATCCGACACCTCAGGCGTTCCAGATATGAAGCGAGCTGGCCTGCCTGAGTGTCCACCTGGTGCGGGAGGCTCCAGTCCGCAGCTTCCGCCACAGCGTGCCTCCACCTCATCTTCAGCCTGCGGGGACGCTGGCTGACTTGGATGTGACATCCCAGATCCAGGTCCCGATCAGGCTTGGTTTCCTCTCTCAGGACCCAGGCAGCATCAGCATGTTCCTCCTGTTGGATCACCAGTACCACCAGCCCTAAGTTGGGGCCAGCGCTGGGCTGGCGGAGTGACTCACGCACGACATCCCACATTTCCTTCATCAAGGCCTCATACAGGAGCTCTACGTCCTTGACCTTCCGCCGACTCGAATCCAGTGTTGCATTAGAGCTGAGGGAGTCCTCCAAAGACGAGAACGCGATGGGGGTGGTACTAGGAGATGAGCTGGGAGTCAGAGTGGGGCTGGTTGGGGCTGGCAGGAGAGACAGCAGCTCACACTCTCGCTCCAGCTCCTGAATATGTGTGTCGGCCAGGAGAAGGTCACGGTGGTTGACAAGCTGTAAGATCTCCAGCACTGATGAGCGAAAAGGAAATCCAGCACTACGTTAATTAATCATTAATTCATTGCAGATTCATTTATTCATTCGGTGATCATTAATTTGTGGATGTGTGTGTTCACCTACATATGAAACTGTACTGATTTCATTATAACGTTTATATAAAGATGTGTTCCATTGTACCATTTATGAGTAGTTATGTGTGTTGGAAAAAACTTGGTTTGGTCTCCCTGTTTCATGTCTGAGTGAAGTTTAGTAGAACCTCCGAAGGCTTCTGTGGTTGAAGGTCTAGTTGTAGAACGCTACAGAAATCAGAGGGTTGTCTAGGGAGGAACTAGAAGGAGCTCAGTTCTCCAAAGTAAGGGAAACAATTTCATCAAAGTTCCTGACCAGCCTGGTTCATCACCTGAGAGGGGCTCTCTGGTTTTGACCTCTGGCTCCTCCTCTGCTGTTTCTTCCTCAGCCTCTTGGGAAGACTTGTCTGACATGGATTCCCTCTTCAACTTGCCCAGACTGACCATCCTGAGGAAGGAGGGCCGCCTGGAGGCCTCCGCCTCATTGTCTGCGTTCAGGTCCCCACAGGGCAGGCTCTCCCTGCGCTCCTCCTTACGGCGACCTGTGAAGCTGCACAGCAGCAAAACACATCATTGATTGGAAGGCGCTTAGAGACAAACTATGCAGCTGCAGGATGGCTGAGAAGGCAGTGAAGTCAGTGGAAACATTTGTGATGAGGTAGTTATAGTTCGTATTTGTTTGTATCAGTGTTGTGTTGAGTTCAAAAACGTCCTTTGGATAAACACAACCAGGAATCAACACATCTGTGAAAGAAACAACAGCTTGCTTTGACTCGTTATGTAACAACTCCGGAAATAAGTGCAGTAAATCTTACGCGCTGTTCTGTCGCAGAAAAGGCAAAACAGGGAGTTTTCCATCCAGTGCTCTAGAACTTTCCAGAACTGTTCGCTCTCTGATTCATAAAACCTTTTCTGTGAAAGTCCGGTCACCTTGCCAGTGTATTGTAATATATAAGAAGGCTTTATTCCAACTACAATCACCATGAGACGAAGTATTATATCGACACGACAGCCATCCTCACCGGAGCAGGGTCATAATTCCCTCTGAACTCCTGCGTAGTCCTTTTCTCTTGGCCCTCTCTGGTGGGAGACTGTTGGAGTCTCCAGGGCCGGTCTGAGGAGAGCTGTTCCCCCACACATTGCACCCAGATTTGCGGAGCCCCTTCCCCAGTTTTCCGAGGGTTTTGAGTGGCGACACTGCACAGATCCTCTCCAGGGTCCCTCGAAGAGGTCTTCCTTTTAGATTCCCTGCTCCGTGTCTCTCTGCGTTGACCTCATTTTCCTCCTCTTCTCCGTCACGGCAGGACCTGAGAGGGAGGTTCCCCCTGACCTCCCCCATGATGAGACCCATTTCACCCTCGTTCCTCCCGTCCTCATCCAGCTCCACGTCCTCGAAGGGGTTCAGGTTCTTGCTCAGATCCTTTAGGTCATTTATCTCCTTCAGATCATTGAGATCATTCAAGTCCCTGAGGTCCAAGTCCAGCCTGGGGAGGATCAGCTCACCATTGACTCGGGGAAACTCGTGGCAGCTCTTTGACCTTCCTGGGAGCTTCTTCAGAATGGGCATTGTTGCACCTGAGGTTTCGTAAACTGCAAAGCAAGAGCAATAGAGGGTGATTTATTCCAAGTACTCCGAACATCAGTACTCCCAGTGTTTACTGCCAGCACTTTGTACCATGTACAGTTTATATAACAGGAATCAAAAACATCCGTTCATGTGAAAGTTATGTAATACTAGGAAATATTAGTGCATTTACACATGCTAAACTACAAACGTGTAAACATTCTGTCACAAACTAGTCTTTACCTTGTAAAGGTTCATCGGCTCTTTTATAGCTTTCTGATTCATTCATACCCATTTAGGTCCTAAAAACACTTCCATCTATTTGTGCACGAGTGTGTGCGTGCATGCGTCCTGTCTGCCTGTGTGTCTCCATAATGAAGTCATAATGTCAGGAATCTCACACATTTGACAATAGAAGGTCTTTGGAGATTTTCAGGTGACATCTTTTATCATCATCTCCCGGCTGCCACGTTTTACACCCATACAGTTTTGTATTAGTACTTTAAGACTTTTAGACTAAAACACACACTAACCAAACAGGCATTTGTGAAGAAATACACAGTATTCCAATTATCAGTTAACATCTCGTCAATGTTTTGAATTTCCTTCCTTGTTCTTTTTCATTCAGCAGTGTTAGTCAGCAGATGTAATGTCGCAGGAAGCTTTATGACTGCATTCATTAAACGTTCATTAAATTGTTTTTGTGACTAAAGTTCTCAGTTTACATGATTCATTCAGTGGCCTCACATGCACAAAATGTTGAGAAAGTGAACCTCCTTGAAATATAATAGTGTAACTGTTTCAATGACTTTATCAGAGTAATCTATCTAATTACATTTGAAAACTTCCGGCAGCATCAACACTCATTCCTGTCAGACTGCTTTAGAACCATAAAAAACACATCAATTAACGTTATTAGCACTCATCATTAGCATATATTCACACACTAAATCAGTAAAAAAAAAGCATTTTTATGTACATGAATATGTCTATAAGTAACTGTAATTCAATTGCAGATTTTTGTCCAGTAATTCAACTGATCAAAGTTATTACAGTTACTGAGTTATTAATGAAATCACATAACAGGTACACAGATGGAACAGGAACACAACATTTGAAGGGAAACACAAGTAATCATCTTTTTACAACAGCTCCACCATCGTCGGGGTCAAAAGCGCTCGAGTAAATCTGATCAATCGATTATCAATGACTGAATGTTGATATTCTAAACTGGGCATCCATGTTCAATCAGAGAACAAGTTCCCTGGATCCATCCAAAGGAACGCGCTAACAGACAAAGTCTGTCTTACCTGATGAGATTGTCGTGCAGTGCTTCAGAACAAAGTCATCCTGGAGTGTGTGCGGCTTGTGTGCGTTGCCAGCCTGCCGACTGTGTGAGTGTGTGTGTGTGTGTGTGTGTGTCTGTGTGTGAGAGACTGATGAGTGTGAGAGCGTGTCTCAAAGTATTCAGGGACTCAAGAGAGCAATGTGGCTGCTTGTGCTTTCCTGACGGACTCTATTGTGGTGGAAGGTGATATGTTTTCCTGAGGAAAGGCCTGTCCCGTCCTCTGTCCCCCTCCCACACCCCTGGACCTGCATCCCACCTCCCCACCTATCACACACACACACACACACATACAATTAGAGAATTCTTTCTGTCCAACTATGCCACTACACTACATACAGTTCTATTACTTGATTCAGCGTCGGTGGCCTCGATGAGCCTGGATTCCAATGAAGCACCAGCAGCAGCGGCTGAGTTTCAGTGATGAGTTTAAATCAACACTGGCTCTATTGTGTCTTTGCTTCACTACACGGTTTCAACGTCGCTGAAGCCACTCCAAACTGTCACACAATAAACAATGCAGCGTGTGTGCGTACATGTGTGTGGTTGTGTGTGTGAGATGGGCATTCAAACAGAGGGTAATATGACAGTATAGTTCGTTCCCAGAGGTGGTGGATTCACTGTGGCACACCTCTGCCACCTAATGTACAGATGTAGTAACTGCTCCCTCTGTCAGTTCGCTGGCTCTAATACATGTTTCGTCTTCATGCTCCAGAGAAGCCTGATGCCTGTTGGGATAAGGACGCTGTGACCACAGTCACGGTCTCCGTGAATCACTCCAGCCGTTACCAGTCACAGATTTCTGCTATGTGCTGAGTACTGCACACACAGGTGTGTCTCAAAAAAGAAGTTTTTTTCTTGTTCTTGTTTAATAAATATGGCATACAGCTCAAGTAAATCAAAAAAACCCAGTATCTCACATTTGAGATTTATGGTATTCAAATTGCATCATTAGTGGATAACTCAAAGCTGACACACAGTATTGTAATATTTTGCTGTAGGCTTCAATTATCAAAATTAAAATGAAAAACATTCTTACTTCTAATTTTCACCTTACAGCCTGTCCGTTGTCCAGTGCTCTGTGTGTATTCATCCATGCAACTGTGCGTATATCTACTCACTGTCTAGTACAACTGTCTATCAGAGTTCAAACTATCTGATCACTGTCAATCTGCTCAATTATCAATGATCAATTATAGGACACACAAACATGCAGCGGTCAAAACAGTTTTATTAAAGTGTCTCTTGTGAGTATGAACAACTGCAAAATGATTAGCAGCAGTGAACGATGTAAACAATGAACTGAATCAATAAATAGTATTTAACCAGAGAATGTTCACGTTAAAAGTCTATCTGTACTTAGGTAGCAGTAACGTCCAACAAGTTTGAATGTTCCTATGAGAGTTTAATGTTTGGTAATGTTTTTGTAAAGTAGCTGAATTCTATTCAACCACCTTCATCCACCTCTTCTTTCACATACACATGCAATGAGTCGCGAGACATTTTCCAGTCATTTGTGTTCAGCAGAGCATCCTGTTCTTTGCAGATCTCTGTCCTTAAACACATCTCAAAAAACGTACATGTTGATTAGTGAACTTTCTGTGTGTGTGTGTGTGTGTGTGGACCCCTCAGAGGGTCTGGTTCGGGCCTCGGTGGTGGTGGTGGGGGTTGTTGAAGTGGTAGGGCTCGTGGCGGTGGTGGCTGTGGCAGATGATGGGATGCTCGATGCCTTCGCTCTGCAGCTCCTCCTGCTTTTGAACTCCCTCCAGTTTTCCAACCAGCTGCCTGATGAAGTCCTGAGGACAAACACACCACCAGAGGAAATCAGCATATATGTACATATGAGTACATATTCCCTCTGGAATTCTACGACATGTCTGAGAAACAACAGCAGCTTCTGCTCAGTGTCAGAAAGAGTGTCCGACTTCAAATGATAAACAGGGCGAGAATACAGAGACACTGTTGTGAGACCAGCTTCAGTATGATGCCGCGATGTCACTTCATACCTCTGTGTCCTTTCTGCATTTCTCCAGAAGCCCCTGAGAGAAAAAAGAATCAGTCAGTCCACCGATCATCTGTCCCAGCTGTGTTCTATGACGGGATCAACACGTTCAAATTCACCACAAACACTCGTCCATTCACCTGTAACTTCTTGACACGTTCCTCGTCGTTTGGCAAGTTTATCAGTTCATCAATGTCCAGCTCGTCTGGTACGTCGGCCTCCTGCAGAAACACACAGCAGTCTATGTTTGTCTAGCAGTGCTTAATTGTCCAGCATTATTTCCTCTGAAGTGGAACAGAAATATGAAATAAATAGTCCAAGCTCAGTAATTACAGTACTTAAATGACATTTCAGGTGTGTAAACTGCAGTGACATATGTCCCAGTGTAGTACTCCTACGACTATTTCCTCATACTTTGTCTGCATTCAGTCTGCAAACACTTTGTGGATGAATACTGACAATGTCGATGTGGTTGTGTAACCATTTCAACAAGCAGCCTTTGTCCCAGCCGAGTGACTGGACGTCCCATCCGAACACACACAAACACACTCCCACCATGTTCCTCCTCCTACAGCCTGAACCCAACCCATGAACATCTCATTCATCACTGAGGACAAAGTGCGTCCACACGAGGTCCTCCGGTCCCATCACGGAGACGCAGAGACAGATGGAGCGTCCACTTTCCTTCAACAACTCCATCACACACGTCCCGACTGCCATGTAAGGAGACACAGACGGAGACGTCTGAGACCCCAGACACATCTGTGAGATGTTGGTCCTTGTAAGGACATAAACATATTGTCCATTTCTGCTGTCTTGAGGACTTCTCAGAGATCCCGCGTAGTATTTCAACCTCACAGCATAATATGGTATAATAATATAAACAATAGTATAGTGTAGTATAGTACGTGTAGTATAGTGTAGTGTGGTGTAGTATAGTATAGTACAGTGTAGTAGAATACCTGTATAGTACAGCATAGTAGCTATAGCATAGTATGGTTTAGTATAATTTAATATAGTATTGTATAGTACAGTGTAGTATAGTACATTGTACTGTAGTACAGTAGTACAGTACAGTATGGGATAGTTACATACAGTATAGTACAGTAGAGTTTAGTATAGTTTATTATAGTACAATACAGTATGGTATAGTGTAGTATAGTACAGTACAGTTAGTGCAGTATTCCCTCAGTAAGCAGTCCTACATGGATTCACCTGATCTGAGTACAGCTGCTCCAGACTCTCATCGATCCACTTCTCCACGTCCAGCCGCCGCTGCAGCTCCTTCCGGTTGTACTTGACGGTGACCCGGGCATGTCTCTTCGGGATGCTGCAGCTTGAGTCCTGGAACGAGTCCTCAGCCGAGGGGACGCTTCTCTCCAGAGCTGCCATGTCTGCTGTGGACTGGTCCGACTGGTTGGTGGGAGGGGAGGAAGCTCGGGTGGAGGGGTGTGTGTGTGTGTGTGTGTGTGTGTGTGTGTGTACACATGTAAACTACACTAATTAAAGCTGGTGGAGCAAATCAAATATACGGATGACGTCACCACACTATGTATAGTATAAGAGAGGTTCTAGTCCAAATTTTACATATTTTTTGTCTTGTGCCCCTTCTTCCCTCCCCTCTGGAAAGACATGATTTAAAAAAAATATATATTTAAAAAATAAAAAGGGGGGGGGCGGAGTTAAACAATTGAATTTGAGTATAATGTGTGTTTCAAAATATGCCATTTAAAAAGGGGACTGTGAATTCTTTCTGAAACCCCATCTTAGATATATTCTGACATATACTCTGACATTTTCCCAGTACAGTCTGTATATTGTGTAGGTCAAAGGTCGGACGTCTTCAAAGCAGAATCCTTTATTCCACATCACAAGGAAGACATGATCAACTTAAATATCAATGGAAACTTTGGCATGAACATAAAATGGCACCTGAAGGAGCAGTGGTGTGTATTCACCTCAAACGTACGTAATAGAGGAGATATATATATATAAATATAGTATATACAGACAGTAACTGTGTGATAAAGCACTTAGTCCTCTGCACTGAATATCTTTGGGATATTTCACATGTCTTTTCGCAGCCCAGAAAATATCCAGATACAACATCAAGTGTCGGATTTCATTCAGCATCATATAAATATATTTGTACTGAGACGCCTTAAACTTAAAGTTTGTAATAAATAAATAATATATGAGTAAAAAAATGATGGTACGCACAATAAGGAAACAATGAGTAAAGGAAGATTGAATGCATAAAATAAGATTGAAGAAACTTAAAAGTAAAGACCATGAACGAGGATAATGTGTTTGTGGGAGTATTGTGACTTCCTGTATTTGGTTTCTGTTGTAGGTCCAGTAGATGTCAGCATTTGTCTCTTTGGATCTTCAGAGACATTTGTCCCATAAACTTTGACAGTAATCTTTGTAAATCCTCTTCGTCATTTGTCAGTATTTAGTTCCGAATGTAGTAAAACATCTTCAGCGAGAACAGAGGTTGCATCTGTGCGTGAAGAGAGAAAACAACAAGTGCTAATATTCTTCTCCTTCACTCTCTGGATTCTCATCGTAGTCCTGCTCCAGAGCCCAGACCGGCCTCGTCCCTCCACATGAAGTCCTGACGCTCTCCTCGGCCCAGGCTGCTCTCCACGGGACTGTGTCTGTAGCCAGAGATTCCTTCGGGGCACAGGGCGAGGCTGAGGCGGGCCGTGCTGTTGCTGATCTTGAACAGACCATTTGGACCGAGGAAAGAGTCTCTCTCACTCCCTCCCAGGTTGTTCACTGTCTCCAAGTCATTGTAAACCGCTACGTCGCTGAGCTGCTTCCGTCCATGCAGCCTCCTCCTCCTCCTCAGGAAGATAATGGCTGCCACCAGAGTCACAACCAGCAGGGCAAGAACACAGGAGATGGTGAGGGTGGCAGAGGACGGCTGGGAGGTTTGGCGCAACGCCGGCCTGAAACTGGGTTGGAGTGTGAACTCGCAACTCGGACCCATGAACCCTTTCGGGCACTGGCACACCGGGCCGGTGAAGTGAGTGAAGCAGGTACCACCATTCTGGCAGGGACGGGCGCCGCAGGCATCTGAGCGCACGCTGCAGTTCTTGCCGGTGTAACCCAGCGTGCAGGAGCAGGTGTAGTCGTTCACACCGTCCTGGCAGGTCCCTGCGTTCTGGCAGGGACTCGAGGCACAGTCGTCGATGTTGACCTGGCAGTTGGCACCGGTGAAACCAGCCTGACAGCGGCACAGGACGCTCTGGCCCAGGTCCAGACACTCACCCCCTGCAGGACGGACAAACACTCAGATCAGTGACAGCGTGTGAATGGGAACATATTTGTGTCAGTACTCAGGAGGATATTTGACTCTATCATCCTTCACTCTTGTGTGGTGTTCAGGTCTCTGGGGCCTGTTCTGAATATTTAGTCCAGAATAATAAAAGATATAAAGTATATATTTATCATACATAAATACATAAATAAATAAATAAATAACAAATAAGTTTTTGAACTCTGAGTCATTTTCCATGAAGATCATATGGGATAACATATTTCCACGGACCCTTCACTGTGAAACCGTACATATGTATGAGACACACAATATGTTAGCGTCCACTTGCATCTCTTTAAAGTTTGAGTTCATGGCCAACACATCCCTGGTGTCCTCCAGGCTGAATAAAAGTAAAACTGTAGTACTAGTAGAAAAAGATCAATGGAGAAATAAACATGACAAACCTTGTTTGATTTTTTTGACTTAGGCATATGGCAAATACTGATTTACAGAGTGTTGTAATCGGCCGTAAGTAAATATGTCTTAAGTATTTTCACATAGATTGTTATGTCTTTGTTAATGAAGAGCCCATTTGGCAGCGTGGGTCCCACAGACCCGTGAACACTGGCTATGCAACAAAAATATGAACGTGCAGTTCTGTATTTCAGACACAAGATGTCGCCAGAGCTGCTTCCGGTGGACCCACCGTTCAGACAGGGCCTGTTGCTGCAGCGGTCGAGCTTCTTCTCGCAGTTGGAGCCGGTGTAGCTGGGCGGGCAGCGGCAGGTGTAGCCGCCGGTCATTGTCTCAACACAGGTGCCGCCGTTGAAGCAAGGCCCGTCTGCACACGTCATGGCGATGATCTCACAGTTTTTACCGTAGAATCCCTGTGGACACGTGCAGGAGTAGTCGTTCTCCAGGTCCTATGGACGGAGGAGGAAGAGTTGATGTTAAAGACAAGGAAGTTGGCAAATGGAACACCCTCCTAACCAGGGAAATCCAACTCGAGTCAAAGTGATGCAACAGCTCGTGGTTGCTGACCTTGAACGTCAATCAACGTCACTAACAACAGACAAAAGTTGAGAAGACGCCAAAACGAACTGCATCAGGCTGACTTGATGTTTTGCGTTTTATCAGCGTTTTTGTTTTCAGTGATGTAGAACAGACGTGATCCACTCACGTTGCAGCTGCCTCCGTTCTTGCAGGGATTGCTGTCACACTCGTTGGTCTCCAGCTCGCAGTTGGTGCCTCCGAAGCCGGGTCGGCAGGTGCAGGTGTAGCTGCCCTGCCCCGTGTTGGTGCACGTGGCACCGTTGGCACACGGTTTGTGGTTAGTGCAGTAGTTGAGGTCCTGGTCGCAGAAGAGGCCCCCCCAGCCCTCCTGGCAATTACACTGCCACGGCTGGCTGCACGTCCCGTGGAGGCAGCCAGGGTAGCGGACGCACTGGGTGCAGGAGGGGCCCTGCCAGCCCATACGACAAGTGCAGCCCCCCGGGGCCTCGCAGTAGCCGTGCTTCTCACTGCAGTCCGCTGAGCAGATGGCTGCAGGGGGGAGGGAGGGTGTATGATTACAATCGACACGCCTTCTTATACATCACCACACAAACAGAGGACCCCCCCACCACCGCCGCCAACACCCCTCTGACCCCCGTCCCTCTGTCCCAGACTGCACTGGTGGTTAAGTATTAAGCCAAGCAGCTGGTAGGCACGC
>CAAKHB010007443.1:0-30300 GCA_901007665.1 Aeoliscus strigatus | reverse complement strand
CCCCCCCCCCCCCAATGAAACTGGGTCTTTACTGCACCGGGTAGATCAGGAGCTAATGGCACATACTCAGCATGCTGTCGTGTTGGCTCAGTACTCATCCGTAACATTCAGTGTGATTCAGAGTGCATGTTTGTGCTTTCTGACATGAAGATTAAATGTATTATCCCAGCACATGACTGAAATATCACATGCAGCATGAACGTCCAAACAGTGTGTGTGTTGTGTTGGGAAGTTGTACAAATATTTTAGACTGTGCAGACAAACGAAATGGTTCCGTGTAACAGGCAGGAGACACTCAAGAGTCTCACGAGTACATGGTCAACTGGAGCCACTGAAAAGACAAGATCAGAGGAGTCTGACCAATCTGAGATCACATCTGAACAATTTAAATACACATTACACACTACAGCTTACCTCTTGAACGTTAACTTTGATAGTCCCGTTGTTATCCTTGTCCAGGGTTTTGAAGGCACCTGAATGAGAGGAGATATTCACCAGCACTGCCACATGAGGTCACGCTGAGTACGTATTATCGTTAAGGAGGAGTTGGACTTACGGCACATGGCGTCCAGCCTTACAAGGCAGCCAATGTAGTTGTCGAAATCCATGTTTCCTTTCTCATCACTGTACCTGCGAATTATCATGTTGAACAGCTGCTCACTGAGTGGAAACCCTGAGGACCCAAACAAAGAAAGAACCGCTGTTTTACTACAAACACAAGCAGACGGGTTGATGGCAGCTCTGCCTCATTCATGTGCTCAATTAGGTGAGACATTTGATACGCAGCAGAGAGGTGATAAAGATGTTTATGAGTGAAGTCTGAGCTGCTGCCCATCATGAATGAGGTAATGGGCCCGTCTGGGCTCAATAGTAAGGTTGATGCGTCGTAGACGTTTTTAAATTCCATTCTAATTTGTTAATTAACCACCATCCTATGAGGACATGATGTTTGTATCGTACGTTTGTCAGTCGTAAAGTCACAAAGAAGCTTGTTTAGTGATCGCTACAACAGCGTAACTTTCACTGAGGTGAAGTTTTAAGCAGGTTATGTTAAACAGAAGTCCAAAATAGGTGCTTACAAATAAAGAAGATAATCGTAAAAGTAAGTTCAGACTTCTGCCAACTGATTAACTTTTGCCAGGAGGGCTGAACCTCGGGGCGTTTGATCCTTCCGCTGTCGGGCTTGTAAAAAGGTGTTAGCACTGTGGCTGTCACTCAGACAGTTATGATCTATCGTGTTTGGTCTGCTTCTACTGGTCTCTCATGGCGTTGCAGCTGTTTGTCTGTTTATTTTATTTTATTTTATTTTGCTCTATGGAATTGCCCCTCAGGGACAATGAAGATTGATCACATCATAACCAATAAAATCAATTCCTCACCAGACAGTGATTCCAGTTCTTGTATTTGTACAATAATGTAGGAAAGTAGGTTTACAAATACCAAACGATTCTGGCTCATGTTCAGGCGCTATGAGGGGATAATCACACCATGCCTTAGATATAATCAGTTTCTATGGTTCAAGAAACAAAAGCTCAAACTCTCACCAGCAGCTCTGAAAGCATTGGGCAACTCATCAGCACCGATCACACCGGAGCCGTCTGCGTCATAGGACTTGTACACCCCCTGAACATCAGCCAAAGTATTTACAACATGTCTGCAGATACTGACTCACAACAAAGATGATCTGAAACATCAAAAACATTTGTTGGTGGCGATCCCCATTGGAAACACAAGTAGTGCTAAAACCCTATGGTGCAAAAGGGGCATTACAATCTTCATTGTGTCTTTTAATTTTGTCACAAAATGTGTGGAGGAATTCAGTGGTTCTATATCCTTGACAGTCAAAGCATCATTCTAGGTTCAGTGCTCCAGTGCTTCAGTGCTAAAAATGAACACAGCAGCAGCACACCAACATGTTGAAAGTGGGTTCACTGTAGTTACCTGCCATTTCTTTATGTTATTCCACAGGTGTTTGAATTCGTGGAAGCCCAGCTTGCCGGTGCTATCACTCTGCAGCAGCATTAAGGACCACCGACGGTCTTTGACCCCTCTTTGGACAAACATTGAAGCTGTATTTGTTCAGAGAACATTTTCATTTGAACCAGGAAGTCTCAAAACTATCTGAAAGAACACGAGTTTGATGTGTATACACCATGGTGAACTGTTGTCTGTTTGACATAGGGACACAGAGGTGGGAAGCTGTCCCTGTGCTGAGGGTAGAGCTGGAGCCCCTTGAGGTGGTTGTGGAGAGAAGGATGGTACAGGAAGTCCTTCCTGACAACCATTTCACCTTGCACAATAAGTCTCCTGTGTATAAGAACTGACTGTCACAGGAGCACACAGAGATCTACTGCACAACGTCCTGTTGAAATTCTGCTCTATACTTTATTTTATTTAATTCTGTTTTTCATCACATCAAATTCTTTCTGTTGTAAATAAATAGTGTAAATACGGTGTTAGTTGTTTTGTGATTTTTTTTTCTGATCCACATATATGCATGTATTGTGTATCATTATTCTTTCTAAATGGTTTCTGTGACACCACAACTTCACTTTGGGGATTAATAAACACAAAGAACATAAATACTCCTATCTCTCATACAACACAACAAGAGAAACTGTGAGGAGGAATCCTGAATCCTGAAGAAGTCGCTTGAACTGAAGAGCTGGTCCACCTTAAAAGGTCTGAAAACCTTGATAAGGCATCGACCTAAGATGTTGCTAACTTTCAGGCTGACCACTATCTCCTTACACCAGCGAGGAAAACTCGAACGCAAACTCATCATAGAAAGGATACATCCATGACTGCAACCATGCTCCTGCATGACTCGATGCTAAAACCATCGGTCTTCAGATCGGCATCTGAAACATAGCAACATTCTGTCATTGTCTTTCTCAACACACAGAGAGCATAGTAAACACTGTTAGTACGCACGCACACACACGCACGCGCGCACACACACACGCGCGCACACACACGCACGCGCGCGCACACACACGCACGCGCGCGCGCACACACACACACAGACAGACAGACAGACAGACAGAAAAAGAGGACCATGACCTGACATAGCTTACGTTTTGCAATGATTCTGTTCAGAATGTTCATCAACTCAGCTGGGCTCACCTCCATGTCCTGTGACAAACATTCATAAAATACAGGTGTTACCGACCCAGGCACAGGTCCGACCCACTGATGACTCCCCCACAGCTGATGGGACAGAGTCACTAAAGCTGGAATTATGTTTCTGCATCAAATCCATGGTGTACCAATGACATAGGTTGATGTGTTAACGGCAGCATCCTGTGACTTTCCCAGCTCTCGCAGTAGGACTTCTGTGTTTGCCATGACAACACAGAACAACCACCTAAAAGGCAGTTTGTGAGTGGAGAAGTGAGGAGACGATTTCACGGGCCGCTCACTTTCAGCTGTACAGAAAAAACGATCTCTGACTTACGTTAGAATGTTCATTCAGTGAACTGCGGACGCTCTGAATAAGCTACCTAAGAAGTAAGTCTGCATTCACATGGAATCAGGGAAACGGGAGTCAGCACAGACGTCTGCTGGACGGAACGGGAAAAAAAAAACAAGCAGTCTGAAGGAACAGCACGATGGCAAAAGGAGACCCACGTGACACGTTCCATGTTCACAGTAAATATCATAAAATATAAACATTTACTCTGGTGTATTATTGTCATAGCAACACATATATGGCTATAAAATCCTGTTTTCTCTAAACATTGCATGAAACTGAAACTATATCACATCCGATAGTGAATTCCATGGTGGTAGACGGTAAAAGTTAAATATTTTAACTTTAAACGGAATTGCCATCAGCCATTGCCGTCAACTGTCTTTGCCGGCCTCACCTAAGTTTTACCAAGTTTCCCTGATTCTATGTGAATGCAGCATGAGTTGGCACCAAACTACCTTTACTATCCCATGTGTGATATATTTTTTTCTATTTTATATAGAAAACTATATATATATATATATATATATATATATATATATATATAGTTTAAGGTTTACTCTTGTATGCTGTTTATACTGCACACATAACTCATTCATCTGTTTTTCTCTAACTGCTACAAACGTGCTGCTGTCACATGGTAAATCTCCCTGCTGTGGGACAAATGAAGGGTTCTCTTATCTTCTCTCATCGTATCTTAATCATATCTTGAGCCACCCACACTACTAGTTCAGATCAGCCCTTCTGTCATTTGTCAAAATTCCTTTTGTAAATAAGTCAAGACATGCTTGGATTGTGTTGTCAACATTAGCAGGGCAGGGCACAACAAGAGCAACTAACAGTGTTTGCTGTTGCATTTAAACCTCACCCACTTTCACAGTAGTAACTGCTCAGGCCCCTTCCAGGAAGCAGGTTTGGTGAAAATCAGTTTGCAAAATTTTCAATGCTATTTTTGCACAAACTCATGATCCTTAAAGTTTCATATGCTTGGCATCATGAAAATCCTGCTTTCCTCATTTCAGGGTCTTCACTATTGGCACTCTCTGGAATAGGTCCATAGTCAGAACAGAACATTTCAGCATTAGTCAAAGTTTTGAATACTGCAGGAAACAACACAAATTCAAAGAAAATTGTGAGGAAGCACACTCACATCTCCAGCGAGTTGCTGGAAGACTCTGCGGAACTGTTTCTCCTCATCGCTCTCATATTGCTCTGCGTATGCCACAGGCCTGCGTGGTGGAGGCTATGGGACATAGATAGATAGATATAGATAGACAGACAGACAGATGTACTTTATGAATGCCCCAGCGAACACCTAAAACACCGTAAAATCAACACGCCAAACACCACTTAAGAATGTCATGAATGTCACTCACAGGTTCAGAGGGCAGAAACTGGGCAGGGTCAATGTTGCTGCAAAGACAGGGTCAAAAGGTTAAATCACAGAACACATGCTCAGCGTTAAGACTGTCAGTTGGTGTGGACTCTTACCTGACAACATCAATCAAGCCACCAATAAGTTTTCTGGCCATAAACATCTTCTGTCAACATGGAATGCAACACAAGTCAGGTAAAATACACACACACCTATTACAAAAACACCCCCAGAGACATTCTGACAGGAGACTACTACGTTATTTTATGCCTCAAGGCACCGTAGTGAACATGTGTAGGGACACATAATGGGCTAGAGTACTAAGTTGTACCCAACTAAGCCTTTACCGATATATACTGTAATACTTTTGAACGTTGAGATGGAAAAACTAATTTCCAGTAACATTCTCAGACTCACAATCACAACTCAAACAATCAGAAGTACATTATTTATTAGTTCAGAATCGAAATACTTAATCAGTGTTCTGTCATTATAATTTACTTCCTCCAGTACAATCTCAGTTTAGTGTGACTCAACTTCCCGTGTGGAAAACCCTCCTCACCCCGCCCAGATAGAGAAAATAAATCATTGGCTCGGGATTTGTTTTGTCTCAGAGGAATAAAGATGGATTAAAGAGTCGTTGGTTGAAAATTGGAACTAACAGTGAACGACCAACAGCCTGCCCTGCAGCTAACTAACTACAGCTAAACCAGCTATGCTAGCAGTCAGCTAGCTGCGGGTGTGTGTGTGTGTGTGTGGAGGGGGGTCAAATTCAGCACAACTCTTAAAAAGCGGTCATTACGACCCATCTGATCTGGTGCTACACAATTTCCCATCTAGGCTAATGATCGATGCTTTCGTCGCGTAAACCACAGTAACATTATCAGAAAATTACCGTGACGAGCAGAAGCAGTCCTCAAGTTCTTGGTTGAACACTCGCTGTGTTTTTCAGTCAACACGCCCAACTGACCATAGACGGTGAGCGGAGCAGCTGTCATCTGTTCTTCTTCCTCATACAGTTTTTGTGGTAGCTGGGACGATTGGTGTAGTGTTACTGCCATCTTCTGGACCTCAGTGAACACCTCCTCCAGCTGCGGATTCTCTCTGTGGGCGCCTCTGCTTCCTCTTTAAGGTCAAAGAGTTTGGCAACGTTTGTATATGCAGCACTGCCCCCTATAGGACTGGAGTGGGACAGTCGAAACCGACATACACAAATGTGGACAGCTGTCAGCTGACAGCTTTTATATGCACATACCGTATATGTATCTCTAGGTATCCGTTTTTCTTTTGTGATCATGTAAAATAATACAACTAGAGACATGATTCCACCCGATGTCAGCGGAATTAAATATATGACTTCAGTGGTTTGTAGGACATGTCGAGAAAAATGGAAAGGAAAAGAGACAGGCGTGTTGAGTTTGTCGATTGCAGCAGCTTCCCTCAGGTTCACAGGCTTAAACGTAGTACTGACTCTCCTGTGATGCCTCTCTACCGCCTCCTCTGATGATTCTCACTTCACGGACCGAAGGTCTGTGTGAGTGCTGAATGAATCCAGCGGGTGGAGACAGAGATCCTGTGAGAATCTACATCCAGCTGACAAACAGTACCCAACTGGTTTGAGGAAAAGATTTTTGATATTTACATCAGAATAGATCCAGCTGAAATGAAGAAATTAAGGTCTGTAATATTGTCACTCAACAGAATCTTATTTCCGCCCCCCCACCCCACTCCTCTTATGGAGGTCATCTTGCTGACAAGGAGACTCCATGGTCCAGGGCGACTTCCAGCTGCTCTGGTGTCCTGCTCTTGCCTCCATCCTTTCGATACATAGTTCTGCCATTGAAGCCAGAAAGATTTGGGTTTAAATGTCCTCTGAACAGGTTTCTTGCACACTTTCACCACCTGTGTTTATCAGGAATGCACGTCCTCTGAATCGCTTGTGTCTAGTTGCCTTGACTGTGGCAACACTTTAGTTGCCCTGTTGGTGACTTGTCCCCTCACTACTGTCCTTGACACACAGCAGCTGGACTCACCGACACTAACGTGCATGTGTCAGATGCTCAGACGCGTTCCTCTGAACCATTCAGTAATCTGAACTGTGGGGTGACCCCAGCTCTGATGTCCTATTCATGTTGAATATTCCTATTTCATTTTCAGATATTTCAGGCTGCTGTGACCATCCACACCTTTATAGTTGCAAAGTCATGTTTTGACACTCCCATTTTGAATATTCTTCATTGACACGTCAACAAAACTAAAGGATCCTCTCTCCTGGTTGATTCATACATCACACGCGGTGATGTCTTATTGATATTATTAAAAATACTCATGTCATAAACTGTAAGTCATTAAGCATACATGGTTTTACTATGTGTTTACTATGTATCATATGTGTCACGTCTCAGATGTGCAGTGCAGAAAGTGATATCTATTCCACAGTTCCCACTCCAGCTAAAATTACTCTATCCATGAAGTCGAGGTATCCATGGTTACATCAGTAGCCATGTTGAAGGATGCTTGCGTGTGTCTCTTTTCTTAAGCAGCATCCACCTTTTTTCCGTCATTCATCATTTAAACAAAATCACCTCCAGGTTTCTCTGGGAGCCATTATTCAGATGTGTAAATAAGATTTGCAGTGAATCACGTCAATAACTGTGACAGAGACAGACTTGCTCATTAAATGTCTCTGAATTATGAATGTACGTTTTACATCTGTGTGATTTTGAGCCAGGGAGATGCAGAGCTGCAGCAGCTGAGTGCTACAGAGGCTGCAGGTTGAAATATTGTACTGGAGCATCCCAATGCGTCAGAACAACCTGTTACCTTGACAACGCAATTTTATCATTCAAGCCCATTGCTACCTTGTCTCACTGCAGGACTCAAATGTAGCTTAAATGTATGTGGCTGCAGGGATTTTAGCATCAATTCAGGGTGAAATAAGACAGAGGATGGATTCAAATTTGGAATAAATGGGGAATTATTTCAGCACAACAGACAACCTTCATGATTTGAGTTTTAAAGAACAGAGCAGAATGCACACTGGACAGGCGGATGGAGGTGATTAACATAAAGTATACTGATGAGACTGGTAACAGGTAATTTTGTTGTTTTCAAGTGTCTTCCTCATGCAGTTTTTGGTTTAATTGTCACGTGAGTTAGTCATTGTGATTGTTATGCAAGCTACATCCAAGCACTCCACCATCTGCTGTTGTCTCTCTGCCTCTAAATTCACAAGAATCCAGGAAGGAAATGATTTCTTTATATAAATCATGTTTAGCAAAAATGTGTATCATAAGAACAAAGTGGTATTACATAACTGAATGTCCCCATTTTATATATAAAGTATTAGAGAAATCACACGGGGAGACTCTGTATTCTCTGTGTGTACTCTATGTTAGTCTATATGTGAGATTCTCCTCTTCTACAAGAATCACTGGAGTCGTCTCTGGTCTGTTCCATCCAAAGTCAAAGCATTCTTTTTACAAACTGATAAATATGTAAATATTCTCAGGAGAAATGTTCATTTCATGCCGCCAGTCCTGGTCACACATGTACTTAAAATATGTAAACATTTAATTTTTAATAATTTTTAATAGTTTTAAAATGTGAAGGTATCAGCTGAGTTCCAGGCCCTTCTCACTAGCACAGGGAACATTCTTGTTTCTCAGAACACACAAATAAAACCACCAGTGTCACTCTGAGTCAGCAGTCAGTAAGTATATGTATGATCTCACCCTGAGCTTAGAAGGTTATCAGAGATTCATCTGCTGGATAATGAGGTCAAAGGTCAAATTGTTTCGAAGGACTGAGGGTGTGCTGGGCATCTTGTCAGAGATGACATGTTTGATTCCAAGTCTTTAAGTGCCCTGGACTTCTCTTGGGACTGAGAGGTGACTGGAACAATAAAGTGACACAGAACATACAGTATGTCACATATAACTAGAGACCTGTAGAGTTATTTTCTGCCTCGTGCAAACATTCTCCATCTCCGACATAATGGCACCTTCTCTCTGACCATCACCAGACAAACTCTCAATCTTCCATTAAATCTGTTTGTTGCTTAGATACATTCAAGTTTCGGGGTTTTTGAATGTTTAAAGACATTTTTTTATTGTCAGTGACACCTTGGCCCTGGAGACAGGACGTCTCCTCAGAGCTTTGGGACAAACGTGACTATCACAGAATAAAATATATTTACACTGTAGAATTAGTGGGAGAATTTGAATTTCTTACAAACATGTTTTCGCTACTGAATGTTGGAAAATTACTGTTTGTGTGTCATTGTGTATCGTTTGAGCATCACTATCTTATTGTCTGTACATTGCTCGTCTGTCCTGGAATCTGAGTTTTCTACATTTTCTTCAGTTTTTTTTACAGTTTGCTCTTTGAATTAAGGGGCTAAGGACAATGACTGTAAGGGTGTAAGGTATGTAAATGGGTCAAAGGACAGAGGCCTTTAGGACAGGCAGGAGTAAGTAAAGAGGGTCGTATGACAGTGTGAGGATAACACATGAAAGGACAAAGGGTTAAATGGAAGAGAATGTAAGGACAGAGGACCTAAGGATAGATGATCTAAGGGGAGAGGATGTAGATCCTCTGATCTTCTGTCCTTACAGATGATAAATACTGTACATGTGTAAATGAAATATATGTGACAAATGGCTGGCTGTGGTTCCTCTGAGGAGTCCCGCCGCTGTGTGTGTGTGTGTGTGTGTGTGTGAGAACACAAACATTAGATGTTGTCTTTTAAGTTAAGTGAATGAAACAAAACGTTGATATTTGTGTTATATTTGATATTTGTAGCTGGAAACATCCCAAACTCCAGGATGTAATATATATACAGATGTATTTAGAATCTCAGTCAACATGTGAAACTTGTGAATCATCTGGTTCCTCAAGCATACCTGCTGTTCACACATATACGGCACAGTCAGATCACCAACCTATAGACAAATCATCTATAGAGAAATGATCTACTGAGAAATGACCAGTAGGGAATCAGTCTATAGAGAACAATCAGTTAGGGAACAATTACAGAAGAAATGGCCGTGGAGAAGTGAAATGTAGACAAAAAATCTATCAAGAAACAATCAAGAGAGGAATGATTTGAAGAAAAAATATCTCTAGAGAAACTATACGTAAATGATCTGTGGAGAAATGATCTATAGGAAAAATATCTCAAAAATGGATCTACATGTTACTCTCAGGATATATGATCTGTCAGGAAATAAGCTGTAGAAAGAGTCTGTAGAGAAAACGATCAGAAGAGAAAAGATGTACATTTAACTTGACCTTAGACGTGTGGAACAGGCAGGTTTGGAGGTGTTTTTTAGAGAGTCGGCTAATCTAGGAACAGCTGGCCTTCACTGGGAGACCCGGACGAGGAGGGAACGAGTAGAGAACAAAAAGGAACAGAAGACCAGTGATGTTAAAATGAACATTTATAATGACTCTTTGTTGCCGTCGCAAAAATAATCTTTAAAAAACAATTCAATTATTAACACTGATGCTGACTTCACTGGTAGTCCACGAGTCATAAAACACAACTCACTGAATTTCTTTTACAAACACAGTACTACAGTTACATTAAATAGTCAATACTGTTAAATCTATCAATGAATAATGTTCAAATAAACTGATAATAAAAACAATCCTCCCATCCCCTCACCATATTTCTGTTGTCTTTTTTTTCCAACAGTGTGTCACTTACAAAATATACTGCTTCTGGGATGTTTCTCTGAAAACAGACTGGCAGCATGACAACAGAGAGAACTTGAGCTCAGACGTGATGCTTGTCAAGGGGAGTAGAGATGATGGGACAAAACCATCCCTGCCATCTAACAAGAAGCAATGGAGGTCGGCTGCCTTTTGGCTCAGTTTGGAGTTATTTGGCACCATTCCTGACAAGAATTTGGCATGAAAGTCATTCACTTGGAGTCTGTCACATCTTTAACTCTATGTGCAGGACGAAAAGACATAAATATGGACGGTCTCCTCGGGACACATGAAACTAATTTCCAATCAACAAACCATCACTCTGCTTAGGTTGGGACGTTGGATCATATGCTGTCAGTCCATTTTGTCTCTGAGATGGAACAAACACATATAAGCTAGTTAAAAGAAAAAAACAGGAAGCAGAAAGAAATTCAAATATAGTCATGTACAAACGTTTGAACATTTTTTTTCCAGTTGAAGCTGCAGAACTGAACAAAAGAACAACAACCGAAGAGGAGAAAATGGGTTTTCGAGGATGAAGTCAACTACGTTCATGGGAGGTTCAGAGCGTCCCAAATAACAAATGGCCACATGTCTGACAGACGAAAAGGGCTCAGAAATACTTCGGTCCATTTAAAGGGCGGACACACAGCAGTGTGAGGGAACAGAAAAACGGTGGCAGGTGAGAGAATGACACTCAGGTAGAAGAGGTTTTAAAAGAGGAGCAAACAGCTTTAGCCAGTTTGTCGTGGTGTCCAGTCCTAGCCTCCATGTGAAAGGGCGTCATGGGGGAGGAAGAGCGTCCAGAACAGATGGAGCAAAAAGAAAACCCGGAGAAAAACAATTTTTGGAATGATTCCGTAAATTATTTGGATGTGAAGCAGTAGAAGGGCTTTGCTCCGCGTATATCGTTCAAAGTCTGAATCCTCTGAATTTTCCTCTCGTTGAGGTGAATCTTCATTTTGCTGGTGCCGATTGCGTCTGAGTGTTCCCTCAGCGAAAGCCTTAGTGCCTTCAGTTACACCAGCAACGGAACCCATTTGAATGAAGTGGTGAGTTAAAACACAGATGCCAAAGAAGGGGTCAAAGCCCGCTTTCCCCTCCTCCCCCGGTGGCGCCACATAGGGAATGTGAAGGAGAATCAGATGCCACTTCTCTTCAGCCCTTTCCAACATCCATCATACCCAACGGGAGGAAAGAAGTAAAAGAGAAGTACACAACGTTTGTTGTTGTTTGTCTCATTTCACACTAACACGATCAGTAAAGTGCTTTTATGCAACAGCAAACAAACAGGATAATGTTGACAGCGGATGGGACATTGTGTTCGAAGGGATGTGTGTCTGATGGCTGCGGCCGTTTGAGGCCTACCTGACTAATCCGTTGTTGATCTGAACTCTACATGGATCTGACATTCTGCCCTGAAGTTACATCAAAGAGGCCAATGACGCCGAGAAGAAATGAAACATGGGTACATTCATAGATTCGACCTGTCACAGGTTCTGTGAGGTTCGACCTGCTCGTAAAAACAAAACGAAGGAGTGAAAACACAAGGAGCCACTGCACTGGCGAACATTTTCACGTTTGCTTGTTTCACATATGAACACTCCTCACTGTCCTACACGTCGGACGATCCTCTCTGGCGAAGACTGGTGGTCTGAGATGTGTGTCAGCGGTGACGTTAATGAGCTCCCTCCCAACTCACGACATTTAAAAAAACAACAAAACAACAAAAAAACTCTTTAACATGAGGCGAGGAAACTTAAGAGCTTCACATCGGACCGCATGCAGTGTTTATGTCTTTGAATGTGGCGAGTCGCCTCGCAAATTTTTGTAACTTTTTTTTTTTCCCTTGACGGTTTTCTTTGATACCATGCAATAGAAGACGTGCAAAAAGATAACACCTAACTCCACAAACACATTTTGATTGTTAATGGCTATGTTATGAATGCTTATAACATGTTATGCTTAGTCCATGCTGGCCTATAGAGACATTAGTGAGAAAACAGCAGTACTGAAGCCACAGGTCAAACAAACACACAAGGGATGCCTGGAGTGTAAAACAACATGGATCCATAGAAGTCACATCTTCAACTCTTAGTCTATGCCCCTATGGGATAAAACAATGCACACAAAGATTCTTGTTCTTTGTTTTCTTAAGTCATGTATTTGATTATCTTTTCTTAACTTAAAAGACGTGTTTGATTGGCACTTGATCAGCACTTCTAAACAGGTTATTGATATCTAACATTTGATCGCACATCTACAATTTCAGAAGCTGCGGAGGTCTAGTTTGGCACAGTTTGTACTACGGAGGCTATTATTACTTTTACTATCTTACCAATAATGTATAGTATTCTATACACCTCGTTTTATGCTCCAGCCATCAGAAGCATGTTTCTAATCAACAGACCAGACATCTTTTCAACTAAAATATTTTGTATAGTTTACTTATCAAATAGCAGCATTTTCATAACTTACAAAAAGTACATGTAAACCTATTCATTCAAAATCGTAGTAATTTCAAAGGTTCATACAACAGACATAAAACACAAAACAGGACAACATGCTACTATATTGCTTCCAATATTCTTTACATTTTCTTACTGTCAAACTAAATCATCAATGACAGAAATATGGACACCACCGCTCAATGATGACTCATCATAATGCACAAACAAATTGCAAAGCTAATCTTAATCAGGCTTAGTTGGCACTCTCATCATCCACACAAATATAACATAGTTCACATTGTATCGACAACGCTGGACTGCATTTGGACTACAAACTAGAATAGCTACAATAAAGTACATATAGATCATATGACATGACATATTGTATTCCACAGAAATGAATTCTAGTCTTTTTCAGATAAGAGGATATGCATAAAGTATGTCATTGTTTCAGCTTGAGGTCACAAACAAGTTCCCACCTTACTCTCGATACCTTTTGCATTCTGTCTACAGACTGAAACGTTCGTTCAGCCAATATATGAATCTATTCTGTCCTTCTTTTGGAGAAGAAAATACGTTTGTCTTCTGTAAAAAGGCCGAAACCTTCTGGATCCTACTTGTTCTTCTGATAGAGGGACTCTGATACATCGAGTTAATGTTGCTGGTTGGTGTTGTGGGTGTCACAGTTTTTGGAGGCAGGTGTTTCTGTGCATTTTAGCCTTGTGAACTCTGCGGCCTGGGAAAATATTTTCATACCCTTATGACCTGTAGTGCATAACTCCCACCAGCAGCACACCCAACACCACCCGTGAGAAGACAAGACAGGAGGAAGGAGAAAGAGGGGGAGAGAGCTCAGAGGCGGAAGAAGCACAGAAAGATACAGGAGGAGGGACAATGAGAAACAGCGACATGCAGGGGGAATAAAATGTCGAGAGAAAGAGGAAAGTTCATGAGGAGTTTTGAGAAGAACTGGTTGGCACAAAGTATCGATCAGAGCGTTTGAAGTAGAGCTCCCTGCAGTCGAGTTGCATTGATGAACCTCCCCTTGTTTTGTGCTTGTATCTTACTCTAAACAGTTGAAGTCTCTGTCTGGTCTTATTACTGTGATTTCACTGGTGGCCAGATTGAAAGTTTTTTCAGTTCGCAAGGAAGGCTCCTGGCCACACGCGATACTCACACCAAGAACGATTTCAAACCCGATTTCTTTCCAAAATGAGAAGGTAAGACGTAGAAATGCTGTTCGGACAGCACCAACCCTCACAGCTGTGCATCCAGGAAGCTGATCATAGAGCTCGGGTCGACTGGGACAATAGAAAGATGTTGCGAGCGGGGTTTGGTGGGTAGGGGGGGGGGCGGTGTCGCAAAAAGAACGTGGACGTAGTAATTTGTGGTTGTCTGATCAGAACCAGAACATGTGTGCTAAGTGAAGCACAGTGTCGGTGCAGGCAAACAGAAACGTCACAAGACATCGGAGAATAAATGCTCTTGTGGTAATATCCCTTCTGTCAGTATTGTTCGGTCTTTTAAACGTGACATAGATGTGCACATTAAAAATATTGTGACAGACATGCTTTATATTGTGTTGGTAATGTCTCACAGTGCAGTCTTCACAGACCCAGTGTACTCGAGATGAACACCATGGATAGCAGCACAGAGGGAAGCCGAGTTCATCTGGAGACAGCTCGCCTCCCTGCGTTCCACCTACAGTTGTCCATGAAAGACAATGAATTTCCGAACATTTTGTGATGTCGTAATAAATGCTCCACCTGGCATCAGCCATCCTTATCGTGCTCAGGGGAGGATAAAAGGCTGCCTGGATGAAATGCAGAATCTTTTGGATGCAAATTGAGAAGGACGGCTCGCAGGAAAACCGATGCCAGACCTTCTTCTTTTCAAGTATCCCTCTGGTTCCCTTTCATTAGTGGACGTCTCTTGACTTTTTGGTTACCCTTAATGCAAAAGGCAATAGTTTCCTTGTTCACAGATTCTGGTTCAAACAGCTTTCGCTCGGATCAAAATGCTGTCTGAGTGCTTCGTTGCGGACACTGCTTCTGGTCAAAAGGTAGTCTGAGATTAAGGTTTAATATTGGGAGATAGGAGGACGAGACTAAGGCAAAAACGCTGTGAGGTCAATCTGGAGTGAGGCCAATCACTGTAGAGAAAATGTCAAAGTGAGGATGGACTTGAAATCTTAAGACTTGATCGCTTTTCATCTCGAAATGTTCACATCTGTGTGTTGATGATGTGAGAGGCTGGGTCAGATCCAATAGGCTACTAATGACTGAGAGAGGGAGACTTCATGAGACAGAAGGTAAAAATCTGATCCTATAGCACCAAGAGAGGGTTAAACATCGTCTTTTTAGTGTGTTTATGTTTGAATGTGTTTCGGTGTTTGTGCGTTTGTGGGCGCGTTATCTAGATGTGTTCATGTAAAATATATTTATACATTCCTGCGTCTCCTCTGTCTCTCTCTCACGTGGATTATTAACCCCTGAACTATACTCGCAACTGTGAAGTTCAGACTGGGTTTGAGTTATACATTTCTTTACTGCAACACAACATCTGATCCCTGTAAATAAAAAATAGGCTAATATTCTTTTTACATTCAGATCAACCTGCGTTCACAGGTTTAAATGATCTATCTGTGTTTGAATGAGACCATGTCAATAAATAAGAGATGAAAATATAAAATACCCAAATTTAGAAACCTCAATTATGATATGAGCCAGAATTCAACATACGTCAACATAGAAATGATTCCTTTACAGAAATTATACTCAGATTTCTTCCCCATAAACTGAGGTGATCTCAGGTGCTTGTAATAAAACCTCTCCCGCATTAACAACACCTTCCGCATTGAACACGATGAGGACAATTTGTGAAACAGCTTCGTAAGCTGCCTGGAGCTTCACTGGACACTTTCAGCCCACCGGCAGCTGAGGTTTGTAACTCAGATTAAAGAAACTCAGGACAATCAGAGAGCGATGAGGTTTTGGAGGAAGGTGAAACCGTGCGGCTCCACACGTGAATCTGCAGCTTGGCAGTGGACCAGTTCAGCTTCCTCGGATCACCATCGTCAAAAGGACTCGACACAAACTTTTAAAAAACATCACAACGTCAGTCCTAAAAACACATTCACATATCACACACACTTATCTTGGTTGTCTCCCCCACCTCCTCCTTTGTGATTCTCTCATTAGATACGGAAATATTAAACAAATACTGTATTTGGACATTTCTTTTTTTTCTATTCATTGTGACCCTCTCCATTCCCTTCTTTCTCTGTCTTCATCCTTTCCTCCTGTCTTCTTTTTCCTTTTAGCCCACCTTTTGTGGGTTGGTAGCGCGCACGCCCTGCTCGTAAGTGATCCGCTGGCTGATCAGATACTGCGCTGCTTGCGTAGCGGCTGGTGACCCTGTTATGGTAACTTTACGGTTCCGCGTACCAGGAATGAATTCTCCCTTTTTGGAGATCTGGATACGGGCTCCTGTTAGCTCCTGATATTCTACCAGCGTTTTCCCTCCTTTCCCCAAAATGGCACCGACCAGATTCTCGGGTACTGCAATCTCAACCACGTCCTTGGCTCCGTCTGCCAGCTTCTCTGTTGCTAATAGGGAGGAGGCCATCAGCGGGGATGAAGCATTTAGGTAACCATTGGAAGCCCCGGTAGCAGCTGCTAAAGAACCCAGAGAGAATCCACTGAGGCCTGTAGCCGGGTGGCCAGCACTGCTGGAGGCATCGCTAGCGTAAGAGGCTAGCAGGTTGGCCGCAGCCGCTGCAGCCGGGTTAGCGCTAGCTGCTACTGCAGCGAGAACGCCGGAGGCAGCTGCGGGGTTGAGACCCAGGCCCAGGGTGTTGGTATTGTAGCCGTAGCTGGCCAGTGTGTTGAGAGCTGAGGTGATGGCCAGCAGGTCGTTGCCAGAGAAGCTTGACATGGCAGCTGGGAAGGCACCCATTCCTGTCAAGCCGGCTTGTCCCAGAAGGCTGGAGGCAGTGGCGGCAGCTGCAGCTGCGTTGGGCAGAACCTCAGCCGTGTTCGCGTAGGGTGATCCGGTGGGATTGGAGTTAGCGACTGGGCCCGAGACGTTGGAATAGCTGATGTTGAGGCAGCTGCTGCTCTGAGGGTCCTCCTGGATTTTCTGTACTATGATTTCGACGGCCTTGCGGTTCTGTTCGGGTTCACCGCTGATGGTTACCACCCGCTCTTGCAGGTTGATGCCCTCTGGCTTCTGGGAGAGCTGCACCCAAGCCCCTGACTGCTCCATCACTGCTTTCACGGTGGCTCCACCTTTGCCAATAATCAGGCCTGCTGTACTGTTGGGGACAATCAGTTTGGCCTGCAGGGAAAACAGAACTGTAGTAAATTAACAATATAAGAAGAAGAGAAAAGTTTACCAGTAAGACAGAGTATCACAGAGTACTACAGCAGCCCCCGCTTTACTCAGCGATTTGTTAATCTCAGGGGTTTAGACTGCAGCTGCCACACGCCTCTGTCTGCTATGAAAAACTGTCGGTAAAAATAACCGCGTACCCTCACATTTTCCTGACCTGAGCAGACGATGGGTCATGGCTCAGAGAGCGAGGAACACGCTTCTAATAAACAAGGTGTCCTGATGTGACCTCACTGACTTCAGTGGATGTGAAGATCCGTCTTGATATACAGTCTATGCCACCGATCGGTATCTCACCTGTTTGACGCGGTCGGGGTTGACGGTGGTCTGCGGCTGTAGTATGCTGACAGGTTCTGGTTTCTGGGCACTCTGGGGCATCTCCCGGACTTTCTCGGCAATGAAGTTGTGGACGCCATTGAGGGCTTCGACTGTACCCTGTATCAGACAGACACGCTCTGTTGTTCCTACATCAGAGGGGGACGTGGGGGTGGTGGGGGGGGAGAGCAAACACAAGTGATTATGGTGTGGCAGACTGACTGGAGGGATTCGCTCAAGACGAAAACCTACGTTTGTGTAACAATTTCATACATAATGAAACTTCAGAAAGAAAAACACATGAACTGAGTGTTTGCTTCCTCTTCCATTTCCACAATTCACAGAGAAACAGCTGAAAAGCTGAAAAATAAAAAGAAGCGTGCTTGGATAGTGAGCCCCCGGGGGTCGTTGGGGGTGGGGGTGGGGGGATTCCTTCTCAGTGATGTAACTCTTTTAGTGCTGTAACACTGACGGTGCTAACACACCAAACACACACTGTTAGTCCACTCGGCTGCTTTCTACACCCACATTGACAAGCCACCAGCATTCCGTTGCCATGGTGAAGGAGCCGAGACGTGCAAGCAGGTGATGCAACAGTGAGTCCTTTATGCACGACTTTTAAAACACTCTGCATGTCCTGCCGGTCAGGGTGAAGATGGAAACAGTTGTCTTGCCTTTCTGTTGTGAGCCACTTCAAGAATTTAAAGACATTAAGTGAGAAGTGATTGAAATTGTGTTTTTGAATAAGTCCAAAACTTAAAATTAAAAATCAAAAGACTCTAACTGCTGGAACGGTCTGGTCTGCGAGAACCTGTGAGCTCTATGTGTTTATGGGGAACTCAGCTATGGTAGATTCACGGTCCTAAAATCGTATTCATCGACTGGCACTTCATGTTCACTTCACTTCAGTTCCTTCCTCTGAGACACACACACACACACACACACACGGTGGGCTCCTGGACACCATGACTCTTTTCCTCTTCTCCACCTTATTAAAGTCACTCAATGTTACTCTGCATATCTGCAGCTCTTCACTTCTCTCCTGGTAACAAACCCAAGACTCAATGCCCAAAGGCATCCTGGGAAAACACCCGTTCAACATTCCCCAAATGTGTATGGTATAAACCCTTAACTTAAGCCGACACTGAATCCTTTGTCCTCAAAGAGAAGAACTCACAATGTCTTGACATGAAACATAAATGTGTCATATCTCCAACAGCTGGAAGAGGTGCTCCACTGGGTTTTAGTTTATGCTTAAGAACAAAAAATCCCTGACCGAATGACTGCAGTATATTTATCTCTGCTGAAACACAAGTAGATTTGGACTTCTCTGTGTCTGATGTTCGTTTGAACAACCTGTAACGTGTATTGACTGTGAAAACGTCCACGACTTTATCTTTAGAAGTTATGAAAGCACCACTGTCAGTTGAGCATCATCACGCACGCACGCACACCAAAGAGTGCACCAACTCTTTTATTCGCCTTCCACGTTTGTTCTTCTTTTTGTGAAAGGCTAAACATCAGAGATTGTTTTGTTAATGCTTTGTGCTGGAAACACGTCTTTCATGAAACATCACTACACTGAGCCAGAGCTTGTTTCTGTTGTAACTGAAATCAATTCACAGGCGCTTGTCTCTGAAGGAATTAAAGGATTTGATCAAATATCTGAACGATAAAACCGGAGCAGCCAGCAAACCAGCCGTCAACAACAGAAATCACAGTGCACGTGCTGATGGACGATGATCATCGACGATATGGTCATTTGTGGCTGTGAACCTATCAACGGGTAAACATCTTCGATACAGTCTGTGTACATGATGTGACTGGAGCAGACGGCCAGAGAATGACTGGAACACTTTAAGACCTTTTTTTCCCCTCAAGATCATTGTTTCACGGTTTATATTAAAAACATGCACAACGACCGTGCAGATGAAAGTGTCCGATACTCCAACACAGCAGGTGGACTCTCAGCGTGGTGGACCACACAGACAGGAGCACAGTTGGCTCTCCTGTGCGACACTTGTTGCAGCTGCCAGTCATTCCTGAAGTGACAAAGTGACAGAGTGACGACTGGCTGTGACCTCACGAGTGTTTTTATGGCGCCTCGAAACGACATCGTATATCATCATTAATGATGACATGCAGCGCTCGGAAAGTCACTTTGGAAATGTCATTAGCGGCAATTACAGGTTCTTTAAAATGTGTCGTGTAGCGTAAACTAAGTAAGTAATGTAACTAATCACATTTGATGACTTTTGTAAATGTCGAATGAATGTGTGATATGAACTGTTGAGATGTGTCAGTGTTTGAACTTCCAGCAGCATCCGCACTTACTAACACATCAATTAATGTCGTTAGAACTCATTCAGATACAAAAAACTATTACTAAATTAAAATTATTAAGTCTTGTGCAAGTTTTTTGCAGAAACCCCTGAAATAAAAGTGTAATCATGAATATTTATATAAGGAACTGTAATTTAATTACACAGTTTACTACAGTCATGTAAGTGATGTGACACGTCTCAGCCTTCAGCTCGTGGACTCAGCCCGTCTCTGATGTCTTGTCCAGCTCTGCCAGTGTTTGTGGATTCATTCACCTTTAACCGGTCCGGTCATTAATTAGTGCGGTCAGACATACGTTTTAAATATTCACACTACAATCTGAGCAAGCATGTGATAGGTGGAGATAAAGTCGACCTGTTGTCTTACAGTTGTTTTTCCTGCTCACCTCCTTGATCATGTGACATTGATGTTCAGCCAATCACAAACAGCAACTGAGATAATTCGATTTTCTCTCAGCTTCATCCTCTTAAAGACAAATTTATGGAGAATAAAATGATTAAATCAGTATGAATCAGTGCTTGTCGCTCCTGGACCCGAGTCGGCTGACAAATGAGACCAGGTCAATTCTGCCATCTTGGAATCATACAATAAACGTCCCCTGTGTGGACAGTGACCTGACGTCTGTCCTCTGCTGCAGTGAATCACGTTGTCTGACTGAAGACTGGAAGATCCACACAGGACAACCAACGTTCTCATAGGCCGCACTCAGCACTTGGCCCGGCCCCCCCAGCACCTCCATCCAGTATGAATACCTGCCTGCCTTCCCAAGTTACACTCCCCTGTATCTATTGTACTCTCCCCGTATTTGACTCGGTTTATTTCATGTGTATTTCGTGTACTCGTCCTGTATTTCACACACCCCTATCTTGTATTTCATACACTGGCCCTGTATTCTGTCAACCAGTTGTTGGTTGTTGATGTTGGTTAGTGTGTCCGTCCATCAGCAGGATGAAACACAGTACTGTGCAAAATAATACTTCATCTTTATCAGTAAACCCTTTATCACCTTATAAAGGAAATGATATTTGATAACTTTCATCTCCATCTCTCTCTCTACACATACACACTCATACTGTATATGAACATTTATGAATATTTTATTAAAGTCCTGTAATCTTCCCTAATAACTGTCTGGGGCTGACATTTTGTATTTCCAAGTAACACAATCAATCAAAGTGAATGAAGACAAATCTAAATCAAATCCTTATATGATGTGACCGCCCTTTGTCTTACTTCAAACACCAGCTCGTTTGTTTAACTGGAAACGTGTTAAAAAGAGGAAACGTGTCTGCAGACCACCTCAGCGTTCCTGCGGTTCTCCTCAGATCAGCAGTGTTCTCCTTCAACACAAACTCTCTCATCAGCAACATGAATTGATTTGAGTTCATGAACCTTCTCTCACACAGTCCTGGAGGCTAACAGCTGTTAGCAGGGTTGCTAACAGGAGAGAAGCAACAGCCGGCTGTTTAAGAAGTTAATGAAATAAAAAAAAAGAATATCATCTTTCTTTAAGCCTGGTAAAATCCCTCTTTCCAAATCCACACCCACAATCTGTAACACAAGCTGACTGTGATAGTTAAAATAACCCGATGACACCATCAAATGTCTGAGGCCTCACTGGAACTCAGTGTGGTGACATCCAGAGTCAGAACAGATGAGGGGACACGCTGGAGCGTACAACTGATGGTACAGTCCACACACACACACACACACACACACACACACACACACACACACACTTATTATTATTTCCATTCTCTTATCATCCAGATAATAAGATAAGGGACATCGCTCACGTGTGTCTGTGACACCATGATCTTCTATTCCTGCATGAACTTGTAGTTGGACAGAGACCAGCATGTTTGTGTTCATCTCCCACAGCTCTGTGTGTGTGTGTGTGTGTGTGTGTGTGTGTGTGTGTGTGTGTGCGTGCACGTATGTGAGAGCTCAACTAAAGCAAACTTTTAAGATTTGAAGCATGATGTCATCATGTCTGAACTCTCCCAGTGAGCAGGGGAATGCTGAGAAAGAGGGGAGGAGGAAACTTGGCTTGTGCAAGAGAAGAGTGAGTACAGCTGGGAGAGGGGTCACGTCCACAGAGAGAGATTGAAGCAGGCTATTTCTGTTATACCACCCCCCCCACACACACACACACACAGACACACACACACCACCCCCCTGCTCACATACAATCATGTATCATCCACACCCTTCACTATCTGCACTCATCCATGATCAGTCCACCACAGCACGGGCAGGTTCGAGCTATCCCAGCCAGACCTTTTTGAGTTCATGGTTCCACTGACGGGTGGGGAGGGGTGACGTGGCTGTGAGACACCGCACACACACACACACACACACACACGGGAGCACAGAATAAAATGGCTGCACCCCGTCCTTTGATTTCTCCTGCGCGCCGTTGTGTGAGAGCAGGAAGAGGATGACGGGCACCAACGAATGAATGGTATGAACACGCTACGTCAGCCGGTGATGAAGGTAAAATGCTGGTGGCGTCAAAGTGATGGGCTGGTGACAAACGGTGAAACAGCCGGTGGAATGTATTTAAATCAGCTGGGCCGCATTGGTTCTTCAACGCCTGAGCCTCTGCTGACCTCCCAGAAAGCTATTGTGCATGTAGTGGACGTTTCATTGGACTTGTGGGGGCCAGAACAGCCACCCAATCAAATCTCTGCCAGCACCCTCTCCCTGAACTCTTCTCACTCATCACAATCACGAGCAGGGGGATGGGCAGAGCAGGTGGTGGCCTCCGCACACATACACAAGCCAAAGAGAGAAATAAGGACACGTATCCCTTTTCTTTTTCTTGGTTTGTTGCTATGTCAACCAGGGCCCGATAATGAATTCCCTTAAACATAGGTGGCCTCCTGACTGGAAGGTTGGCAGTCATCTGAACTGACAGAAAGAGTGTGGAAAAGATATTTGCTAACACCTCCCCCCTCGGCTCATGTGATCCATCACGTATAACAGCTCAAACATCTTTGTGTAGGTCGAGTTCCACCTACTCTTCATCTTTCTTTACCACACACACGGATGGGATGAGCGAGTCAAGCAGCTCATCTAGAAACATCTTTGTGTGTGTGGTCCTGAGCACTGACACCTACTGACACTGACAGATACTTAAAAATAAATGTACAGTAACAGGGGACACTGCTGCTACTAAGACTACATGTCCAGAATCATCTGGAGCTAATAACACCTGTTGTTTCCTCTCAGGCTGAGTCGTCCTCCTCAGACTCTGACTCAGATCAGGTGACTATCAGGCTTTGACTGCGATGACACATGTGTGAGCATCCTTCTCCTCACCCGTCTCCAAAAAAACGTCACCTTTCCTCACAAGACCGTCCTTGTATGTCACCTGTGGCCATGTCCATTTCAAACAGTAGGATGACGGGAACTGTTTCGTATCAGTGTGTGGAGAGGAAACACAACATCAAGCTGTATCTATCTCCAGCCAGCTGACAGATCAGTTCGTATGATTCATTTATGCTCTCATGAGCACGTTCACCTTCTTACCTGGGTAGAAGTCTTTGGATTTAGACAGCTTAATGGTGGCACCCGTCTCTTTCTGCAACTGAACGATGGTCTGGCCGCCCTTGCCAATTATAGAGCCGGCTGCATAGCTGGGGATCAGCACCTTCAGGAAGTACTCACCCTCCTCTGGGGGGGAGACACACAAAGCAAGAAAGAGTTACATTTCGCAAAGTCGTTGTGCACATCCCATAATCCACCCCGGTTCGGCCCATCCCACACTAACCAGGCGTGCAGTCACAGTACAGCGATCACATATGGTTGTGTGTGTGTGTGCATGGTGGTGGTGGTGGTGGTGGTGGTGGGGGGGTTCTTTGTGCGTTCACATTTTATCACAGATTGGTGACATGTTCTGTGTCCTGACCCAGATTTCTTCTGGAGTAAATGGTGACCTCCTTTTCCAGTGTGCGGAGCTCTAATTTTAACTACTTTCAAGGAGTTTTAGCAACCTGTGACTAACTGAGCAGCAGGTCCGCGAGTCGCCCGTCACTTCACAGCACAAATATACAGACACACAACTTGGACGATGGGAGCCACGTCATCCTGAATCAGACGTGAGAGGAGCAGATGAGAACCAGACGCGATTGGTTTCAAGGGTTCACTGACAAATGCTTAAACGGTGAATCTTTGCCATGTTGGAGGGGGTGTGAAAAGCGCCGCTGAAAGAATCTGCAACTAAACAGGTTCGTTCAGGTGAGAAGGATCCCCTCTTATCGGTGTAATAACCTGACAGTGAAGAGCCCCCCGCTCATCACCCTGATCACACACGTTTAGCAGAGCAGAGCCGGAACGAGCAAACAACAGTCAGAAATAAATGAGGCGATTCTTGACACAATATCGATGACGTCACCGTAAACACATAGTTCAGAAGTACAAATCACGTCCGAATGCTGATTTTCATGCAGTGACGTCATGTGCGATCCTGTTCGGCTCTCTGAGGGGTGATGTCACTGGAGCAGGCAGAGATGCTGAGAGGCACGGCCCATCTTTGTGGTTTCTAACGCACTGTTGTGTAGTAGTACACTGGTACACCGGTACACAATACTACAGTACACCAGTACACCCATACACGAGCATCATGTCACCATGAAGCCATTCACGGTGGAAGAGGTGAAGCATGGGAGCGTCAGCAGCATAGTCACACAGAAGACGTGTGGATGAAGGTGGACCAACCTGTTGCCTCAATGACAGAGTCAGATGTAGTCAGATGTGAATAATGTCACTTCTCATTTGGTGGTTGTGGAGGCGGAAGTCATCAAACCAACAGTAATATGAAACCTCCTAAATGTGTTCTGGCCAGCATGCTTTTCTTCTGTGAGAACACAAGTCAGTGTGTGATCATTGGATGTTCCAGACGTGGTGCGGTGCTGCTCGCCGCTGTCCTCACGCCGAATAACAATTAAATGACCTTGGTGAGGAAATAAAGATCACGCAGGACCGACGCGCAGTGAAACACTGTGGTCACAAGATCGGTGAAAGTGCAGCGGCGATCTGACACGGTTGATGCTGATTGAGGAGTGAAACGTTGAATGAAACACTCAAAGACCTGTTGTTCACCCGCACGCACACACACACACACACAAACCCAATCCCACTGCGTAAGTTGGTGCTCACCCTCAACCGCCGTAAAGCCAGCAGGGGAGGGAGCCACGACAGTCCCCTCCATCGCCCTCGCAGCCACGTTTGCAGTCATTAGTCAATAATTAATTCCATCCTGGTGTCTGAGATCACAGTAACAGGTTTTAATGGCGTCATGTGGTAGAGTAAACACGGCAATCTGTTGCTGCAATCCGCCAGGGAACCGGAGCAGTGGGGCACATTGGGAAGCTCAGCCAGTGGGGTGTTAGTTCAAACCCCGCTCTCCAATATGGAAGGATGGCTTGGAGGAGAGACACGGACGCTGAGCCAAGTGTGTTTAGTTAAGTCACTGAAGGGGGGTGGGTCGGGAAGAGATGCCTTGTGACCGTCCTCCCTCCTTCTCACTACCCAGAACCCATTCTGCATTTCAATGGACTAACCTGCTGCTGACAGGCAGCAAGGACGATGGAGCGAAATGACCGGTCATGGAATGAAAATGACACATAGTCCAGCATGATGGATAAATTCAACAAGTCAGACAAAACCAGTTTGGAGGCTTACCCATTCTGAGATCGGCTGCTTCTCACGTCCTCTGTCAGATCGCCATCAAAGCCAGGGGACAATCTCTAAAGGGTATCTGAACATTAGCCTAGGCATAGGTGCAACCGTGGTGTTGAGGAATGCGGCCAGCCCACCCGTTTTCACTGAGGTCTAATTCATCAGTGGGAGCAGAAAAAGAGCTGTTAGCGCAGCATCCGAGCCATGCCTGCAGCTGGCCACAGCCTCAATTGTCTGACAAAATGCTAATGCAGGCTCTTAGTGTTTTCAGTGAAAGACGGCTCGCATTGTTCAAGCCTGCATCGGTGTGAAGGGGGGGTCTTCCCTGCCGCATCACCCTTTTCACTGCTCTCATCCATATTCATCGAGTGGCCTGTCCGTCTGCAGCAGCACGCACGACTGACACCTCACGTGGCCAATCGGCAGCCTCCTCCCGCCGCCACGTCATGTCTCCGCCTCCCGGTGCCCGTCCCAAAAAATTGAATTTTCTGCCCTACTCCGCCTCTTTTGACGCAGCACTATAAAGTATGGCGGGTCCATTCACTCACTTTTTGAGTGTAAAGTGACAAAGAGCGCGAGGGGAGCGGTCTGAGCACAGGACGTGGACGGATGGAGAGTGACCTTCACCGGCGGCTGAAGAGGTGTATCGATACCATGAGCAGATGATGGAGATGGAGGAGGAGTGATCTGTGATAGCGTGCCTTTCGCCATCCCGCCCTCCTCCCCTCCTCCCCTCCTCTCCCCAACCCCCAGTCCCTGAGACGGCCATGTTTGAGAGGGCGGAGGGGCTCATCAACCATTGCAAATGGCAGTGCCGCAGAATGGTGGAGGGGGGGGGTGATGAAGCCAATCACTACGCCTATAAATCTTACACCGAGATGTATCTTAAGTGCGTGTGCGTGTGCGTGAGCAAAGACTGCAACGTGCATGTGTGTTCGCCGTGTGCGCGTCCAGCTGCATTTCACACAGCTTTCCAGGGAAGAAAGGAACTCCTTTTTGTTCTGAGAGTGCCGGTTAATTTCATCCGTAAATCCAAAAGTTAACAATGTGGCCTACATGCTCTCAGAGCAAACACCTTCTGGAAAATTCTGCCAGTGTCATTGACTAAGAAATGGTGTAGTTTATAGACACAGCTTCTCTGTAGACTCCACTCTCTCTCTCTCTCACCGTCTATTCTCCGATCACTCTCTCTCTCTCTCATTCTCTCTTTCACTGCCACCTGGCAAATTCACAGTCCGCTCACGTCACATCACTCTGCAAGGGCACCTGTGTCCTTCCCACCAAAACTGTAAAAAATACAGCTCATGTTCCTGTGCCAACCCTTCCATTAGCAACATGACATGATCATAGCTGATCCTCAGTGCTGCCAGTAACATGGACTCACACAAAGTGTAATTAGAGGCAGGAATGAATGAAAGAGGCTCATTTTGAAGAGAAAGCGGGTGAACAGTCATAAAGAAAGAGTGATTTCTCTCATTCAGCGTGTCCACAGCCTCCACAGCACAACAAGGGGCTCCGCGTTGAAAGAGAACCGGCGTTCTTCTTCTTTGTTGTCGCTGCCAATCACGTTAATGATCAGTTCGGTGAAATAACGTGATCAATATCAGACGTAGTCAAGGGGCTGGTGATTATAGGGGTGGCGGAGGATTATCAGGCTGTCTACCACTGCTGACAGTCAGCACACAATCACACGAACCAAGAGGAAACACTCACTGCCAGAAAACTAGTCGGGATTTGTTATTTGTTTCACAACAGGACGATGGAATATATTTACTATACAACTGAGAAACGATCAAACCTGACCCTCCGAACGATGAGAATCAATTAAGTCTTGTATTGTCTTCATACACAAGGCCAAGCGAGAGAGCGTCGCATTTAGACCTATTTCATAGAAGGAAACAGACACTACTGTGAACGACCAGGAAGCTGAGAGGGCAGGGGATATTTTATTGTATTTTATTTTAATCTGAGGTGAGAAGATAGGAGCACAGCAGAACGGTCACTGGGGATGATGATCTGGTTGAACTGGCATGTTTACCCAGTGTCATGAGTCTTTTTAAATACTTGAGAGTACCACCAGTCATTCTTGTCACCTGGCAATTGTGTCTCTTCTGCAGCTGAAAGGTGACAACGTTTGGACACACGAGGGCTGAATGTGCCCCGAAATGGTAAAAGTACCCTGCTGAAATGAAATCACATGTCTAAGCTGAGAGTTGTTGGAAATCTCATCTAATGTTTGAGATGCTCAAACACGTCTGAGGAACATATGGCGATGAATTCTCCACAGAAATCTAATTAACATGGAGTTGGTGAGAACGTGGTCCCTCTGAGCTGCAGAGCAATCACAGGTTGAAATAAGACGTAGAGGAGCTGACACGAGAAGTGTAACGTCGTTCTGTTGGAAAGGAGCAAAGAGATGATGAAACACTTTCTGATGGAGACAATTTGTTCCTTTTAATACGTGCGACCACATTCAGGACACGTTCTCCTCTCTTCTCCTCTCCTCTAGGTGTCGATGTGGCAGCTGGCATCTCAGTGGACCTCTGCCCTCGGTCGTATGTACACGTCCAGAACAGAGACCAGAACACGGTCCAGAGACCAGAACAGAGACCAGAACACGGTCCAGAGACCAGAACAGAGACCAGAACAGAGACCAGAACAGAGATCAGAACACGGTCCAGAGACCAGAACAGAGACCAGAACAGAGACCAGAACACGGTCCAGAGACCAGAACACGGTCCAGAGACCAGAACAGAGACCAGAACACGGTCCAGAGACCAGAACACGGTCCAGAGACCAGAACAGAGACCAGAACAGAGACCAGAACAGAGTCCAGAACAGAGACCAGAACAGAGAACAGAACAGAGACCAGAACACGGTCCAGAGACCAGAACACGGTCCAGAGACCAGAACACGGTCCAGAGACCAGAACAGAGACCAGAACAGAGACCAGAACAGAGTCCAGAACAGAGACCAGAACAGAGATCAGAACAGAGACCAGAACACGGTCCAGAACAGAGACCAGAACACGGTCCAGAGACCAGAACAGAGACCAGAACACGGTCCAGAACAGAGACCAGAATATGGTCCAGAACAGAGACCAGAACATGGTCCAGAACAGAGACCAGAATATGGTCCAGAACAGAGACCAGAACAGGGTCCAGAATATGGTCCAGAACAGAGACCAGAATATGGTCCAGAACAGAGACCAGAATATGGTCCAGAACAGAGACCAGAACAGGGTCCAGAATATGGTCCAGAACAGAGACCAGAATATGGTCCAGAACAGAGACCAGAACAAGGTCCAGAACAGAGACCAGAACACGGTCCAGAGACCAGAACAGAGACCAGAACACGGTCCAGAACACAGAGACCAGAACACGGTCCAGAGACCAGAACAGAGACCAGAACACGGTCCAGAGACCAGAACAGAGACCAGAACAGAGACCAGAACAGAGATCAGAACACGGTCCAGAGACCAGAACAGAGACCAGAACAGAGACCAGAACAGAGATCAGAACACGGTCCAGAGACCAGAACAGAGACCAGAACAGAGACCAGAACAGAGTCCAGAACAGAGACCAGAACAGAGATCAGAACAGAGATCAGAACACGGTCCAGAGACCAGAACACGGTCCAGAGACCAGAACAGAGACCAGAACACAGACCAGAGACCAGAACAGAGACCAGAACATGGTCCAGAACAGAGACCAGAATATGGTCCAGAACAGAGACCAGAACAGAGACCAGAACAGAGACCAGAACAAGGTCCAGAACAGAGACCAGAATATGGTCCAGAACAGAGACCAGAACAAGGTCCAGAACAGAGACCAGAACACGGTCCAGAGACCAGAACAGAGACCAGAACAGAGACCAGAACACGGTCCAGAGACCAGAACAGAGACCAGAACAGAGACCAGAACAGAGACCAGAACACAGACCAGAGACCAGAACAGAGACCAGAACAGAGACCAGAACAGAGACCAGAACACAGACCAGAGACCAGAACACAGTCCAGAGACCAGAACAGAGACCAGAACATGGTCCAGAGACCAGAACAGAGTCCAGAACAGAGATCAGAACAGAGACCAGAACAGAGACCAGAACAGAGACCAGAACACGGTCCAGAGACCAGAACACGGTCCAGAGACCAGAACAGAGATCAGAACACGGTCCAGAGACCAGAACACGGTCCAGAGACCAGAACACGGTCCAGAGACCAGAACAGAGACCAGAACACGGTCCAGAGACCAGAACACGGTCCAGAGACCAGAACACGGTCCAGAGACCAGAACAGAGACCAGAACACGGTCCAGAGACCAGAACAGAGACCAGAACAGAGAGCAGAACACGGTCCAGAGACCAGAACAGAGACCAGAACACGGTCCAGAACAGAGACCAGAACACGGTCCAGAGACCAGAACAGAGACCAGAACACGGTCCAGAGACCAGAACAGAGACCAGAACACGGTCCAGAACAGAGACCAGAATATGGTCCAGAACAGAGACCAGAACAGGGTCCAGAATATGGTCCAGAACAGAGACCAGAACAA
>CAAKHB010007442.1:144041-155214 GCA_901007665.1 Aeoliscus strigatus | reverse complement strand
CCCCCCACAAGTCCTTGTAACAATTACTGGTGCTCGTCTTCGTCAAGAAGCCTGTTTATGATGTCAGGGCATGCCACCGAGAGAGACATCTGTCTGTGTGAATCAAGCTCCGTTAACGTGCCTTCAACTGAGGTGTAGCTGCACGGCGTGCACGTACTGACAGAGACCATCAATCACATGTATGTAAATATGTCGACAAACGGAGATAGACGCAGATAAGATGTGACCAACTGCAGTGGAGGGCCTTAGCGCTGAGAGCAATTCTGTATCCAGGACTGTCACAATACACCAAATCCTTCTGGCAGTGTCTCAGGTCACTTCCTCCCAAGAGATCCAGTGACACATGAACCACTTCCAAGATTACAATCACTGTAGTAATGGTTATTGTGACAGACCCTGGCAAAGGTGTGAGGGTCTTTGATGCCCTAATGGTCAGAGAGGCCTGACGTTCACCTCTTCTCTGCAGGACAAAAGAAAAAGGAGATAAAAGTTGCGGGGTGTCGGTGTCTGCGTGACTACGGATCGATGGTATGGATGGTATGCCGTACTACAGACGGTTTAAGTACATGTCCCGGTCCTTGGTCAGCCCTGATTCGCCTGAGTTAAACAGCTTTTTATCCATGAATCTGGTGCGTTAGAGCAGGCCTACATGCCACCACTGAAGAGGAATCAGTCCGAGCTGTTTTCTTTGGAGGGACCATTTGTTTTCCCGAAGCATCTTGCCATTGACACTGATGCTCAGTCGGTCTCGAACAAACACCGGCGTAGTGTGTTTAATGAGCAGCATCGCGTTACAAGGTGTGTTTTACGTGTCAGACTAGTGAAGCGGACACACACGCTGATTTACACAGTACAAGTTTCGAGTCCGTTGTTTTCCCATGTCAGTGGACATCAGAGGGAATCAACGCTGTTTCAACATTGACAATTACCAATGGAGCAAAGAAAAGGCTTCGTTTCATTAACTCAGAACAAATAATCAAGAGGATTTATTGAAGACGGTGCCAGCTCAGCTCATCTCAGGTACAGCCAATTACCATCTTCTGTGCGGCCAATTACAGACGTCACACTTTAGGTGTCCTCGTACCCCACACATGCCTCATCTCCTCCTCTATTTTTGGTAATTGATTAATCTAAAAATAGTTCCAATAGTCTGACCAGAGCTTCTGTTTTCTGGTTTCCTCTCTCCTCTAATGTATCTGGAGATACAATGTACTGAATGGCTTGCTGACAAAATAATACATGTGAGGGGTCGTCGTTTGACGTCATTTTGGGGTTTGTACAGACATTTGTCACAACATTTTTCACACACAATTAGACCATTAGCTGATCGTTAAATAAAGAAAATGATCATTAATTCTAAGAGAAATGCTCGTCAAGATTATTTTTTTTTTTATTCAATAACAGGAAAAAAGGCCAAATTCATTTTAAACTACGGTAGTTGTTCATTAGTGCAGACACTGCTGGTTCCACCTGTGACTGTAAACAGCTCAGACAGGCCTCTTCCTTCACTGCCATCGCTGAAAGGTTTGTGAGGCCTAATTACATTCTCAGCTGGCCTCTGTGACGAGCTGCACTCGTTATGCCACCATCCCATCCGCACAATCTCATTTCTCACAAAGGGAGCTCATCTCATTTCTTCACAAGCCATTATCTTGATCGGATTGGCCTTTTTTTACGTCATTTGCAATGCTATGTCACACACTTATATTTCTTTTGCAACCGGGTGCGAAGACACTCATCAGCTTCCCATTGAGACGTTTAAAAACGTCAGCCAACAACCCTAAATGTGAGTTCAAATGAAGAGGTGTCCGGCTGGAGAAAGGCCAAGACAAGCAAAGCCAAGTGTGTCGGCCGTGCCAGATGTCAATGAAGGGTTTTAATGGAGTTGAATTAATTCATGCAGAGTGTAATTTGTTGTGTGGCTACGGGAGGAACACTAATCCTGAACTTCCTGGGGGGTCACAGGAGGTGCTACAATGATAGACATCTGCTGAGGTGCAATGCAAGTCTGTAAAAACGGACAGATCCGCTCCGACACTGATAAAGTGATGAGCTGCTTTGTCTTGAGCCAGAACATTTCCTGTCGTATGCTGACTGCAAAATGTTTGTCAAAAACAAACAGCTGTTCATTCTATGGTATAAGACGTATGTTCTGGTGGTATATGACACCTTCTACTGGTATACGATATGTGTTCTACTGGCACTAGACACATGTTCTAGTGGTATCAAGTTGTTCTAGTGGTGTAAGACGCAGGTTCTAACGATATGAGACAAGTCGTAGCCACACAGTAGATGTGTTTGATCACTATCCAGCATCCAGCGTGATCTTGCATAATGATGTGTTCTAGTCCTCAAACCACATGTTCAAGGGTGTTAGCCACATGTTTCACATGTGACCAATGAGAATGTACACCTGCAAGAACATTTTTTAATCATGTCAACAAACACACCATTATTCAACTTTAATTAATGTCTTTTTTTTTCCTTTACATTGCATGCTCACATACAGTGAGTGACACTGATGAAAGAAACACAGATGTCAGGTGTCTCTATGTCTGGGGGTTGACTCCCATCAACGTGCACCGTGGCAGTCCACCTCATTTTCACTGTTGTTTCAATGTTGTTGTTTTTCTGGCGCTGGCAGGGGAAGATGACGCCGACATTTGTCTTCCCCCCTACGGAGCTCAGTTGTTTGTCTGTCCAGGGAGATCGGTGAGCAGAGCAACAGACCTATTTATACCACTCACAAAATGTTAGCACCAGCTGAGAACATTGTCAGATTCTTTTATTTTAAGAGATGTCAATCAAGGATGGGGGTCAAATATTGATCCCAGACTAGACTTTACCTCTAAAAAAGAAGACTTTTTTTCATTATTTACGTATCTATTAACAATAGTTTGATGAAAGGCGGGCGTTTCACCTTCCTCCATCACTCTTTGGTGCGTTGAGAGAACGGCTGACAAAACGGGTCATTGTCTTTCTCAGTGACACCACATGCTAAAACTCTTGGATGTGGTCCCGACCCTGAGCGGACTGGTCGCTCATGGATGAAACAGAACAGGAGAATTTGTTCATGAATGAATGCTTTTTTGACAGGATATGTCACTGAAATGATCAGTTCAGTCAAAGAAAAACCTATTCTCACATGATCTACTTTGTTCCTTTGTTTAACTCCACGGAAAGGACGTCTTCACTGTACTGTACTGCCACCTGCTGGTGCATTCATGCACCAAATACACAAGCTGTTTAATGTGAAGAAGAACTAGCTTAAAAGCTAGACTAAAAAATGTCTTCAATTTCATGTGCATGTAGAAAATATTTATGGGAAATATTTACTTGATATATGTGCTGCAGGACTGTTTCCAAACACCAGTTATGAAGTCATCTAAAAATGCATGCATGGTCATAGCAACTGGATGTAGAAGTAGGAAGGTGGAGGTGCTGCAGTGTGTAGACATGTAGTTACCACGATTAAGCCTTTTTAATATACAAAAATATACTCTCAACTCAACTGCATATTCACATGAAATTCTTTGTGAAACATGAAACAAAAACATTCTTCCTAATTTTTTTTTCAGCTTTATATACAATCTAATCACAGGGATATTGTGATTTGTCTCAGAGCTGAGACAAATCATCTCAGCTCTGAGACCCCTGTCGCAGCATAAAGGCTTAAAACGCCCCTCTCTTCTTTTGCAATCGATTTTCTCATGTTTCCGCAGCTATTTCTTTTCTCCTTTGTTCTTCCGATGATCTGTTGCCTGATGGGGTTGTTGTACCTGCCGGACACTGTGGTTGAGTCCCTGGAAGCATTAGACAACACTGCCCTCCCCTGGTGCAAATATTTACTGAGGGTAGTCGCCGTCTGGAGGCAACCAGTGGTGGTATTTTTACACCGTTATGTGTGTTTCGTGGGGTAACGAGCTGGGTAGAACAGTCCTACAGGCCGGATGCACCAAGAATCGTTTCAGACTCTGTTATTGACAGAAACAAAACGACAAAGGCAGCGTTTGTGTCAGCGTGTCAGATTAGTGTGGTGGAGAACAGACACACAACGCAGAAACAACCAAAATATCCTCTTCGTTGTATAACTGCTCAACCACATGTGACCGCTGTGGCAACGGATTCTACTTTTTCCAGAGAACTGTATTTATACTCAAAGCCCGAGTGTCTGTGTGCTGCTTTTCTTCAGCTTCCTCTCTGTGGGTTTCAAATACCGTTTGACTAATGAGAGTGCTGAAGGAACACACCAGTAAATCATCACTTGATAATAATCAGTCAAGACAAAGAGTTTCATAATCGGCGTTTGCTATTCAGCATCATTTAGAAAGGGTGATTATATGGTTCTATTCTGGGCCCACTGACCTTCTATACATGATAACTTTTATCGCTAGTTAGATTGTTAGCACTGTTTACCACTGTTTACTACTTAGCAAATCTTTCTTGTGATCATTAATTCTCAAACATGTTTTTTTTTTTTACCAGACTGACTGGTTTCATTGGTGATATTTCAGTTTTAACGAGAACAATTTTAGCTCATCTTTCCGATGTGTGGGTCCAGTGAAGCGAATGAGGCGTTTGCTCGGTGAGCTCATGAGAATGATTGAAAAAAGTGCAGGAAACACTGATAGTATGAGGTTGTAAGGAAAGGAGCTGCCAAGTCTTTTCTATCACACATTTGTATGGAAATGAAAATGAAAAACCTTCAGAAGGGAGGATAAAGGAAAGGAAAGACACTGGTTTGGTATCACGAATACTTTAATCATATCCTGAAACAAAATATACTCAATGTGCAGTGAAGAAATAGCGTAAATAAATATAGTTTCTTCCAAAATACACAGTATGCTCAATGCTCAATGTTTTATTTGCGGGACTGACAGCTGAAGGGAACACGGTACAGGCAGCAGGCCTTGAGGTGGACGCACTGGTCCGACTGGATAAAAACAACCCGGGAAATGAGAACGAATACACACAATCACGTCGTTCACAGTAAACAGAACGCCACCGCAGCCTCAGAAAGGCTCGTCAGTAAATTGCACTTCGTTTCAAGATGTAGGGCCTCCGGGACTTGGTGGTCTGTGCCGCTTGCCTCTTGAGGATGTAGGGTGATTTTCGTTTCAGAGGAGCGTCGCTGCCCTCAAAGAATTCTACCGAGTTGTGGAGTAGCTGTCAGGAGCAGAGAGGCACACGCGTGTCAAACAATGAGGAGGAGAACGTCTGTGGTCAGATCACAGCGCTTATTATCACCGTTACCCTTTGACCCTGACTGTCAGGGTGAAAGACAGTCAGTCAGCTAATCAATCAATAACTGGCTGCTGCACAAAGAACTAAACTAGTTCACCAATCAGTTTAACAGTTTGGGTCATTTGGAGTGTTTTTCATCTTAATATAGTAAACAATAAAACTCAGATTTTTAAGAATACTCTTAAAACTCATGTTTATTTTCTGGCTTGTAACCTCACATTTAGGCTCTGGATTAGTGTTTGATTATTTTTAATGAGATAATTACATCAATAAACAAGTAAATATAACGTTTCTTCATTTGTTTGGTTGCACTTGTGTCGACTGGTGTGCTGTTTAAACAATATGAATTCACTTGAACTAAGCTGAGCGTGAATACAAAGGAACACTGTGACATGTGGATATTTTCTAGAAACGTGATTGGTCGACACCCCTCCCCAGTGTCCTGTAATTAACACATGAACCAGGAGAGGCTGCTGTTGCTGAACAAAAAAATACCTATTTTACATATGTATACATGATACTATATGATACATATTTTAGTGATCCCAGTCTTTTTTTGTGTGTGTGTGTGTGTGTGTGTGTGTGTGTGTGTCTCACCCTCTCCTCACGGTCCTGCAGTACTTGACAGATGTGCTGCAGGCTGTACAGCTCGTCGAACAGCTGGAGGCTGCCCTCCCTCAGCTCGCCGCCCTCCTCCTCCTCCTCCTCCTCCTCCGGGCTCCAGGCGTCCTGCCGCAGGCCGCTCACCATCCTGCACAGGTTGGCCAGCGACATGCGCCAGTAGGGGGCACTCTGCTTATTCTGTTTTATCTGCAAAGACAGAGGTGGGTGCATTTGATGAATATTAAATTGAATTTAGGAAGCAGAGTTGAAAGTGAGACTAAATTACATCCTGATGCTCGGATCTAATAAGTTGTGATTTATGTGAAGTGATACCACCGAGGATAAAGACGAGTTCATGTTTAATCACCCGACTCTTGAAGCGAAGGAAGAATTTCTTCTAAATGTGCTGCATTGATCTGCAGGAACAACCTGTGAAATAGAATTTGACCTCATCCAGCTCTTCTGTTGTGGATCTGATTACATTCAGTTCAGAAAACTCTATGATGATTTCTTAAATTACCAGATAGATTATGAGATTAGTTTAATCATTGAAACTGACACCACAAGAGAGATAAAGACACAGTCTCGTAAATGTTTGTTTTTGTGTCATGGTTAGTTCTAGGACGTATCATATCTTGTTTTGGATGTTTCTGTTTTACCTTTTGTCCTTAAAGATTGACCAAACCCCCAAACCACTGTGGTACTGAACATGAATAAAGTGAAAGCGCCCTCTACAGGCTAAAACATGTCCACAGACCACAAAATCAGTTGTCATCTCAGACGTTATCTGAGGCCTGTTCCATCCTGATTTGAGGAAAAACTACAGATTTTTTTGAGAAATTGAATTCAAACCTTAGAAGTGAAAAGCACTCCTTCATTTCACGATGAACAAACTCAGGCTTTCCACTAGACGGATCCCTGGTACATCAGGTATCTGGTTTCATCTTACACAATATACTCAGTGACTGTGAGCAAAGAAACCAGAAAATATTCACATTGATGAAGCTGTCCTTAATGTCCCTTTTTCCATTAAAAAAAAAACTCTAAATACGTCAAAATACTAATCAATGAATTGGCCTCAATAAATTCCATGACATTTTACGGCGCTCCATTTGTACACTGTACACACTGTACATACAGTTGTCATATCTCTGCATAGTTCAAATTTCTATTGTATTTCTTTGTGTTAATATTATTATTCTCTATTGTACTTGGCACGTGTCCTGGGCAGCAAAGTAAGAATTTCATTGTACCAGTGTTTTTCTTTCCGTGCACATGACAATAAACGCTCTGAACCCTCGAGGACAGTGCCCCTTACAGATGCTGCTGGATGCTGTCCAGATGTTAAAGCCCCGAGTCCCATCTGTGCTTTCCAGACGGGCGTGAATAAAGTGGAGAAGTGAAGCGGCAGCAGATCTCTGGGATCTGTCTTTTCTTCCACAATCAGTCTCGTCTAACCTCATTTGGCCGCTGCAGGTGTTCTGTTCTAAACGAGTGCTTTAAGATGGCGGCGCCTGCAGGGCTGCGGACGTTCTCGCACAAAAAAGAGAAGTGTCAATTAGGTGGATGGAGAGATTGAGGCGGTGAAGGGAAATGGTTGTCTCTAAGTTACTGTCAACAGCCAGAAGCCTTTGCAGAAGGAATGTTCCACACATGAGATGGTTTCTGTGGTCAGAAGGGAAAGGAAAGGACAATCAGTCTGAAGAGATTCATTCATTCCCTAATTCATTCCTTCGGTCACAGTTGTGCTTGCAGCTTGTTACTGCAGTAACTACGACAAGATCAGAATCATTGTCTCTATTTTTTTGGGCTAAAATCTCATTTTGAACGGGAGACAATGAAGTGTGACTCGACCGTATGATTCTTGAAATCGAGTCAAACCAGGGACCCTGTTGCTATGAGGCCACGGTGACAACCACTGCTCCACCGTGTCGCCCTGAAGAGATTTAAATTAGTTCTAAATGGATCCAGTTGAACCACGTTTGGTTTTAATTGTGCTGAAAATGTCACCTGGGTTGTTGATTTACAGACACGCGGTCAATAGGGACAACTAATGAACAAATGGACTCTGCTGTTGTGAAAACACCAGTGAGCTCTTCAGAAGAGAAACATTTTCATTTTGAGGCACCTGCACTTAATGAAAAGCTCAATTTGCACTTAAGAAGGCGCTTCATCCTTTCATGACATGTTTTACATGGTTGGTGTTTTTTTCCTTTTTCTGGACATTTGTTGCTAGTGTAGTTTATTACCTCCGCCAAGGAGGTTTGTTTTTATCAGTGTTTATATGTCTGTTTGTCTATTAGCAAAATCACAGTTGTGAACGTATTGTAATGAAATGTTCAGTAACTGCTGCTGATGGACCAGGACCAGATGATTCATGTTGGTGGTGTTCTAGAACCTTCTGGATCCAGGAATCTGTTGAGGGATTCTTCCTCATTTTCATCATCTGTGTCTAGAACTCCACAGTAGCAGCAGTGGACTGTCTCTGTCCGATACCACAACGGGAATGTCCACTCCAAAGGTTCACCGATGTGAGAGGGACATGTTTAAGGGTCCATATGAGAAGAAGCAAGCTGAGCAGAAAAGTTTCAGCCATCTTCAGTCATCCATGAACCTTTGGAGTGGCCGCTCTGTTTGTTATATCAGTATGGGAGCTTTTCCTGTTTTGTTTTGTTTTGTTGTTTGTTTGTTTTTGGCCCACGCACCTGATGTGAGTGTTTCTTTGTACAAATACCTTTTCTCATTTATTATAAATTATATTATTGTACTTTCTTGTCCTGTTAAATGGTTAGTGTATTTGGTGGAGGTACCATAAAAACCATTTTGCCTTTTCCTGCATAATAACATTGTATTATATTTGTCTCGATGCTGTATTTTTTTTAAATGTGTCCAAAATGAACTATACTAAAACCTACAAGTGCTGATGTGCGTCCAATCAGTCCCTCAATTGTTCAGACGTCGACAGTCCTACTCTCTGCAAACACTCCATCAGTCCTTTCTGCCAAGTTATTATTACAGCCATGAATTACGCGGCTGATTTGTCATTGTCACATCTCGGCACGAGCGCCGGGGGCTTTTCATCCGAGGCAGAGGTGGATGATGTGTCCCCCCCCGACGTTCGATTCCACTGCAGCTCGCTGGCCTCAGGTACGTGTCACAGAAATGTGATCAAGGCTACAAATGAACGGGGAGTCTGCAACAAGTGGAGTGTGTTGTAACAGAGGACAGAACGCATCCCCACACGGGGGTTTTCCTCATCTCCAGACACAAAATAGAAAGATTGAAGAAATGTCTGCAAATTTCTACATTTATATTTATTTACATGTGTATTGTTATTACTATTATTTTTATTTTACTCTTCGATGTCGTCCCGTTGGTGTCTGCTACCTACATCTACATGTCAGTACAGACTCATTGACACAATCTCCATCCATATCAAGTTGTTCTTACAAGCTTGTGGTGAATAAGCGGTCCCATGTCTTATGACTTTATTTCTGTCATAGTCTCAATCCATTTCTTACAGTCTGGTGGGGATGTACTTTTCCATAACCTGAGGATATTTCAGGCTGCTGTGACCGTCCAGACCTTATAACGGCAAAATCCTGTTTTGACACTCCCATTATTTGTGTTTGCTCACCCAGTGACCATGGTCTTCCCCAGATGCTCTATTAAGTTCCTTTGTGCTCATGTTAATTTAAGAAGGCGTTGTACATTTCAGACTTTGCAACTGGATGGTTTGTAAAGCAGTTTTGGACAGCGACAATACAGCTGTCAATATTCACTGTTGTGACTGGATAAAAATTCATATAAATACGATTTTAAAAAAAATGAAACACACACATGCTATTTATTCAATGATTTATATATAAAGGAGGCAACCTCTGAAGGACTCCTACTGATCATGAAAGAACACCTGGGTAGCCGGTGTGTGTGTGTGTGTGTGTGTGTGTCTACCTTAGAAGTGAACAGACTGCTGAGTAGCTCCTCTTCTAGCGCCCGCTGCTCCTGCTCCACGTCTGTAGGTTGGACGAGGAAACATTTCACATGAAAACGGCTTTTCAAAGACCTTCCTCAACCATCAACGTTTACTCAACATCCAGTTGTTTGTCTTGTGTGACACGTTTAGTTTTTAGGTGTGAGACAACAAACAATCTGGAGGAAACAGAATTCAAATCAGATTCAACTCAGCTTTATTGTCACTGAGTGAAAACAAACACTCGCAGGAATTCAAATATCCTCATTAGCTAACAATATGATCATTTGTAGAGGATGAGGTTATATCCTAACCCCTTCATGGTCAGGTCAGTGGATAAAACCAACTAACTCCTTCCAGATTAGTGAGATGATAAAGACATCTTTTTTTATAATTGAATATATAACATGGCATGCCCTTAGTAGTATATATATATATACAGTATATGAAAGAAAAATCATTCTCTCTTTTTATAATTCCTGCATGCAACTCATCAACCGAGGCATAGTTTTCTTTTAATGTAATTAAAATACTGAGATGCATAGATATCCAATCCATACTGCATATATAACAAAAATGAATATAACATTAAAATGATTTCAATAAAGTATTATTTTGGGTGACCAATGATACTGTGTACCTCAAATCCATAAGTCTTGTGTGAAAAATAAATAAACTTTTCCCAACAGCAAACCCATCAACAATTTTAACATTAGCACATCACATTGCTCCACCTGTTACATCGTACTGAATCAACCACTGTGACTCCTGTTGCTGCCGGAACCGATGCTCACCTGTACAGAGTCCACCACATGTGACGCACAGGAGAAGCAAACATGTAAACTGTGCCTGCATCTTGATCAGAACACAAACAATAGTAAAGATAGAGGAGAATCCGCTGCTGGAGAATTCACCCGAGGAGGAATTTAGTCCATAGGGGTTAAAGGTCAAACAGAAAGGTTTGATGGAGTGCAGGGAAGACGCTGTCGCTTCTCCTTCTTCTTCTTCTTCTTCTTCCTCCTCTTCTTCTCTCTCAGCTCCAGTGCCTCACCCTGTCCTTGTGGTGGGATGTGAAGTGCAGGCAGGCTCCATTCCCACTGTATATAAAAGCAGATGTGATGTCAGAGCATCAGTCCCTCATCATCCCTCCTCCCTCCTCCCTCCTCCCTCCTCGCACCTTGCCACCCACCACCTCTCTTCCAGTGGTCTCATCCCTCCTTTCACTGTGTCATCAGACGTCACGTTGGCGTCACAGGCTGAAAGGAGTTTGCGTCAACGTTTGGGAGATTTTGTTATTTCGCATCATAAACGCACGATGCCGGATGGGGTGGGGTGGAGTGGGGTGTGTGTGTG
>CAAKHB010007442.1:117557-130600 GCA_901007665.1 Aeoliscus strigatus | reverse complement strand
GGGGGGGGTTTTTTCCCCCCCCCCCCCCCCCCCCCCCCCCCCCCACACACACACACACACTCTTCCACCTTCTTCTATGGAGCTCCAGCGAGCACGAAAGAGCTGATCTCTTCCAGTGGGAATAGTCGCGCTTTGGCGCCTCGCGCTCGTCGGAGCAGGAGTTTGTTGATGATGTAGCATGCTCAGTTTTTGCAGTGCCGTAGGGACCATCGCTTTTAGTTCTGTTTGTATCTCACGGCTGTGTGCACCTGAGTCTCCATTTGTGATTTTTAAATGACGGTATCGCTGCCAATACATTGGCGCTAGCAAGAGTGCTAGTGCGACTGTAGCGCTGTCAGTGTCAAAGGGTGGAAAGCAGTTTGACAGTCGTCAGCGTTGACGCTGCTGGAAGTTCCAACACATGTCAACATGGGAAACAGTTGAGAACATTCAGAAAACAAATCAAATGGAGTTAGTTACAACGTAGTTGAGTTAGTTTCACTACTGTTCCATTTTAAAAAGGCAAATGTCAGTTTTCAGAGAAATAAAAACGGACATTTCAGCCTGAGTCGCTGCCCGTTCCGGGATTCTTTTTCTCTAACCTTTGCTTTACATGTACTGTATTCTATCTTTTAACACAGCCCGTTGAAGGAAGTGGCGAGATAAGCGTCAGGAAGCCGTGGAAGCCGCGGTGGGACCGCTGCTGTGGCTACAGCAGGTTTGATCTGGTTGTGCAGCTTTAATCTTCAGAAAGGGACAAGATTTATTTCAGCAATTAAGACAATTAGGTTTCATTCTGCCGCTTCCCAGCGACAGCGACAAAAAAAAATGTTTACTCTATTCTCTACTATTTTATATTTGTATTCTTGGTCGGAGCTGCTGTGACAAACAAATCCTAAAGACAAACAGCATCCGTCAGCCGTTACGTGACCCAGCCGTCACAGCATGTTGATGAAAAGGATCAGAGGACGAGGACGTGTTGCAAACAGAAAGTACCTGTCGTACTGGTCTCACCTCGCCCCTGCCAACTGGAATCACTCAAGTCAAAGCGGAATGAGTCGCAACTTGTCAAAGGGCCCTGCTAGTAATTATCTTAATGAAAGTAGTGACAACCGCCGAAGAGACATGAATCATTTCATAAAACAGCCCAAAGAGCAATGAGGTGTGTGTGTGTGTGTGTGTGTGTGTGTGTGTGTGTGTGTGTGTGTGTGTGTGTGTGTAACACATCATGGGAACTTCTCTGTTGTTGGGTTCATGTGTGAATGAAGACTTGTTGGATTTAAGTTAAGGGTTCATGATTTAATGGGGACCTGCTGGGTTAAGGTAAGTATAATGTAAGAAAGAATGAACATGTATGGTTGGGTTTAGGAAGGAGAGGTTAAGTGTGTGCCATTGAATCAGGGTTCTTCTGTTCTGTCTTCTGTTCCTTTCCGAGTGAAGTGAAAACACTTGAGAAACGTTCTCTGCCAACTCCACTAAAACACATTTGGCGCGGCGGCTACTTTGTCTCTTCATTAACAGGAAGTTGGCAGCTGTGTGCGTTTCACTCTGTTGTTATCAGAGGGTGGAGACACACACAGAGTCGGTGGAGAAAAACACTCAGTCCGTGGGCATCGGACTCAAACAGAAACTGCTTGTGCACGTCATGTTTGCACACGTAAACTTTGTGGGATTTTCTCGCTTCCGAGACCTCAAATCCGAAAGACGCTCGATGTGACAAACGTTTACAGACAACAGACATGTAAACACACAGCTTTGGAGTGAACACCTGCTGACCGGCTGGGAGGAAAGCGGAGTACCCAGAGGAAAACCCCCCAAAAAAACAAAACTATACAATATACGTTCATTCATGAATTGTGAAACTTTCCTGTATTTGTTCATGATAGTTATAGGCCCTTGAAACTAATGTACATGTCTGTAGATGTTTTGTAGATGTTACTTTTATCTATTATCTGTGTTTTATTGGCGACCTCATACTGGAACACAAGGAGTGACAGTATATTGTACCGGTCCAGGGGACGTTCTCCATTAACTCCCGTCTCTGGTTGCTTGAGTCTGATCAGCTACTTCGGTAAACATGGAACCGTCAGTCTCTTCACCTCATCAGTGCTCCTGTGTGACCTGCACTCTTCACTCCGCCCTGCATGAGGGTTTGTGCCAGGTAATCAGCCAGAGGGAGGGGACAAATCCAACTCGCTCACGTATCCTACAAACACATGAATACATATTACACATGAAACCTGTTGACTGTTGGCTTCCGTGACTTGTTTCCATTGAAGAATGGGACAATCTTCACCCGCTGCCTGTTTGATCTCTGTGAGTCACCACTCGAAACCCACTCCTGCAATCGTCCGGGTACATTTTCAATAACGTGGAATCAAAGAGACATTTACGTCATCGCAGTTCAGGAGCTGTTAACCTCAAAGGTGTGAGATGGAAAAATAAAACACACGGACAAATGATATTTCAGCTCACATCGAAACGTCCCTTGATACAATAATTCACAACAAAAATTCGTCCACTCTTTTCGTTCAATTATTCACGTCTAACCCGGAGCCGCCACCCATATTATGATTTTCCACCCAGTATTATTTTATCTAGCTACAGGAACAAGTTAGAGGACAGAATGCAAGTCTGTGCTCGCTCTCAGAGGTGTGTGTGTGTGTGTGTGTGTGTGTAATAGTGACTTCTACAGCTCACTACTGTCGTTCTGTTTGTTGTCTTTTTTAATTGAAGGCTACGTTCCTAATTAATCTGTACACACTGTCCCTTTATTGATCTTTTTGTCTCTTTTTTGGTTGGTTGGTTGGTTTTTGGGGTACAAAAGCACGCGTTCGCCCAGGGCACCGTTCAGGCCCTCTGACCCCGCCGACAGCTGACCTCTGGGAACCACAAGGTCGCTCTGGAAACTTCCGTCAATCATCTGTACCCTTCCTGAGACATGAAGGGACCTTCACCGGCAGTTTGGGGATTGATCAGGCAGCGACATCTACAAGAAGTAGTTTCATTCAATTACTACTGGTCTTCTATCCCAGGGGGGGGTGATTGCAGCTAATCACATCACTGCGATGGGTCTGGTCTGGTTCCTGGACATTTTAAAGTCACAAAGAGGGAAACAGGACCATCAGTTCAGATCTGCTGTACACGTACAGTCTGACCCACATACAACAACACACAGCTAGCATGTTCAGTCTCTTATGAAAAAAAAACATTCATGTCCAACTAGACAATCGTTCCCTGAATGCGTAGATATATCGTTTATTGGGGTAGAGTGGAAAATGTGGAGAAAGCCCAAACATTCCTACTGGGAAAAAAAAAATCAGCCAGTTTTTCACGTGAAGCCCATCAAACATTTGCGCTATAAAACTAACAAAGAACAACAATAATACGCGACGGCAGACCAACATAACTAAATCTCGTCGTCTTGGACGAACCAAAGCCATCGCTTCGTGGTAGAGGGGGTTTTACTTTGGTGATTTAGGGTCAAAATAAAACCAGATATTATATGCAACTGCTTTTTTACTCCCTGTTTCCCGAACAGCTTGCTCATTTGAATGTTGGAGTTCTATTTAAATAGATCGAATACAGAACCTTTGTGATTTGGCGCTAGACAAATAAAAGTTGACTTGACATTATTTCAAAAGACAGATCTTTTCTACGTAGATCTACACCATCGTTGTTCAGATGGTCTCCCTGCTTCCTCCACTGTGTTTTCGCCCAGTCCTTCTCCATTATGAATCAGATTTATTTTTCAGAAAGATGTGAAATGTCTTTAGAGTAGAAATGAGATGTGCTGGAATGCCTCTCGGCCTCATTTGAATAAACTCTTTTGGGCCGTGGGTCCGGGCGGGTCGAGTGGCTTTAGAGACAGTTGGTGTTGACTCTGACACAAAGCGCTGCATTCCTCCGCCTCCGGATGACGACGGAGGAGCTCTTCTCTCTCCAATCAGTGCGCTCCTGTGGAGACACTTCCTGTGATGTTTCCGGTCAAACGTCGAGAGGCGGCGGTTGCAGTCTGGTGGGAGGAACGAGCTGCCGGTAGACCTTGACCCCAAAAGTATTTGATTGTCTGTGAAAGAACAGAGTCAAAATCAACTGGAACTGAACAGATGAGCCAAGGATAAAATGTTTATCAGGACATTTTTCCAGTGGAAAATGACCTGATGGGAAACACTTCACTTAATGGTCAAGACCAAAGGACACAAAGTCCTGCTGTCCTACGATGGACAGACGTGGGGAATCAAGTCAAAAGATAAAAATAATACAAAATAATAAACATTTAAAAAAAAGATATACAAGGAATCAAATTAATAGAAAAAACCCCACAGATATTACAGTTACAAAAAAGAAAAATAATGGGCATGTCATGTAGCAGCAGAGACTGTTAAACATTTTATGAACAAAACAAAAAAAACATAAAATGGTCGTCAGTGTTTGTAGCAGCCAGTTTCCAGGTGGAATGTGGATAGAATGCAGAATCTGTCCTGTGGATTCCGCCAAAACATCAGGGTCACTTCCACAGGGCAGAAGGAAATTGTGTTGAAATCATTATTTACAACTATTTTCACCATGAAAATAATAGATTTGGTCAAAAATAACTGTTCATTCTACAAAACAATGAGCTGTTCCTGCTCAGGAGATAAAACTACTTTATCAAACTCATCAGAACGGTCACAGGCGAGAAAATGGATTCTTCACTGTGAACTGTGTCAGACTGTGTTTTTGTGGTGGGCTGTTAACATGGGGGGGGCAGGAAAACCAGGAATTGATGTGTTTATGCAGGGAAATGTCAGCGCTAGCACGGGAGCTCGACTCTGGGACGTGAGCAAACGTCTGCTGCTCTCCCATCTTCTACAGGTAAGGTCAAAACGATAAGCCCCCCTGAAACCTTGGAATATTTCCCTAAAATACAAACAACAACAACAACAACACTGACATACAGGGGAGGCGAGTGACAATTCTCAGCTTTCAGTAACTGTTGGACGTGTTTTACTCCAAAGTATGCTAGCTAGCGCACATGTATCAGCGGCGATCCCGTTGGTGACTTTCTGTCCTCGCGCTATGGGGCCCCGTCCAGAGAGCAGGTTTAGGTTAGAGAGTTTCCCCTATTTCGTTGTCACTGATAAAATTTCAATTCAAATTATGAGAAATTTTACAGATGTTTAGTTTGGTTACTGTCAGTTTACATTAAAAATTGAATTGAAAATCCTCATGTAGGTTCGTGGAACGGTTACATCTGCTGTCGTCGTGTCTCTGCGACCGTCATGCGATTGTTTCGTAGCTACACGTTTACTATATTTGGTTGTGGAGGAAATGGAACACGTGAAAACGACCATCACTTGTTTCACTGCGACATTTCCTGCAGCAGGTCTGTGACATTCTTCTGTCGCACAATGGCTGAACATTAACCTCCAAAACAACGGATGGATGAGCCCAGAAACACAGCGTGTGTGTGTGTGTGTGTGTGTGTGTGGAAAGCTGCAGAGAAAACTGCTGCACACACATTTTTAAATATAAAAATATTGATTGAAAACACAAAATTCAAAAAATGCCAATAATTTAATGCTATTTGTGTGATCTTGCTCATTTATATCCTCACTAAATCGGTAAAAAGTTCGTATAACTGATATTTTAAATGGCTGCCTGAACTGTTTGCACACTTCACTGGTGTTTTGTTTTTTTTTTTTCCAGTTTTTGTTTGTTTCTGTCATAACTCACACACAGTTTCTCCACCTTCGACCTTAAATCGCAATATATGTCTGAACCACTTGACCATGTGTTCCCCTATAAGTCGGATGTACGCGGATGGGATTTCATTTTGATTCATTTAGATTTTTATTTTTTGCTTCTTTTTATAGTTATTATCAATATATATTGTATTTCATGCAAACGGCCAGCACTGCAAAAAAAAGCTTTGTTTGACATTTCTTTCTTACCTCATTAGACACATCCGTAGTCCATTGAAGTTTTTTATTCTACATTATTTTATTCTATCTTATTTTTATTACTGTGTATACCTCAGGGTTTTTTATCCTTAACTTATCATTATTATCATTATTATTATTATTCTATTACTATTCTATTCTGGCACCTTACACCAAGACAAATTCTTACTTAGCAATAAAACAAACATTTCTTCTTCGGCCGTGTTATTCATGTCGCTCCGCAGCATGACGTCGTCATCATGTCACACAATCGTTAAAAAACGTAAAAAGAATATTAAATCAGTTGCAGTTCACTCCATTTTTTTTTTTTTTTTGTCAATAAGATGATTTATGATGACTCATTTCCGACAAACGTGGAAAAGTTTCTTCGACTCGCTGACGTCCGCTGTGTTTCCATTATCTCCGTCCGTCACGTCGCAGCAGGTGACGGCGGTGGAACGCCGGCCCCGCTCCTCCTTCAGACCTCAGTCGTCTCATCTTAATTATCACTTTGTCAGAGCCGTTTGAGGCAGGTGGGGGGTGGGGGTCCGGGGGCGACACCTCCTGCAGACAGTAAACAAACAGACCAAACGCTTTTATGAGGCAAAAGTTGACGGCGTCACCCAACAGTAAACAACAATTACTGCACCTTTTATCTCCGTCACGCTTCCAATTGATCTGTGAAAGCTCCGCTGGTGTTCAAGAGTCTGTAATTAGATGTTTCCAGAAGCTTTTTATCATCGAAGAGGTTATTTTTAGAGGCATCAGACACACACACACACACTCATATTCACAAACAGAAGTGAAGATTTTGTCTCTTTCTGAATTGATGTCAGACAGCGTTTCACACACACACACACACACACACACACACACAGTTGGTTCTTTGCCTGTGACATCAAAGCGTTAACATCCAGCACACAATCAAAGGTGTGTGTGTGTGTGTGTGTGTGTGTGTGTGTGTGTGTGTGTGTGTGTGTGTGTGTGTTCACCTCTCGCTCTCACATTGTCTTTGCTCTGCTTTCTTTGGCCGGAGAGCAGTGTGACGCAGCTGGACGCGCGAGGACGTGATGTCAGGACGGACGCAGGGAGCACCTGTTGATTACGCACGAAGGCCGGTGATGGGCTGATGGGTTCACGACCCCTCCCAGCCCTCGCGTGGAAGCATCTGGACGCTGAGACGGGTCGCGCAGCCGCCTGAGTTAACACACCCCTCAGCAGCGCGGTAGTGCTCCTTCAGTGGAACACACACACACACACACACACACACACACCAATCAGAGGAAGCTGGTTCCAACAGGAAACACCCTCCATTGTTCTGCCCTGGTAACGAACCCACACCCGCCCACCGACTGGCCTCACATGAAAACGTCGTTTTCACGCCGTCCTTCACCGTGACAACTTGTTTTCCCATTTACATTCCATTTGCATGTTGGAGCTGACACTCTTCCACAGAGGGTGGGGGTTGGGCGGGGGGGGTTACTGTCCACTGGCACCCACCAGGGCCTGTTGTTGCCGAGCAACAGATGCTGCGAGTGATTGTTGACAAGACCGAGAAGTCCCACGCCCGTTCCTGCTTGACTGTCACTGCTCAGTGACATTGACGAGCTCAGCGTTTGTTCCAAAAGTTGAACTCTACTGAAAACAACACCAGGACGCAAAAATGTGTCATGGCGACCGTAACAGCATCAATGTATAAAGTTGGGTGGGTGGTGGGTGGTGGGGGAACTCAGTTTTAGGATGGCTGGTTATTGTTTATTGACTTCAAGCGAGAGCGACTGAAAGTGAGCAGATGTTGTTACCGCACTAACTACAGCAAGATCGGCACGTATTCCGCTAACTTTTGTGGTCACAAAAATGGTCAAAAAAATCATCGCGCAGAGTGCCTCCACTCCAACACGCATTTACCCCCCGTTGTCGAACATGTCTACGTGCGTGAGGGGGCTTCAGGCAGCTCGTGTCAAATCGGGAGCGACTGGAGGCGGCAGCAGATTAGAAGTAACCTGGGACTCACAGCGGTTTAACCCCGTAACGAGGAGTTTGACTCACAGAAAGAGCTTCAAGTGGGAGCAGAAATCACTGAGACAAATACGAGACCAAGGTGATGTGATGTTGTCTGTTACTGTGGACGCACACGTCGGCTATGACGCAGGTGTGTGCGTTAAACCCATCAATCAGCAGGAAACGAGAGGGGAGGAGCCAAGAACAGAGGCAACAAGCTGTCTCATCTACTACTTCTTACTCTCCCAGAGCGTACGACATCTTGAGGCGGCGTTTCCGCGCGCGTGTCCAATGAATGACACCCAGATACGGTGATGATAAACGACATGAAGAACTCACAGTGCCAGGGAAGTCGCCCACAACTGAGAAATTACAAGTGAAGGTTTGACGTTTGAACCCCCCCCCCCCAGCCCCACCACCCCTCCGTGGAGGCGATGGCAGATTATTACATTATGTGGGAAAAGCCGGTAAAAGTCAGCATTTGAAGAGGCGACTACGTAAATGTGACACTCACAGTGACGTGTCTGCGTGGTGGTTTTGTCTGAAGACGCCTCTGGTTTCCAATCTCAGCTCGTCTGCCTGAAGGCCGCGGCATCTGTGCTTCGGGGGGGCTGGGGGGGTGTCTTGTTTTGACACGGTGGGACGACTCACTGCGTTCGTGTGGCGAACCTCTGCTAGGTTTATCTGAGGCCGCGTCCTCACGGTCACACTTTTGGGTTTTGCATCGTTTTATCCGACCAGTTGACCTCAGCATGCTGTTGGAGGGGGGACGAAGCTGGTGTACCTGGAGAGAACCCACACAGACACGGGAAGAGAATGAAAACTCCACACTGAAATATCTCGGGACCTTCTCGCTATGAGTGCTATCCACTGGACCACCGTGTCACCCAGTCCAAAAATTCAATAAACAGAAAAAAAAAACCCAAACGTATTCAGAAACAGCATGTGTCCCCCCCCACCCTCCGACCGTTCAGTCTGTCTGCCCCACAGCTCTTTGATTGTTTTAGTGAAATGAAAAGTCTGATTGTCATTTTCAGGAATTTGACAGTCTCAGGAATGATTGACGCGTCCATCGCGGTGTGTTCTCGGGCCTTTTGTCTCACCTGGAGGCTGCAGATCTACAGTTTCACCCCTCGCTTGTATCCGTTACGTCCACTGTATTGTGTGCGTGTTTTGCAGCTTATTGTTGCCGCAGTGAGTTGCCGAGCTTCAGATTAAGTTTCAGCCAGAGGCTTTGGTCCGACCCGTACGTCTTTGGAGGGCGAGAACCGTCTCCACACAAGGATCCGCGGCTGCTTCTGCTTCTAATCCCTTTGAACGTCGGTAAGAGGGGAGAAACTCCATCGCACGTTAAAAAAAACAACAACACCGGCCTTCATTTACACTCGCCGTGCGGAAATCCTCCGTCCCTCACACGCTCCACAAGCGCATTAACAGATTTGCAGGTTTTTGCTGCAGCTCTCGGCATGGACGTACACACATTTGCATGAAATGAAGGAGGAGACACAGTTTCTTCACGGCTCCAGCTGCACACACACACACACACACACACACACGTCTAAAAGTCTATTTAATACAGCCCCAGCGTGTGCAGTGTTTCATACAACGTACATTAACCAGTCGCGCTGTGAACGTGACACACTGACGGTTTGTCTGATGAACGCGAGCTGTTGGAGGACGCTCGGAGAAGAAAGGTCAAGTTTGTTCTGGAGGTGACGATAAATTGATGGATGGGTAGATACTTCATTCATTCATCCCCTCATCGATGTCACAACACGCAAGAGCCAGACGCTGTACAGGAAGCAGACACGGTATTTACCAGCATACGTCGTACGTATGAATTTGTCTCATTTCCAACATACAGGACCCCTGGAATAAAAATAAAAGTTACAATAAAGGTGATGAACTGAATGGAGGTAAAAATGATGAAATATCCAGTTGCAAACGCAAAAATAATGAAGGTTATTTGAATGTGATTATATAGTTATTTCCTGATCACACAGACTACTGACTGATGCATTTTGCATCTTTCTCAAGTCATTAAAATGTCTGAGTAGTGTGCATTTGTACATACAGTATATCCGGTATAACAAGGATAGACTGAGTTCTACTGTACATCCAGCTCGTTTGTTCTGAACTCATCATCTCTACATGTATGACAGTCGATCCATTCCAGCATCTGTTGAATTCTTGCACCAGGAGTGGAATAAAGTCCCCCAAGAACAATGTGAACGACTGGTGGAGAACATGACAAGACGCGTGAACGCTGTGATTACGAATCAGGGTGATTCTAACAAATATTGGTTCCTGAACTTAAAACATGAGTATTGTGATGTTTAAAAATGAACATGATCTTGTTTTCTTTACATTATTTGAGGTCTGAAAACATTGCATCTTTTTGTTATTTGTCATTTTCTGCAAATTAATACTCTAAATGACAATTGTTATTTGGAATTTGGAAGAAATGTTGTCAGTAGATTATAAAATGAAACAAAAATGTTCATTTCACTTAAACACACACCTGTAAATAGTAAGATCAGAAATACTGACAATTTTGCAGTGGTCTCTTAATTTTTTCCAGAGCTGTATATTCTTACTTTATTTATAAATGAACATATTCCATCTGCCGCTGAATGACCTTTGACCTAATGAAATGTGGTTTTGTTTTTTTTTTACTTTAAGGTGATATGTCGACTTACTTCTAGTTAAGGTAAGGGTAAACATCAATAAAAACCTATGTGACTAATGGAAATTAGCTCAAGAATAATACTAGAAGAGAATATTAAAATGGTTCGAAGGATGGTTTCTCGTTCCTGGATCTCTGTGTTAAGTCTCCTGGGCAGTTTCTAGAATGTGTTTGTAACGAGAATGAACAATGATCATCATCCGTCTCCAGCTGAGCGTCTATCCACGGCGGCTGACACCCTGATCTTTCTGTATCTATATATTTGTTTATCCGCTCAGAGAGCAGAGCGTCTTTCTAATCTGTGAAGTTTTTGAGAAGCTCTCGAGCGCAGTGGGGGTTTGACGTCGTCATCACGCACGACTGGCACGCCAACGGTCTCCAGGAGCTTATTACTTCCACTTTATTAGCAACCTGAGAAAGCGCACGCAGTTGTTGTGCGAGTAAATTGATCCTAAGTGGTGTTAGTGACAAATTAGTTTTCTTCAGCTCGCAGGCGTCAAGTCTCAGAAGCAGAAAATATGTCGGAGCGGCGTGAACGTTGGAAATCAGACGCCGGCTCGGAGGCACGAGGCCGAGCTGATCCGACGCTGGTGTGCACGTCCGGACGTGTCCTCCGAGTGTTTCTACGTGTTTGTTTGACGTGTGCAGGTGACCCCAATGTTCACCAATAAATCACGACGCTGTCAGTCCGTCGGTGTCGGCTTCAGTCATGGACGCTGTGGTCGGCTGCGGTTCACCGACTGTCATTTATTGATGAACAGATCTCCGAAAACATGTTGACAAAGAAGACGAGCGGTGTGAGTTTGGGAAGAATGGGAAAAAAATTCAAAATTAAAACTGCTTTTCTAGACCGGAGCCCTGAGACTCAAGGTTGGAAAGTACACACTTTCCTCCTGAACGAACATATTAGCAGCGAGGGAAACGTAAAAAGCTGAAACTTTCTCGTGTACAATTGTGTGTGTCGCTCTAACATCATGATGTTATTACCAGAGTGTGAAGGTTTGGGTCACATGGGTCCCGTCGGTGACAGAACAAAGCCGTTAGCAGGACCAAAGTCTGGGTTGGCGACCATCTGCCTCAACCAATCAGGGTTTATAGAGAAAGGACAGCAGAGGCGATAAATATTATATACTGTGTATATATAATCGTCAAACATGCAAGGGCCAGAAAATATGGGTGATTTTCACCATTTAATCGTCTGGTCATTGATGATTTTCTTGATAAACTGAAAATATCGATCATCTCAAAACGCTCAAAAATAAAAAAAAAACAATGTATATATATATATATATATACTGTATATATATATATACATATACACAAACACCAAAAATAAGGATGACTTTCATAACCTAATAATCTGTTTATTCATGATTTATTGAAGTGTTTTGATAAGAAGATGTTGAATGTGCTAAAAGAAAAACAGAAAATATCCACATTTAAAAAAGAAAAAACATTTTAATCTATGACCAATGCACCTGGCATTAATCTCCCATTAACCTTTAAATCTAAATTTTATTTCACAGACTGAAGAACATTGTCTCATACAAGCATCAAATTTTAGGTTTTTGGCAGAAATGTGTGTTTAAATATGAATTGGTCGGACTGATTCGTCTGTACTCGCAGCTTTGTGTCTGCGCTCGTAGCAGCTGAGCGACTACGGACGTGTGTTTTGGCAGATATCAGGTTAATTAAAGCACACAGATGTGTGTTATGCAAAGCGTTTGGGCTAATCGGTTTGATTGTTTGCTGAGTAGTAAGAGGTGCCAGCGGAAACACTTGACGTGATTAGCTTGTAATTTTCAGTGTGTGTCAGGACTGAAAGAGTTTTAATTCACCGGTTACATTTTTGTTCAATCTGGACTGAAGCGGCCGGCAGGTCGGCGGTCAAACTCGGGAGGCGGCGAACACGTCAGCGAGCTCCTCACAGACCATCTGAGATCATCTGCACTTTCTGTGAGATGCCTTCAAATGGCCTCCAGAGGTCGAGAGAAGAGTGACATCAAATACAGTGAATAATCTGTACTGAGCAAGAACCAGGTCGTTGTGACTTTCACTAGAGTGTGTGTGTGTGTGTGTGTGTGTGTGTGTGTGTGGGTGGGTGGGAGAGACTCGGCGTGAACAGGTTTTATAGACTCTATAAAACAGGGATTCCAGTGTGGTTGGATGAATCTGGCTCCAGCTTCGAGTCTTTAAGATGCCAGTTGTGAAAAGAATGAGGTCAGCCAGAAGATCCTGGGACGTGATCTTAACAGTATGAACCACTTCATCTCTCTCTCTCTCTCTCTCTCTCTCTCTCTCTCTCTCTCTCTCTCTCTCTGCCAAGTCTGGAAAGCAGATCCTGAACCGTTTCCAGAAGGTTCTACAGAGCAGCTCCATAAATCTGTCAGCGCTGCAAAAGAAGCTGCGCAACAATGGACACATTCAAACCTTCCTGCTCCTGCTGGGGGGGG
>CAAKHB010007442.1:100112-114121 GCA_901007665.1 Aeoliscus strigatus | reverse complement strand
AAGAAATGTTCGACAAATGCAAAAACAAAAATTAAAATTAAAAATTAAATTAAATTAAGACATAAAAATAAATACAAATACAATTTTACATTTATATGTATATGTAACATACATACAACATACACATATATAGATTGTTGATTTACAAAAAAAAAGAAAATGTAAAGTGTGGATGAGAACGTTTCGTTTCGTCCCCTTTCATCCATCTGCATCATTTCACTCCTCTTTCCTGCTCTGAATGAGTGTTTCCCCTTCAGACGCTGACGTCAGCTGTGTTTACTTGTTGTGATCCAACTGATGCCGACTGATGTTTCATTTGTGCACTGACGGCGATTTATCGTTTAATTCTTCTCATCCTGAACAAAAACATCACTTCTGTTTAATATTAACAATAAAAACGATTCCTCCATTAGCAATCAGACAGATGGGACAGACAGATGAGACAGACAGATGAGACAGACAGATGAGACAGACAGATGAGACAGACAGATGAGACAGACAGATGAGACAGACAGATGAGACAGACAGATGGGACAGACAGATGAGACAGACAGATGAGACAGACAGATGAGACAGACAGATGAGACAGACAGATGGGACAGACAGATGAGACAGACAGATGAGACAGACAGATGAGACAGACAGATGAGACAGACAGATGAGACAGACAGATGAGACAGACAGATGAGACAGACAGATGAGACAGACAGATGAGACGTCCACGCCGTCGTGGAGCGTCGACTCCTGTGCGACTGAAGATGTCACCCTGAGAGAAATCAGCCACTTCCTGCTGCCAGAACACGGAGGAGCCGGTGTCCCAGACCTGTCAGCGTCCATTGATACAGCGACACCACGTTCTGGGCCGCGAGGTCCTCTGGGAGCACAAGGCGGACGTGTTCGTTGGAAAGTGCTGCAAAGAGAAGATAACGCAAACAATTCATGTTGTTACTGCAAAGAAATACAGATGAATTTGATTAAAACGCTGACCAGCCAACGGCCAACAAACATTTCAATTGATAAATGGATATTTCAATATAATATAAATCCATCGATGAATAAATTAAATGTATTGTGATAAATAAAATAAAACTTCAATTAATAGAATAACATTTATTTCAATAAATAAAATAAAACACTAATTAAAAATAAATACTGTATATAAATACTTTGTTAAAGATATTCGGTTTTTTTAAATAAACAAACTTGATTCAAAACACAAAATACATTTTAAAAAATAATTTCAAAAATGAAAGGTCCATACATACACATTGTGGCATCACAGCCAGAAGGTTTGATTCCTGGCGGGTTGTGACTCGTGTGAATGTGAGTGTGAATGGTTGTCTCTGTACGTGTCAGGCCCGCGATGACTGGTCCAGGGTGCACCCCGCTCCTCGCCTGAGTCGCCACCCACAGGAGTAAGAACTTTGGATAGACGGGCGATTTCCTCCGTGGATTGATGAGAACGTGTCTCCTCAGCGGTTATTGTTAGTTCTCCTGTCAACTCAGACATGTTTTCTCCCTCTGCTCATCTGGGCTGAAGATGCAGGAGGGAGCCGCTCATCCAAAAACTGTACATCGATGATTCACCTAGTTCTCTGTACATCGCCGCCGCCACCGCCGCCGTCAGCCTGACAGCTGCGCTCCGCAACAAGTGATATAAGAAGATGGCAAAGCGACTCAGTCGAATGAGTCACTGCATAAATAATAAGTCCCCTGGAGCCCCCGTCCTGTGCTGCTGCAGTTCCTGGATCTGTGATCTTATATAATCTTTTTCACACCATTGGCCTTTGTCGGTTTGTTCTACTGGAACTCCACAAGTCTGGAAGAGATGACGGAGCTGCAGTGAAGAGTTGTCATGGTTCGTTCCAGCTGTATCTAAAGGAGTTTTTTACTTCTGGAAGTTTGTCTTTGAGCTTTAATAAGGGGGGTAAAAACATGTATACACAAAAGTCTCAAAACTCCAACTGGGGGGACTTTCATACTAATGAGGGACAAATAGTGTGAAACGAATCAGAAGAATATCGTTGGACGTTGGCGACCGGAGTACAGAAGTCACGTTGACACGACACCAGACACCTGTGTGTGCCACCGCGTCGACCCACTGGGGACACACTTCTGACTCTAGTGCTGTGGAGGTTCACTTAACAACACACAAACAACCCCTGAAACGAAAGCAGACAGATTCCAGAAAGATCCATCAAACCACTTTGGGTTTGACTTGATGGGAAACGTGTAAAGCTGTTGAGGTGAACGTATCTTGTTACCGCACTAACTACAACAAGATTGGTATAATGTTCTGTTCCCTTAGGTTCGGATATGGTTAGGTTAGGTTAGGTTAGTTGGGTTAGTGTTAGTTTAGTTAGGTTCGGATATGGTTAGGTTAGGTTAGTTAGGTTAGGGTTAGGTATGTTAGGTTAGTTAGGTTCGGATATGGTTAGGTTAGGTTAGGTTAGTTGGGTTAGTGTTAGGTTAGGTTAGTTAGGTTCGGATATGGTTAGTTTAGGGTTAGGTTAGGTTAGGTTAGGTTAGTTGGGTTAGTGTTAGGTTAGGTTAGTTAGGTTCGGATATGGTTAGTTTAGGGTTAGGTTAGGTTAGGTTAGGTTAGGTTAGTTGGGTTAGTTAGGTTCGGATATGGTTAGGTTAGGTTAGGTTAGGTTAGTTAGGTTCGGATATGGTTAGGTTAGGTTAGGTTAGGTTAGGTTAGTTGGGTTAGTGTTAGGTTAGTTAGGTTAGTTAGGTTAGGATATGGTTAGGTTAGGTTAGGTTAGGTTAGTTGGGTTAGTGTTAGGTTAGTTAGGTTCGGATATGGTTAGTTTAGGGTTAGTTTAGGGTTAGGTTAGGTTAGGTTAGGTTAGGTTAGGTTAGGTTAGGTTCAGGTTATTTTCTTGGCAAACACAGAAATGACCGTTTGTGTAGCTGTGACACCAAGTTACATTTGTGGAGACGGGGTACGCCGTGGATTTGAGGAAGAACCATAAATCAGGCTTTACGAAACACAAACACTGTGGCCACGCCCCTTTTGAGGTATTTTGTTTTCAAATGTTGTGGAACGTGAAAAGAACTCTGTTGACAGCTGAAGGGTCCGTCGGTGTTTAACGTTCCTCTGAAAACCTCCAACCTGTGAATTCCTGCGTCTGTTCACGCTCCGCAGACCGAGCGTCCCTTCATCCAAACCTCCATCTCTCGCTGATGAAAAAGGCCGTGGGGGCGTTCCGCCTCCATCTGCTGCCCCCGGCTCCGTCTCCCAGTGCCTCTCCAGCCTCTTGTGTGCGCCACTCGCAAACAAGTGATGACACCGGTTCCCACATTCAAATTGAAATGACGCACGTGTCCCCAAGCACACGAGGTGTTTGTTGGGCTCACATGAACGTTGATTTCTCGTCGGAGCGTCAAAAAAAGAAGAAACGCGTACAAAGCCAGCGAATGGCGAAACGATCCACTTCTCCCCTTTGACAATGCTGAGGACTTTTGGCACCTGCCTCTCACGACCGTTGTCATTAATGATGTATTGACTTTTGTCTTCCATATTGTATAATTTTGTGTGTCGGACTCCAGGAAGAGTAGATTTTGCCAACATGGACATTAGGTTTTTATTTATAAATCCCATCACTATTATATTTATGTGTTCATGATTTGCGTACTTTAATACTGATAATGTTGATTCTAAAACGAGACGTCGTCTCCCTTTATTGAACCATTCCAGGATCACCGGTTCCTTCTCTCTGCACATACAGTATATTGGCTGTCATACTGTGCTGCCATCTAGTGGATGAATTTCATATCTTCAATCTGACGAAGTGTTCATTATAACTTTGTAAAGAAACAACAACAACAACTACACATGTGCATTAATCATTTGCATTATTTAATTGGTCATATTTTATGGTGTTTATGATGGTAGTTGGTATTTATATGTACTTAATAATTTGCTGTACTGAGCATTATTACTATTATTATTACTATTATTATTATTGTTGTTCTTGTTGTTATTATTCTTTCGCCGTGAATTCTTCACTAGAAACAAACTAAATGACTAAAGAACATGACTTTTTTTCCTATTATCAGACAAAGCGTTCATTCCCTGGTGAGATGCTGCCCCCTGCTGGTTTGAAATGTAAAGGTTGTACCTTAAAAAACGCCTGGTTGTTTGCTGCTGGCTGGTTCCGTCCCTCTGCAGATGACTCAGGGTGTGTTTGTGTACCTCCGTCGCTGACACATTTTTGGAACGTGAGGACATTTTGAACGCCGTGGGAGTTGGTTGCCATTCGCGTTCCGCCCCTGCGGCCACAAGAATAACAACACGATTTCCCCTTTATCGGGGAAATGATGACATAAGTGTGACTAGGAGGACTCATGATCCACATTCCTTCTATATTACGAACCAGAAGTGGAACCAAGTCCTGAGTCCAGTCTCTAACAAGTCTCCTGTGTCAAACTTTGGTGTTTTGTCAAGAAAACAAATATCAGGTCATTTGAAAAGCAAAACATGCGCACATTTAATATTTGCTTTATAATAATTTAAGAATAATATTTGTTTTTTAGTTGTTGGTTCAACCACAAACTTGAAGACTTTAAGGTAACGTGAAGAGTGACCTATTTTTTAGCTCCTTTTTAAAGAGTCAGTGGGAAGAAATGGACCTTCACCAGGGAGGGGGCAGGGCCTCTATAGGACGTGTTCAAGTGACGGTAAAGGGGAAATCTAGAGTCTTATTGTTATTACTGTGTCTAGTACGCTGAGAATGGACAAGCGCCGAAGACATTTTCAACGGTGACAGGGAGGTCTTGGTTGTGACTGATCTGACATCTCTGATAAACCGTAAAAAAACGCAACATATCAAGTCAATGTGACACCATCGATTTTTGACTTTCGTTGTCCTGAGTCCATGTCACGACATAAGACCAAAGTTGAGAAAACTCTAAAATCGACTGCGTCATGTTCACTTGATGTTTTGCGTTTTCTTTTTTTTCTTTTTTGTGAATTGGTTTGTGAACGATTTACAACCGGTGGTTCCTGACAGAGAAGCTGTTTGCATGTGAGATGAATCCTCAAGAACCTCATCTGAGGAACACACTATCCCTTCAATCTTAAATAGATACAACAGCAACATTTAGCACCATTTTAATGACAATCGATTTAGTTTAAAAGCACTTTAAGTCAAGTGAACGACCTCAAAGTTTGTTCTTAGCCACAGAAATACACTTCAGGTTTGGACCTGGGAGCTGTGGTCCAGCAGGGACATGATGTCAGTGATTAGGTAACACCCAACGGATTCCCGATCGGTCACGGAGGATCGGTGGACATCTACCCAGGGACGTTCCCACACTAACATGGCTAATGGATGGACGATGCGCGGGCACACACACACACACACACACACACACACACACACATATATACATATGGGTGACAGCACACAAACACACACCGGTGGTAACGGGACACCTGCTCTGACCGACGGCCCACATCCACTCCCGCTGCTTCCTAATTGGATTTACGAGGCGTACCGCCGCAGGCCTCTAATAGCCTCTTGTCAGCCGCCGTGGGTCGACGGCAGAGAACCCCCCCCCCACCCCCGGGGCTGAGGATGTGGGACCAGCTGAAAGGCTTGTTTGGCTGCACACCCTGATTCCTGAGCTGTTGGGTTTGAAATGTTTGAAGACCTCAGAACAACAAGACGCGTAATTAAAATTAAAAACAAAAACAAGTGGGTCAGGTCGGTCCGACGGTCAGAAACAGACATTTGAGCTCTGCTCAAACACGTCGTACAGTCTGTCTCTGTTGGAATAATTAGAATCAAGCCAAGTTCAGAGAAAACGTCGTCGGACGACGAAGCCATTTCTGTTTTTCTGTTCTTTGGGTTCTTTCTGGCCGATAGTTTGACGGATCTCTCTGGAATCTGTGGACGGCGTCCCTTCGTTTCAGGGGTTGTTTGTGTGTCACAAAGGAAAGTGAATGTGTCCAGTGGGTCCACTCGGTGGCGCCACTCAGATTTTAATACCTGATCATTGATTTAGTTGGTGTTTGTGTCATGTCACCATTGATGTAACATGACTATTTTCTTTTCATTAGTGAATTGTTTCACACAAGTCTTCACAAGTCCTCCAGTTGAGGGTCAACGCGACACCGATGGATTTAACGTGTTTTTTACGACTGGAGCTGCTGTGACAGCAGCGTCGAGTTTCTGTGTCGTCCTGTTGACAGACGGGCACTCTGAGAGCACAAGGCTCCACTCATATGAACGTAAGAAAAACTTGAAACTGTGTGTTAAACAGATCTGCGCAAGATTTTAATGGGCATTCCTAGTTAATACTTTGGTTCAGAAATGTCTGGTTACAACCATCCAACAAACTCAGTTCAATCCTTTGCCCGACAGATTCAAATCTATGCATGCACCAATAAATGTCATGTTCAGGTGCAAATCATCAGCTGCTTCTTGTGTTTAAAGTTAAAGTCTTTTCAACTTTTCCTAACTTTTGTATGTGTCTCACAGATAATCGCTGACAGTAAGAATATTCCACTGCATTCCACACATGAGCTGTTGGTGAGCTGGTCAAGAAGAAGGAGAAGAGGATCAGAGTTGAGTGATTAGAAAAACAACGGTGGGTCGATCTTTGGGGAGGAACGCACGGGGCTGCAAACGCCATTTTTCAGCTGTGTGCCGCAACATAACGTTAGATCTGGAACTATTTCTTTACATCAGCACTTTGTGTGTGTGTGTGGGATGCACACCACTCACAGCGTCCTCCCCCACACGTGAGGTTACACGGGGAAGTAGGGAGGCTCTTATATTAATGGCTGCGGTTAACCTGAGGGGGTCAAAGCCATTGGAGCTGGTGATGGATCTGGTCTGCAGGAGCTCTCACTCTCTGCCTGCATGTCACACACACACACACACACACACACACTTGATCACACGTGTGCCGACACGGTTGCACGATCATCCGTCTCTTGGTGTCAGCAAAGTGATAAGCGAAGGAAATGACAGCGTGTGTGTGTGTGTGTGTGTGTGTGTGTGTGTGTGTGTGTGCCATCAGGTTGAAGAGGTGATGGGAAAACAATGTAAACGATCCAAGTGGTGGTTCAGTTACATGAAACTATGATGTCACCTGTGTGATGGCGGTTTCCAAGCGTTCCTGTCTGGTAACATCCTTCTTTTTTTTTTTTTTTACTCTCCTCCTCACTTCGGTTCAGTCCAGCGCCGTAAACGTTTGGGCTTTGTGCAAACACTGGAAAAACAACAATACGCGTGTTTGAAGGCTTCAGTCGAGATCAGAAACGACAAACCTGCCAGAGGGAAGTTTACGATGTACTGTAATATATATATATATATGATATATACATTCTACTTTATCTGCTTTATCCGCTCTAGACTGCATCGGATCGGTCTATTACCTGACAATCTCTGCTTGAAATGCGGGAAACAACAGCAGGGACTTTCCTACATGTGCTATGGGAATGTAGTCTGATACAAGTGACAGAGCACCTGGGGAAGGCTCTGGAGATAAAAGGGGGAAAAAAAGAACAGTGACATCGGGTACATCAGGGAGAACTCACCAACCATTCCATGCTGCTCTGGAACTACGTGGTCTTCACCAACAGGAAGCTCTGGAGGGGAGACTGTGACAACGCAGCAGTTGTCAGTGTGGGTGGGGCCTGTATCACACACCTCCCTCATGCTCATGTTAAGGCATTTTTGGAATTTCCAGCATCAACACATCATCGGAAACACGGGGGTTTGTGCAGACTTTGAAACCACGAAACAAAACCTGGGGAGAGAAAAACCATCCAAACATGTTTCCATGGGAACATTGACTTCAAAGTCTCTGATGCAGCGAACAGATAAAAACATCTTTCACGTCTCAATGGCAGCGATCAGGAAGTGGAGCAGAGGAAACGGGCTTGTTTTCAAAACCGAAGCATCTGAAAGCGGTTACGGTCCTAATTGAATCAAGCCCGCCGTTATCGATACGCAGGGTTTCCCTGATGCACACCGCGCTCAGAGGAAAACAAAAGGGTGATGTCAGGGGGGAAAGAGGGGAGGAAGAACCCAAAGGAGAACCAAAATGTGGTCCACCCAACAGCGGTGGTCTATGTCTGGGCCAAACTCACCCGCGCTTGTGGACCTTTTGGTTTTTTGTTGTTTTTTTTTTGATCGTCTGGACTTTCAGTCCGATAACGTGAACTAACGGCTAACGGTCGTCAGCCTGCCCACGAAGATGAAATGCATGAAAGAAGTAAACATGAGGTCCTAGCTAGCAGTCGTCTTGTCCTTTCCTGCCGCTGATAAAAGCCTCCACATGCCCAGGACATGGATCCAATCCCAGATAAGCCAACCAGGCGCCATATCGTCCATGATGCTGCTGCTGCTGGTGGTGGTGGTGGTGGTGGTGCTTACGCCATCACAGCATCGTCGTCACGATACGTTTATTTATTCGCTTGTGCTAACTAGTGAAACCGGAACAGATGTCGACAGTGGAGCAGAAGCACCAACCTTGGTCAGGACCTTGGTTCGAACTTTTAAGAGTGAAAGCCCCTGAAAAAAAAAAAACAACCTGAATAAAGAGTTGAATCAATGATTTATTGTTTTTAAACAGGTCAATGTTCAAATCTGTCTGTGACACACCGAACCGCTACAGACACGTCCACGTTCTGACTCCGCTCATCTTCAGTCCTGAGCCAGAACGAGAGGAGGAGGAGGAGGAGGAGGAGGATGGAGAAAAAAAACAAACAAACAAACATCTTCACAGTGCTCAGAAAGGCCATAGTGGTCTGGGACCCCCCCCACCCTCCTCCTCCACCCCCCTCAGTCTGGATCCACGGGAGGACTTCCTGTTTCACTTTGTCTCAGTGTGCCCAAGCCGCAGCTCTGACCGTCAAACATGTGCTCAGAGGACATTTTGTGGCTGATGTCGGTCCTTCGTTCAGCCGACAGCGATGGGTCCCAAGTGACTTCAGACTCCTGAACTTAAAGACATGTTCCTATAAATTATCCAGAGGTGCAACGTGACCGTTGATCACATGGCCCAGGAGATGTTGGCCGTGTGCTCCTTCGCCTTCATGCGCAGCACGGCGATGCTGGACGAGCGCCTCTCGAACTCGGGCTTGGTCTCGAAGGCGGGGTGGCCGTTGGCGGCCGTTGGCGTGAGCAGGGAGTCGGCGCCGAAGAAGTTGTTGAGGGACACGTGGCCGAACTGGCTCTGCTGGCTGGGGAAGCCCACGTAGCCGTGGTCGGCGGCGCCGGCGGCCGAGCGCGGGGAGTAGGAGGCGACGCAGGGCGGGGAGCCCCGGGGCAGCATGCAGGGGGACACCACCGAGCCAGCAGGGGGCGGGCTGGGCCACAGGTTGTTGGGGATCTGGAGGGGGAGAGGCCAGAAAACACGGGGTCACTTCATGAGGAACTCGTGCACAAGCCAAACAATGCTAGATTCAATGTGTGTGTGTGGGGGGGGGGGGGGTCTCCATCTCCAGAGCCTTCCCCAGGTGTTGCTATTACACCCAAAACGGTTGTATCATAGCACATGTAGGAAAGTCCCTGTTGTTGTTGTTCCACATTTACAACAGATTGTCAGGTAATAGACCCGTCCTGTACCCGATACCAGGGTCTGGGTGATACTCTTTTCTGATTGGCTGCCAGCTGTGTGTCGGAAACGTGTAATGAACCCATAGTTCGACGAGGAAAACGAGCAAACATGGATGATTTGAACAGTCCTGTCGACTTGTTTAGGGACGACAGGAATTTGGAGGAGTGGGACGCTGCCGAAGAAAAAGAGACGGAGAAGAAAAGACAAAAATGTAAATAATACACAGCAAAATAGTAAAGTGGCTGGCTCTTTCACTTTGTTTTCACACACACGTGTGTGAAAAACCGTGTGTGTGTGTGTGTGTCTGTATGCAACGTATCTATTTTCCATATATGACTGTTGTAATTAGATGCTCTGTGGCTGCAGCATGTCTGACTTTTTAGCTTTGACACCTTCTATAAGACGTCCTATTGACCCTCGTGGTCCTTTTGTTGATGTCTATTGCATTTTTCCTTCATATGCTCTTTATTTACTCTGTGTGTGTGTGTTGTGTCGACCTGATTTACTGTCTATTAGTTTTGCATGCACTTTATTTACTTCACTGTGCTAGTTTGTATATATTTTTTGTAAATTGTATTTTGAAAAGCGGTAGTTAGCTGGTAGTTAGTATGTAAACCTGGTTCATTAGGTCGTAGTGTCAAAACGTATCAACGTCACCACCTGCTTCATGAAGACGTCAAAAGGACGTTTTGAGAGAGCTTTCCTGTCTTTTCCTGTCGTGATTTTTGGAGCCGTGAGTGCCTGCTGATCCCTGTTGCTGATCCCTGTTGCTGATCCCTGTTGCTGATCCCTTGTCAGCGGAGAAAGAGTGAAATTACTTTGCAGATTCTTAAATGTTAAATTTCCTAGGTTTCTTCGGCCGTCAGCTGATTATGGACAAAATGAGTGATTGATGGAGGAAAATCACCAGCAGATGACCGTCGGCGCCGAACCGAACTGAGTGAAATGTGACGACTTCTGCTGCAGAAGGAATCGCTCGCTGACAGAGAGGGTTCCGTGACATCGACCAGAAACATGTGAGGAACTCAGACGGACAAACGGCGACACACTTGACCCTGCCGCTCATCTCCGTGGCCCAGTCTCACTTTCTGACAGGAAACAGTGAAGTGAACTGCGTCTCCTGGCGTCCATGACCTTTGTCCGGGCCAGAGACGGGCGCTTGGCGAAGAGGAAACCTGATCTGAGGCCATCAATCCCGCCATGACACCTCCTGGTCTCTAATCAGTGTTTCTCTTCTCTGAAGACGGGTCAGCGGAGAAACGACGACAGGAGACTGATTTATGCCGAGGACGGCATTCGTTTTGGAGTTTGGAAGGGTGGGGGGCCGGGGGTTAGCACACGTGATCCAGTGACCCGTCTTTTCTTGAACATTTGACTGAATTAAACTGACATCAGTATGCTTTTTTTTCCGCTTTAAAATGTAAAATTCTTGCAGCGTTGCCATAGCAACAAACGCTGGGACAAAACGAATCAAACATCAAACACAGAGGCACCTAAAAATCACATGTCCACTCCATGTTTTAAATCCAGACCATTCCACAGCTACAGATTCACCTGTGTGACCCAAAAGGGCCTTCAAAATAAAAGCATGAACTGATCTGAATAAAACTGAAGTGAAGTCCTTCAAAATTCTTGCTTTTCTCTTTTTGAATGATAAAAAACAAAAACAGCTCAAACATAACTCAAAGTATGAAACGATCATATCACATATTTTCCGGAAAAAAAATTAACTGCATCAAGGCTTCAGTTTCCAAACGGATCTGATCTGCCCTCGTACCTGTGTGTAGCTGTCGGACCTCGGTAACACCGACAGGTCGTAGGAGGCTGCAAAGTGACTTTTGGCCTGTTGGATCTGACCGTAACGCTCCCTCTTCCTCCACTTAGCTCTTCTGTTCTGAAACCACACCTGGCAGCCAGACACACACACACACACACACACACACACACACAGTCAGGTCAGTGAGAACAGGGCTGAATCATTCCGATGAACAAACTATGAAGTCATCAAAAGACAAGATAATTAATGCCAAAGGATCTTCCACCAGAGGATACTTAGTTACACACAGTCACACAAAAAAAAACACAAGACGGAAATCAGAGAAACATAAAACGTATAAATAATTGAATAAAGAAAATAAACAAATTACACCCAATTGTTATATAAAATCCTCCTACAGCTGTGACTCAAACACAGGTTGCATAGGAGGTCTGTTGTTATTATCATTATTGTTGTTGTTGTTAGTAATATTATAATTTACAATATTGCCTGAAAAGGCACCAAAGTGAGGATTTTGAGTATTTTCAGTTTTACAATATACTTACTGATACTTACTTACATATGAAGGACATAGTCTTGCCACTTGCACACCTTTTAGGTTTGATTTTAATCTTATATTTTTCTTATATTTAATCTGATATTTTTCTTATTCAAATTGTTTTTTTTTTAATTATTTTTACTTACCATATTTTATTTTTACCTTCTGAACCATGCGTGTCTCTGTGTCTCCATTCTTGTATCATATTTACACCACTCACCTCAGTTTTTATATCTACAGCTCTTACACCTACTTTTCATATGCGTATCTATATTTCCCCAGACCTCAGATCTTTGTGGTTGTGTTTATTTTTAAATAATAATATTATTTTATTACTTTTAATATTATTAACAGTATGATTTTATTACTTTTAATATTATTAACAATATGATTTTATTACTTTTATTTCTGTCACTGTGTATATTTACATTGGCTTTCACTTCCCAGTTGCGGGATTAATAAAGTAGAAAATCCAACAACGGGAGTTGTTTGTGTTTGTTTACAGAATTAAAAATACTTCAGATACTGTAACTAACCTGTGCCACCGATCATGTATTATTTGTATTTGTATTTATTTATTTCGTTCTTGTACATACAGGGTCCATCCATCCATCCATCCATCCATCCATCTACGGGTCGTGCCGTACCTGCACCCTGGCCTCCGTTAACTCGGTCCTCAGAGCCAGCTGTTCCCTCACGTACACATCTGGATAGTGGGTCTTCTGGAAGACCTTCTCCAGCTCCTCCAGCTGCGAGCTGGTGAACGTCGTCCGGTGCCTCCGCTTCTTGCTGCTGCTCGACACGTTGCTGTCGCATTTGTCGCCCAGCTCGTCCAGGTCCGGGAGCTCCGGTTTGTCCGCGCCGCCGGCCCCCGGTCCCCCCGGCCCCCCCGGGCAGCAGCCGTCCATCGGCCGGCCGAGCTCCGAGTGCAGCGCGTCCTCGTCGGGCTTCGGCACGCAGTAATTGGCTGGAGGGAACACAGGTTTGTTTATTGGAACTTATTAACATGAACGTCCAGAAACATTCACAATTCACAGCTGAACGTTTTCTATAACACAGAAACGTCACACAAACTTCCCGTCGACACTTGAACGCACCGTTGTGGTCTCCGCGGGGCGACGAGCGGTGGTCTCCGCTCTGGAGCCCGAAGGCCTGCACGCATTTCGGGGGCGACTTGCTGAAGTAGTGCGGCGCGTCCAGACTCTCCATGACCTGGTCCATGTAGTAATCAGTGGTCTTCATGGTTTGGCTCTTCAGGACGAACTTCTCCTCCAGGTACTCCATCATCTTCACCTCGTAATCAAACGGCACCATAGAAGAAGAAGAAGACGACAACGGCGATTAAGGCGACGCAGCGGCGGAGTAATTCGACTTAATTTGTTCTGTCTGGAAAGCAGAAGGTCTTTATAGCCCCCAAAGACACAGAAAGCCTCCGTACCCCCCACCCCCCACCACCACCCACAACTCCTCCCACCCGGGCTCCAGAGCCGGTCCAACCGTTCCTTCACCTCCTTCACAATCCCTCCATCTTCATTATCACCGTAAAGAACGTTCACGTTTTCCAAGGTTCCGTTTTCTTCTCAGGTGTTCATGCTGCATTTGAATGGACGCGTTGACTCACCGTTCACTCTTCAGTCGACTTAGAACAAATGAATAAACACAAACACGTTTAGTTGATGGAAGAACTAGATTTCCTCCGTGGACCCTCTGTTTGAGTTCATGAGATATAACGTCACCACGGAAACGTTTGTCTCCAGAAATAAGAAAAAAGTCTCCTTCGATAAGAACATGCTGGATGATGGGGTGGTTATTATTATTATTATTATTATTTTCAGATTAAAGTATAATAATAAGTTATAAATCATTCCTTTTCAAAAAATAATTAATCCTGAAGTTCTGACCAGCCATTAAATATTCAATGTGGCTTTACAATTCTATAATTTACAAGAAAATGCATATTCTAGAATTTCAATTTTAATAATATTTCTGGCAAAAGTTTAACCAGTATTGGATTTTACCAAATTTTACTAAACACGTTTTATTTTAACCAACTAAATATATAAATATGTATATAAATATATTCATAAAAATAGCTTGTTCGCAAAGATGTTG
>CAAKHB010007442.1:74587-100092 GCA_901007665.1 Aeoliscus strigatus | reverse complement strand
CTCCGTGGACCCTCTGTTTGAGTTCATGAGATATAACGTCACCACGGAAACGTTTGTCTCCAGAAATAAGAAAAAAGTCTCCTTCGATAAGAACATGCTGGATGATGGGGTGGTTATTATTATTATTATTATTATTATTGTTGTTGTTATTATTATTATTATTGTTATTATTATTATTTTCAGATTAAAGTATAATAATGAGTTATAAATCATTCCTTTTCAAAAAATAATTAATCCTGAAGTTCTGACCAGAATAATATTTAATAATAATAATAATATTTTAATAATATTTCTGGCAAAAGTTTAACCAGTATTGGATTTTACCAAATTTTACTAAACACGTTTTATTTTAACCAACTAAATATATAAATATGTATATAAATATATTCATAAAAATAGCTTGTTCGCAAAGATGTTGATTATACACACGAGAAATAGGATTTAGTCAAAAAAAATAATCATGCCGTTAAATCTAATTCTATTTGCTTTCTTTTCACTTATTGTATCCTGAGGTCCAAATAAAGCCTCTGTCTTTCATTCGTACTAAACGAGCAAATTGAGTGTAGAAATTGCTGCTTTCACTCTATATTCAATTTATCTGCCACAAAATTGTATGTTTTTTTTTCTTTTTTTTATCTTTGAACCAGTTTGGTGGAAAAAAAAATGAGGTTTTGTCATAGTCGTGCTGATACACACACACTGGAAGTAAAGACAACGAAAAATAAAAGAATCATGAATAAAATACAATCAGATTGCAATTGACATCATCTGAAGTCCAGCAGTCCACGGCAGACACGCACAAAGAACAAGAAGAAGAAACCGATGAACAAGAGGTGTTCTTCTATTTCTTCTTAGTGGGGGAATTATGTTACCACCAACCAGAGCCCGTTTGCACACCACCTGCCTTGCTCAGCGGGCTTCGCTCTGGTTCGCTGTGGGGTCAGTGGCAGAACCTGGGGGCTGCATGCTGCCATGGGGGGAGAATCCAAACAAACAGGGGTGCTCTTATTTGGCAGGGGGTGGGAGTGTGTGTGTGTGTGGGGGGGGCATATCAGTTCAGTCTAAGATGAACACTGGCTCATGCTGAGAAGAAAATGTGAAAAGTTCAGCATGGTGTGGTGTGTATAGAGCTGCAGAGTCCCACCACAGACACCTTGAGGCCCCCGACTTCCACCTTAGGACACCTTTGGGCCCCAGACTCCCACCTTAGGACACCTTCCTTCAGGCCCCAGACTCCCACCTTAGGACACCTTTGGGCCCCAGACTCCCACCTTAGGACACCTACCTTTGGGCCCCAGACTCCCACCTTAGGACACCTTCCTTCAGGCCCCAGACTCCCACCTTAGGACACCTTCCTTCAGGCCCCAGACTCCCACCTTAGGACACCTTCCTTCCTGCTGGCTTCATTCGTAGGCTGCTGGATATGTGGTTTGCTTGAAATTCAAGAAAATTACAAGTCCAGTTGACTACAAATGAACTCTGCAAGATACCTTAAGTCTCCTTCAAGTCCCAGACCCCCAGACTGGGACACCTTCCTTCAGGCCCCAAACTCCTTCCTTTGGACTCCTTCATAACGTCAGACTCCCATCTTTGATCATCTTCCCTCAGGCAGCAGACTCCTGTCGTTGGTCACCTTCTATCAGGGCCGCAGACTCCTGCCTCTTTTACATGTTCAGGCCCCAGGCCCTCCTATTGGTCACCTTCCGTTGGCCCCCAGAATCCAGTCTCTGTTTCAGGCCCCAGAATCATGCCTTTAGCCTCCATAAACACACACACACACACACACACACACACACACAGTGAAAGCAGCAGGCACGACGAGTCACACTTAATTTGAATGGTCTTTGGTCAGACGTTGCTCAGTATTCTTAATATCATTTGTGAAAGCAGCTACTTTTATTCGGCCTTGAAACAATCTGATGTTGGTTTGGGTAAACAAAGTCTACAAACATCAGTTATCAACTCAAGAAGAACCGATTTTTTCTTCATATACTTCCAAGGTAATTTAATGTCTCTTCTAACCATTTGTTGCATTTGAAGAATAATGAATGATCCTGAAATGTCAAAAAAGAAAGAAAAAAACCCCAACAGGTTTCATGTCAGACGTTTATCACGTTACTTTTATTTTCAGATATCTTCGATGTGACATAAATACGTGGGGAACAATTATTACCACAAGATTTCTTTCATTTGCTTCAACCTGTTTAAAAGAAAAGTCAGCCTCAGTTAGTTGTAAAAGCGTTTCCGTACCTACCTGAGTGTTTGTTCTCCCTCTCAGTGATGTTGTAAATACGCCAGCAGTTGAGCTTCAGAGACTAAATCAGCTCTGACTGTTGCAGAACATTTTCTGCTAACAAGGGGTCACATTTCTAGGAGCGCTGGCACATTCCTCAACATTTATATCCATTTCCATTTTCTTTACTTTGGCCGACGTACATGGACGATTATGTCCGAGAAAGAAAAAAAGTAGTAGTAACTTTTCCATTTCTGAATATACTGTTTTTGTTGTTGTTTTTTAATTCAAAATGAAATATTTTACAGCCTTCTATATTTACAGCTCACGTTTGAGTTATTTTACTGGACATTTTACTCATTTTGTTTGTTGTTTATGTCCTTTTCTCTTCACAAAACAAAAATATCCATTATCGTCTGTATGAATTAATCTGACAGTTATTTTCTCCATTAATCAATAAGTTCTTTGGTCTAAAGATTGGTCAAAAAATGACGATAAATGTGAATCAGTGAAGCTCAAACCCCAAAGTGAGGTCAAATGTCAACCAACCAAATGTTTTGTCCACAAATCAGAGAGAAACACTTTACTATTGTCACCATCAAGAAGCTTCACTGAGTCTCCTAAAAAGTCAGAATTCTTACTTATGACTTACTTAGGGTTATTAATTATTATTGATTACTAATCAATAAATCAAGGAGTGAATAAAAGCGACTCTGTGACACTGTCTGATGACAAACAAGAGCGCAGGTTTATCACAGTCTGCGACGACTTCACTCAGAAGTGCAAACAAATAAACGGAAACAAACAAGTTGAAGGGAAAAGAATCGATCCAGAAATCTAAAACACTCAGAGAAGCCGGAGCGGAGGAATAAACTCTTAAATGCAGTTAGAGGAAACACTTGGAGCGAATCAGACGTCCTCTGACAGACTCCATTTGCCAGCGTTTGCTGATTTGAGGTCAGACTGGCAGCGCAGTTGGAGCTGAGAGGGACATTCTTATCTTAATGTGTGTTGGAGCGCTCGTGTTCGCCTGCCCGTCTAAAGTTACATGTAATTTGGGCGAAACCTGAAAGTAAACACATGTAATGGCGGCGGGTGCACGATGTTTTCACAGTAAAAGTGCAAGTTGGATCAAGTTGGATCGTCCTGTCGACAACGAACCGATGAACCTGCTAAATGAAGCTCAAGCTATTTTGGTGATTGAAGTGATGAATTGTGTTTCATTGAAAGTTGTGGATGTTTTCTTTGCTCCTCTGGTGAAAACTAGACTAGACGTTTGACACGTCGTCATTTGACCTCGTTTTGGGCTTTGAGAAACACTGTCAGCGTTTTCTGACATTTTGACGGGTCAACTGATGAGGACGACAATCGTTGGTTATATGGTACTTGTTGTATGTTTGGCAGCGCTGTTGGTGGTGGTGGGGGGGGGGCTCGGTGTCAAGTCACTCCCCAGGACCAGACGTTGGCCCTCAGTGTGTGCACGGTTAAAACACGACAGCCAGACACGCTGAGTCACAGGGGAGGGGGGGGTCAGGACCAAATGCTGTTGGTGTGTGTGATGTTGGTGTTGGTGTGTGTTGGTGTGTGTTGGTGTGTGATGTGTGTTGATGTGTGTTGGTGTGTGATGTGTGTGTCGATGTGTGTGTTGGAGTGTGTCAGTGATACCTGATAGAGGTGCCTGCAGATATTTGGGCTGGTCCGGGTCCTTGTGGTCGAAACTCAATTTTACAGTTCAGTGTGTGTGTGTGTGTGTGTGTGTGTTAATAAGTAAAAACTTCAACTCGTCTTCGTTTCAGGAACAACAGACTTTTATCTCGTTAACTGAACCTTGAACACAGGACGTTCCGTCCCGTCATAGATGCATCGATGGGTTCCGGTCCCACGTCCAGCGTCCTTTTACTTGTTGTCTTTGTGTCTCTTCTTTCCCCTGCCCCAGCCGCCTCTCAGCTCGTGGACGGAGACGCGTTCCTGTTTGGATGGTGCAGACGAAACCCGCTTTGGAGGTGGAACCAGCTCGTCTGGAGAAGGAGCAGAAGAAATGATGGGTCAGCGCCTCCTGGAGAAACCAGGCTGGTGACGGCGCCCAGGAGCATCTGGAGCGCTCTGGCAGAAACTCAGCTGCAGCAATCAGTTCGTTAAGACTCTAAATGATGAATCAGTTCTGAAATCACAGCTTAAGGCAACGTCCACACGGACCAAAACCATCTGTTTCTCCTCCGTCCTCCTCAGCATCGTGTGAAGAATATTTGATCCAAATGGATCCATTGGAAACGACTGCACGGGCTGTAGTTCATCCTCCAGACCTGTAGGTGGAGCTGACATTCCCCAAAAACAGAGAAGAAGAGACGGTGGAGCAGAACTTACGGGTCTGCAAAGCAGACTGAACCGTCCAAAATGAGAATCTTGATGAAAAAAATGACTGGAAAATGATGCCGAATTTGTTTTCAGAAGAAGTTTTGATTTCAGTGTAAGATTCGTTTTCAGCGTAAATTTACTGCCGCACTCAGCTGAGCTGTGAAATGAACAAATTTTTTCAGGAAGTGATTCAGTACAATTCCTTCGAAAGATCTGTTCTTTCGAATGAATCGTTCACAAATGGTACAACACTTAATTCGCTTTAGCCAATTATGAAAAAAAAAAACCCGACCGCTATTTTGTGGCACTCATTGCACCGCATGTCACTGTGTAGGTTCTGTAGAACTCATGTGAGTCTTTGCTGCTTGTGGCAGCTTCAAACTTTCACTGTCACATTGCCTGTTGCATCCGCTCGTATTAATTTAGGTTCAATTTAATTTTAAATTTAAAACGTTCAGAAAAATTTAAAAATAAAATAAAATGTAGAATTAAAAAATGTATTTAAAAAAATATGTTTGACAAAGATTCAGAGGAATACATTTTGACTTTTCCTAATGTTTTGGTCCTATTTTCATGATTTCATACAAGAAAATATAAAATATTTAATTGGATTTGCTTTTCATTTTCAGACATCTTTGTCTTGAGACATACGTGCAGACAGACACGTTCTCTCACCAGACTCCTGAGGAGGAAAACACCCGTCTGCTGCTTGCACCTCGTGAAGGTCATTTTAAAATCATCAGCGAAATCCAATTTGTCCTCATTAGCCGGGGACAGGGCTTCTCCTTCACGCAGATTCCTGGGCCTGTTTCAGTGTGGTCATCTGCTGTCCACCGTCAGAAGCATCTTTGTCACTCTGACTCCTGACACAAGGGTCAGTCAATCTTTCCTGAAAGGACGCACTTTTCTTTTTCTCCCTTTCAGTGGGATTCCTGCCGGAGGACACATTCACGACACTCTGTCCCCAGCCCGACCTTGTGCCCCCACCCCAACCCCACCCTCGCCCTGCCGCCCTGGTCGACTGACTCTGGCCTGAATGAGCCACGGCCTTCATCCATGGATCTGTCTGACCTGAGACCTGCGAATGCAAAGTCTGCAAACACATGCTGAAGTGTGGATTGAGTGACTGTGTATATTTATTCGCTGCTGTGCTGTTTAACCCTTTAACCCTCTGCCGAGCAAAGAGGACAGTCCAAAATGTCCAAAACGGAAAAAAGTGAGCTGAAAATGATGATGACGATCTTGTCCGAGTTACTGCGGTAACAAGGCTCACTTTCAGTCGCTGATATCTGAAGTACACAAAGAAAAATGCTAATTCCATGTCTGCCGAGCAAATTGAACCGCCCAGTCAGAGATTTTCGACCAGAATCCACTCACTTTTGGTTGCTATCGCTTGAAGTAAACAAAGAAAAACACTTTAGGTTAAAAAAAAAAGACACGTGCTGGCGAGATTCAACGCGAAGCTACGAGACAGATGCAGAAGAAGAAACACGACTTTAAACCCATCAGACTCACAGCATGGACATTGTTGTTGTTGTTATGAGACGTCAGGAGGGAAGGGTCAGAGGTCAGCGGTCGGTGGGCGGGGACATGACACCTTGATACAGAAAGTATGTGGATTCAAAGTTTTTCCCCCTGAGACCACGTTTGAAAAAAAACAGGATCCATTTGGATGATCGGGACAGAACGACGGCGAACGTGTGTTTACACAACAAGGCGTTTCCGTGGTAACATGGCCTTAGTCTAATAGTCTCTAATAGTGCTAGTTTCGGATTTGGGATTGTTGTTCGGTCGTTCAAAAAGTGAAACAGGAGTGATATGAGTTTGCCAGCTGATGACAAACTGTCACACCACTGGATTCATTCCGTCCAAAGTTTGGTTTGCGTCAACTGATAATTTCACATGAAAACACTCACTTGCACGACCTGAAGACTTTCTGCGAAGACCATGGGTCTCTTGGCGGGGCTGGACAACCACGGTGCTGTTGGCCCAAAGTCCTCCGGAGTGACGTCGATGCTCTGTGTATCCTGGTTCAGCCTGTACACACACACACACACACACACACACACGGCCCAACGTGTCACATCTCCAGCAAACAGTCAAGCGGTGGACCGAAGGAAGTGGGCGACTCTCTTTTGAACGGGCGTAACTCGTTCGGGTTTAAATTGGGGGACGTGGGGTTTCTGACTTCAAAGACCTCACAAGCATCGGGATCGTCGGCGTGTCCAGCCGCTCTCCGGCTTTTCCTGGCAGTGGAAAGAGGAAAAGTGCTGGCGGCACTGAACCACTCCAAAGTGTCACTGCGCCCTTTGAATGGAAGCTGATGAGACAGGCTGTGGCCGAGGAAACCCACCGCGCTGGTGAACGTAAACACCGCATACCTTCACACACCCCCCACCGACCCAAGGAACGATTCAAATCAACTGTCTTTTTGTACTCACCACGAGCTGCACTCGGCCTCCGTTCAGGACACCTGAGCTGATTTCCGGCAAGAAACGCACGCTGAGGGCAAAGACATTAAAACGGGAGTTCATGTTTCAATTCCTCAACCTGGAGCGATTAGCTCTGACGTATCACAAATAAACAGTGATACATGGCATACAACATAAAGTCAGATTTATTTCTGTAGCACATTTACAAAACAGCTTCAACCAAACCAAAGTGCCTCAGATAAAACCATCAACATAGCATGCATGAACACAGAATATATATCTTACGGGGAATTACCCGGCAAATTACCCAGGTTGTTTACAAACTACCCCTGTTCTCAGGTCATGTTCAAAGCTACTACAGCTAGTTTGCTAGCCAGCTAACGTCAATGTTATCAAAGCCAGCTACCAACAGTAGCTAGCTAAAATACCTAGCTAGCTACCAATCCTTATCCAAACCCTAACCCATACAACCTGTAAGAATGGGTTCGAAAACTACCTGTGTTATGTGTTTTGGGGTAACGTTCAAATATCCTGGATATATCCTGGATAATTTACATATTACCATTTTTTTCACATTATCCGTATAAATCCGTAAAAAATCGGGCGACACAGTGATGCAGTGGTTAGCACATTTGCCTCATAGCGAGAAGGTCCCTGGGCGTGAATGGTTGTCTGTCTTTCATGTGTCGATGAGCTGCTGTTCGCCAGTTGGGATCGGCTCCAGCACGATCGCAACCCGTAACCGGAGCGGCATAACATGTTCCATTGGCAACAATGAACAGCGCAAGCTCAGTTGTCAGTGGTAACAACTGGACATTTGGTGAGGAAAAAAAGATTTTAACATTTCTTTCTACTTGTTTGGAGACAAAAACACTCATGGGACGCTGCAGAAGAAAAAGAAATAGAGAAGAAATGACAGAAATCAAGGGAAAAAAAACACAGGAAGAGTCACCAGACGCGAGTTTGGGCTAGATAACCCATGAAAACAGAAATTAATGATCCACTTCTGTTTCTTTGGCAAATGACCGTGGTAGAAGAGGTTAATCAACATGGAGGTGTGCATTCAACGGTTTTAAGGCACGACGTCGTCTTTTAGTAAGGACATTTCTAAAATATAAAAACATTGCTATAAAGACGCTCGGTTGTTTCTCTTCAGGATTATGTTAGCATTTCAAGCTAATGTTGTGTTGTTTCTCCAAAGCGATCTATCAGCACGTTCTTGACCATGGTATGAGCCGGTTAATTTTTACATTGACATGAATTAATTTAACATTTCTAATATGTGAAAATATCGATATATCCACAATACACGCGCAGGTGTTTCTAATGTTAAAGCTAATGTTGTGAAGACACAGTTTTAAATGACTATGGTTTAAGCATGTATGATGATCTGCAGGGACAGAGAAGCACAGGTGTTGGTACAGGTGGTACCGTCGACAGAATATGCACTTAGGATCTCAGGATAGATCATGGATCAGAGGAAAACGTGCTCAGTTTGATAGCAACGCTCACCTCTCCGAGTGTTGGGTTTGCAGCCACTCGCGAGTCCGTTCCTGCCTGTTTTGCTCCGTCCTCTCCGCTCTCTGAAGCTGAACGGCACCTGATCGAAAAAAAATAAAACGCCTCAGGCACTTTCGGGTTCTCAAGTGGTGACAGATGAACAAGTGTTCAAAACGACAGCGATGCAGCAGCAGAGAAGTTCTCAGGGAACAAACGGATTACAGGTCCATGATGGACGGCCAGCTGGTACAAGTTGAGGTCAAGCTACGATGTGGTGCATTGGAGTCAAACCACCTAACCCCAGGCCAAGTCAAGACCAAGACTAGAGCCTACTAGGACCAAGATTTTGACAAGACCAAAACAACACAAGATCATTTTGAACCTTTTAACACCGACATAGTTGTTGATACGCATCTATTTGTGTGGAACTATAAAAAAACATCCAAAAGTTCCTGAAAGCCGAGAAGTTGTGCTCAGTTCCACTACCTGGTGTGAAGGAGTCATGAGGGCAAGAAGAAAATGTTGCACTTTTCTTCCACGCTGCATCAATTACGGTAAACATTTGCCGGCTTGAAGCGACAGACCAAATGGGTCCTTACAATCACGCTAGTGTGTTTTGGAGTACCATAAATATGTGACTATTTGTGCAGAAAAACATCCTACGGTTACTGAAAGCTGAGAAAATACACTTCACAATTCGAGGCCATGAGGGTAATGACTCTCCGGCTGCCAGCAACAGAGTGAATGAGATGACCGTAATGACAGCAACACAGCTGTGATGCACAGAACCACATTTATAGTCATTTGCGACGCAAATAGTGACATGATTACCGTGCTCCAAGTATGCTAACGCAAATGTAGCATAGGATGTAGCATGTAGGATACTATAGGTGTTAGGTGGACTGACTACGTTGTGATGAAATTGGAATGCACCTGGAAATTGCGTCACCTCACACATCTGAATATAAGTGGAACGCGCCATTACACTATGTATAAAGTTGCTGCGAGATAAAACTGGAGTTTTTCCTTCAAACGCGGGGGCTTGTGGTTCCCAGTCAAATTGAATCAAAGCAGCACTGTTAAAGACAGAAATCACACAGCTGTCGGATTTATGACTTTTGTTGAAATCCCATAATAAGGTCATAATTCAGTGTAAACATTTACGTTGTGCTGACAGTAACACCGTGCCGCAGTGTGAACTGATAATGAATTCTGACAGCCCAGCACTGGAACTAATGACGCATTTATTTAAGCCATTTACTTGCTTTCGCTGAGCTGTAAAGAAAAAAAAAGCGAAAGAAAGGCTTTACAGTCTTCATGGGTTAATTGCGAAGCCCCCACTAAAAACGTCCAGTGATAGATGCGTTTCCCCCCGAGGCAGCAAACGGCTACTCGCTCTTACCAAATGCTAAACAGAGAGATGGGGGGGGGGGGGCACCAGAAAAAGTAAAATACAGATCAGGGGCCGGATTCTACATCTGCAGAAAATTCACAAGTACAATTACTCAAAATTCTCTCAGTCTGAAAATCTTACGAATCTCTTCATTTTTCCTCCTTACAAACAACTGTGGGAAAACTATTCAAGGCAATAACAACTGATTATGTAAAATATGAAAATATGACAACATTAGCTGTAACATCTGCTAGCTTCTTTTTTTTTAGAAGAAACCTACGAAGAAAATACTTCATTTGAGAATATCACTTTTTTTCATTTTTACTAAAAAACTAACAGGAAACTATTCATGCAAGGAACCTTTTAATAATTGAGTTGTCCATAGATCAAAACACTGGAGGTTGCTAACACAATAGTTCACCAACAAAAAATACATGAAATTCATGCGGCTGTAGCATGAAGACAAGCAACTCTCCCCGAGCCTCTGAATGCTCCACTCCAGCCCCCTCCTGACCTCCTGAATCCCCCTCCAGGATATCAGGAGGGGGCCTGTAGGAGTCACGCCTGTTAAGAGGGGCTCTTAAGCACATTAGGTCAGCTCGTCTCTACTGAGGAACTCTCATATCAGAGAGCTGAGGAGCTGGAGGGTGGAGACCTTGGCCAAAGGAAAAGACATGATTCTGGTGCTGTGAAGCCTTCTGCCCTTTCAAACAACACAACCACCTCTTGTGGAATGCCAAAACCTTTTCTGTCATCTTTCTAGCGGTTTACAACATCACATTATGTGTCTGCTACCTGTTGTGAGAGCTGCTGACCCATTTAGCTAACCTGTTGATCCAGGAAAGTACTGAGATCAGCGACCGTTAACGGTATAAATACTGAAACATATTTACACTATGACAGACTGTAAACAAGTTGGACAATAAGAAGCACACACTTAAAACAGTACCTAAGATAATTAGAATGGGATGCTAACGACCTAGCCAATAACACTAACAATCAATAAAAGAGCTGAATTAACTTAGTCCACTCTATCTGCGAATTTCCGCAACACGCGCTCTGCTCTGGAGTTTCTCTCTGGTTTTGTTAGCATAGCATTTCAAGCTAATGTTATGAAGACACAGTTGTGCTCAAAAGGGTCTATCAGCATGTCGTTATTATTTCAAGGAAGGTTACCTGACTACTAATGAGCACTAAGCTAATGCTAACGCTTACAGCCATTTCGCTTTTAAAAAAAACAAAAAAACACAAAATCTGTGCACATGCATGTGTCGCTCAGCGTGTTGTTCCATCTCAAACATACACTGCACGGAGTGAACTCATTGAGATAAGAGAGCTGGAATTGTGGATGTAAAACTGAAGACATGTGACTGGTGGTAAACAGTCCCGTTATTTTGGATTATGGACCATAAACAAGATGATCGTGTTTCAGTTTGTAGAGGACTTTAAGTGTGAAATTCGGTTAAGTGCTCGCGTAGGCAGCGTTTCCAGGCTAAAGTAAATATATATGTCCCTCCTTGTCCCTCAGACACACAGGACAGACAGGACAGACAGGACAGGACAGATCAGTAGGAAGAGGCTGAGAATGTGTGTGTGTGTCCAGGAATGCTCCGAGGTGCGCAGCATCGTCAGCATTTGCAGAAAGGATACAAACCATCTATAAATAGGAAGTGTATTTTTTTCCTTCATAATAAAACATATTCTCTCTCTCCCTCTCCCTCTCTCCCTCTCTCTATGTAAGCTGATACCCATTTCAAGTGGGTTACTCATGTCCAGCACATCCACACAAAGAGCCTGGATAAAATAAACACGCCGCGTCAGATATCTTGGAAGGAATCTGTCACGGGTTTGAGGCTAATCACCTCCAGAAGGGGCTTGACTCAAATCCTGAAACGTTAACCCCAGTCGAGGAGCGCTTGCTGGGGCAGGCTTGGTTGGCGAGGCCCCGGGCTGAGGGGCAAGGATCCGGAGGAGGGGGTGCCTTCCACAGGTCAGGGCCAGGGGCTCGTGAGGCGCGGCCCACCTGGGCCCACTTCCAAAGACCCGGGATTACAGCAGCGGGAGCCGGTTCCCGCTTGTGTCGCCACTGCGTCATTGTCACCCTGTAAAAGCAGTGGGAGTCGCATGCCGCCTCCACCACCCCCGCTCAGAACCGGGCTGGTTTAAGTTACGCATTTTACAGGATCCATCGCAGTCTGATCATATGGGACAGATGGCGTTAAGGAGAGAGGGAAGGGTGGCGTCCAAATCTGTGACTCTCCCCGTAAATCAGCTGATTTAGATGTTTCACTTTCACTGCGCGAGTTGTGTTTGATGGATAAGCAACAGGGTGGAGGGGAGAGATAAGGATTTTAGGAAGAAAGACGGAAAGTTTGTTGTACACGTCGTTGTACAGAAACACAATCCCAGTGTCAGCGTGAGATGTTTTACACCTGCAGGTGCAGAGGAACTTTTTTTTCTCACAGCGTATCGTAATCACCATGGTACTTGTAGATCTACATTAGCCTTGAAGAAAAAGCAGGAAAAAAGACGAAGTGAGACTCCATGACAGGACTATTAAGCCTCGGTAAACTACTGTTGTTTCCAAAGCAACATTGTGACGTGCCATAAAGCGGAACTGAACAACAAATCCACCGGAGAACTCAACTCTCCGCACTCACTTGTCCGCAAATTGCTGCAATACGTGCTCTGGTGTTTCTCTTTGTGGTTTTGTTAGCCTAGCATTTCAAGCTAATGTTGTGAAGGCATGGTTGCGCTTCAAACGGATGTATCAGCGCGTCCTCCTTGTCCTCCGTTCAAAAATTAGCACGTTTGTTAGCATGTTTGTAACTGGATAGGTCACACAGCAACTGTTGAATCTTTGGTCAAGACTGGACTCTAGAGACAGTTGAATGGTAACATCTAGCTGTAAGGTCCTCGATGATTATTCTAGAACTAAATCATAGAAGAAGCCACACATCAAGACGAATCTTGTAAAACATTGGGATAAAGGCTCAGTGAGGACATGTCACAGGCACCCGGCGCCCCTCCAGCTGCTGGCTGACTGTGAACATCTCTAGACGTGAGGCCTTGACCCTGGCAGTGACCCTGGTGGCCAGGGGTGTTAGACAGGGGCAGAGGAAAGATGGAGACAGGCCCTCATGTTAAAGGCTGGCTCCCCCAACCTCCCTCCCGCCTCCCCTCCAGCTCTTCCCTCCCTTTTAAGTCTGGCTGTGGGTGTCACCACACCAAATCATCTCTCCACCTCAGGGCAGGGCAGGAGGCCACAGCAGAAAGCAGAAAGATGGACGACCAGCACCGATTGTGGACACCCGCCCTCGCTGCCAGTTCAAGAAAAACGTTTCAAATGTCTGATTTCAGTCTGAAAACCCAGTTGGCAGATCAGCAGACAGACGATAATTTTATCCCATTTTCTCAGAAGAAAAAAATGTGGCTGAAGGGAAAACGGGCCGAGACACTCCAGGCTAAAGCAACTGGTCCTAATGTTCACTGCTCCCAGAACAGTGAGAGTGAAGACCTCAGGGGTGTCCTGGAGGGGCGCGACTGGAGTGTAACCCACAGGACACAAAAACAGGAAATGACTCTTCAGTGTGGCATTTTGTTTCTACTTATCATGAGAGACGTTAAGACACAACCACAGAATCTGACAAAAGTGCATATTTAAATACCAACATTTCTTGAAGAGTATTATAGTAACAAAGCAGGACAGAATACATGTTCAAAAGTTTGGGGTCAGCTAGACTATTTCATGACATATTAGTTTTACAGCTTCTCTAATCAATCAACAGTTTTCAGCTGTGTCTTCTCATTTTTATCGCGGTAACATATCACAATAAACGCATTGTAAAACGTGTGCAACTGAAGACAGATGGAATCATGAAAGCATTTACCAAAATTATCTTTTTTTTTTCAAGTTCAGAAAAGTGTATTAAAAAAAATATCAATTTCTTGTTTGGTTTAAAAATTATTTCAATGTTCATGTTCAATTAAAAATGTGTGTGGGTTTATTATGTTCTTTGTATAGTGGAGACTTATTGTTATCGCCAATTTGTCTCATATTGTGCAGTCCAAGTGTGAAAACAAGCCCAAGGGTTTTGGAAATCTGTGCACGGAGGGAAATGTTTCATTAAAAATATTAACAACAATAATCAGTTACCACATGAACAATCGCTAGACTATACTTCTGATTCATTTAATGTTAACCTTCAATGGAAAAAGTGCTTTTCTTTCATGAATACAGAAATTTCTCAGGCCAGGTCCACAATAAGCAGAAGAAGAATCACACTCACACCTAATATTAGCAAAGATAATTAGTATGGGCACTAACATCATAACACCGACAATTAATCAATCTCGTTTAAGGATGTTTGCAATGCCTGGTCAACTACTTGCAACAGTCCAGTTCACACTGAGGCACCGAGCTGCGACCGCTCATTGGGACTGCGTGGACACTACTGTTGTTTACCACAGCAACCAGTGTGGTGTGATGTGCCATAGAGCAGAACACAACAAAACCAACAAAAAAACAATGAAGAACTCAACTCTTCTTATATTTGAATTTCCGCAGCACACGCTGCGGAGTTTGTCTTGTGGTTTTGTTAGAAGACAGAATCGTGTCTTCACAACATTAGCTCGAAATGCTATGCTAACAAAACCATCCATTTCTATAAAGTGGAAGAAAATGAAAATGGATGGTTTTGCTAGCATAGCATTTCGAGCTAATGTTGTGAAGACACGATTCTGTGTGTATTGGAAAATGTTTTTTTTTTTAAATATTCTGGTTCCATCTCCATGTGGATCTGGCCTATGGGCCCCCCAAACCTTTGCATAACAATCAATCATTCAGTTAAAATGATCAATTATTATTAATTCGTCCACCTGGTCCCAGACTACCCAGGTCTGTTTTACTTTATGGGTTTATATAGCTATCCACTGTGCATAAAAGGGTGCGGAGTGACCAATAAAATCCTGACAAAAAGCTCTTTCAGACCAGCTCTGGTGACACATTAGACCGACCCTCACCTCTCATAGTGTTTGCATTGCGCTGCCAAGACCTGTGACATGGCTTGGCTGAGTTCCGCCAGTAGCTGCCATTTGTAAATGAGGCCACATGAAAGGAGGACTCTAGAACAGAAAGAGACAGAAAGAGAGAGAGAGAGAGGGTCACAGGAGGACAAGGCAGGTCGAAAAGCAGCAGCAGAAACCCACAAGCTAACATTTGGAAAATATTAGAGCAGAGCTTCGGTTCCTCTGATGCCATTGGAGGCTACACTCGACACAGACCTGTGTGTCGGCGCAGCGACATGACAGGAGCTCTGCTAGTCCAATCATCTGCAGCTCTGATCAAAGAGCAGCATCCTTCGACATGACTGTGGCATGACAAATCAAAGCCCGGCTGCTGTTTCTTGGAGCCGCGCAGAGGTGAGGTCACCTTCCACTGCAACCGCACTAAACCTCCACGATGAAACGAAAGGAACGTCGCCACGGGACGACTCGTCAGCAGGTTTCTGGGCAGCGCTTGTTTCCTTTGCAAGCGCTCAGACGAGGCCCAACGAGAGGAGACAGGCGCGGGCTTCTGCCGTCTGTTATGGCTCATTAACATACGCGAGATGGAAAGGTTCGCTGCTGTCACAGCACGGCACGCCGAGCAAAGACGAAAATGAAAAGAGGCAAAAAAAATGAGGAGCGCTGCTCTTTTCAAACCCGGATTATGCTTATTTCTATTTCCTTTGTAGTTTTACTGTGTGAATCACTCTATATTTATTTTGGCATTTACATATATATATATATGTACCATGAAGGGGGGTTATTGTCACAACGTCTGGCTGAGCTGCCTGAATGGGTAAAATGAAAAAGGACGAAAAACTTACGTTGAGGTTATTTGATCACGACTGAGGAGACAAACACACTGACGGCTTCTGATCATTGTCAAATTTGTGTCTGACCAGAATAAGACTGTTTTGTTTTTTATTCACCTCAACATGTACACACAAACCTGAACCTTTCTTCTTCTGCTGCGTCTTTGACTCCATCTTCTCGGCTCTCTTCAGCATCAGAAAAGCTGTGCGGCTGTTTGTGAAGCCCCTGGAGAGACGAGACATATTTAACAGCAACACGCGGCTTTGTGCAAACTTTGTGTCGACACACAGGAAAAACAAACCACACATACACCCTCTACATACACCCTCCAGGCCTGTAGGTGGAGCTGTAACGCTACCAAAGAAATACACCATCACAGAGACGAAGACATGGAGCATGTGATGACCCAGAACATGACGTAGAACCGTGCTCCAATAATTGCACATACACCTAACAGAAGAACTTTCACGATATGATCATGGTGCACATGTGCCCAACAGAAACAATCATGGAAATTCATAATAAAAATAGAATTTAAAAAGTGGAGAGAGATCCTAATCATCTATACGGTACATATACAGTACAGGCCAAAAGTTTGGATTCACCTTCTAATTCAGTGCGTTTCCTTTATTTTTATGACCTTCATTTCTTAAAGTAATGACGGACACTCGTTTCTCTTTACTTAGCTGATGGGTTCTTGCTATAATATGAATCAACAGTTGTCATATCGGGCTGTCGGCTGCGGAACAACATGACTTCTGCACAACACAACTGATGGTCCCGACCCCATTAATAAGGCAAGAAATTCCACTAATCCTGACAAGGCACCAGTGAAAACCATTCCAGGTGACGACCTCATGAAGCTCAATTAGAAAACACCAAAGGTCTGCAGTGTTAACAAAAAAGCAAAGGGGGGAGGAATGAGGAATCTGAGGAATCTAAAATAGAAGACATATTTAGTTATTTCACACTTGTTTGTTAAGTACGTGATTCCATATGTGTTCATTCATAGTTTTGATGCCTTCAGTGAGAAAGGAAACACACTGAATGAGAAGGTGTGTCCAAACTTTTGGCCTGTACTGTATATACTATACACAACAGTCATCCTGAAGACGTCCTACAGATGTGTTTACCATTCTTCCATAATCTTTTCTGAACTTTGTGAGAGAGCGCTGGGGGACGGAGGCAGGGCAGGAGAGTTTCTCCTGAGAGCACAGAAAGCACAGAGCAAAGATATTTAAAAAGCCATGAGTGATAAAACAGCACGCTTACTACATTGTTATGCACATTTCGTGTGTTCCATCCTCAGTTCAACAATCAAATAAAAACATTGGCAAAGGTAATGAAAAATAAACTGAGCATCATTTGTTTGATTGAAAAGTGAGATTACGTTGCCTCTACTTTAGTCCTCCAGTGTCCTGAAACACAATATCCAATCTTCAATAGTAGTTTTCTCTTTGACACGTTTAACATTATGACAACAGCTGTCAGATCAAGTTGTTAGATGGTAACTTATGTGGTGGAAGTCTCACAGTTTCTGTGCATCAGATTCCACCTGTTCCCAGGCCTGGTTGGACCTCCATACCAGCGGCGGTGGGAGAACGTACAGAGGGGCGGCAGCAGGCTGAAAGACAAAAAGTAAAAATGATCAGTGCCTCTTTATAATCCAATCACAATTGTATAAATAAAATTATTACACCCTTAATCATCACTGATGAAAATGACAAAAACTATTTTGTAAACTGAGACTGTGAACTGGAACAATTTACAGTCAGTCGATACAGTTTTAGTCCTCTCTCCCAGAAGTGATTCTGTGCTTGAAGAGAGAAAACGTCTCCTTAAACAAAAGTTGACTCCTCTGATGATGAAGCAAAAACAAAAGCCTGTCTGAAACTGTCCTCCGTATGTTGTTGTAACAATAACGGCCAGTCACGTCCAACTCGACGGCGTGTTTCATTCAAAGTGTCTGGCTGACACTTTTCAGCAGGCATGCTCCTTTAATTACCCTCCACATCCCGTTTTGTCTTTGTGGAAGCACTAAACTGTTTGTCGCAGCCTTTGATGCGAACCTCGGCGTGAGCGCACCGAGGCCAGCCGTGACAGCAGCTGCGCCCCATCGCCTCGCCAAAACCGGCTACCATGATGTACAGCGCTGAGCGCGCTCCAAAGAAAAGATCCAACAAGAGGTAAATGAAAGGGGGAGGTGGGAGCGTGTGAAATATGAGCAGCCTCCAGAAAAATTCTCATGTTTTTCAAGAGAATAAATTTAAAGATGAATCGAATCCTGGAGGAGACGATGAGCAAGAAGAGGAACGGGCCAGAAAATGTTTCTATCCCTGGGACGGGTGCTTTGTAATTTCCTTTTTATTTTACACATTCAGACAGCTCAGTTGGTGGGGTTTACAGTGGATCCCTGGAGTCTATCCCTGGTGTCATAGCCAGGCAAACCAGACCTACATTAAGATGTTGGGTCTGGGCACTCACAATTGGCAGGGGGGGATACGAGGGGCGGGATAAATAGCTGTCGTTCAAATTTCCTCTGCACGAGAGCGACGATGGAGTCCATGGACAAGTGTTCCACGTATGATGTGGTCCGACAGACTGCTGTTTGCCAGCAGCAGCCGTCTTCTTAATTTACATGTAGCAGAGGCCGGCAGGGCCCACCTACTGACACTATAAACAACGTGACTGGCCCGACCAGAATTTGGATTTTGCAGCTCGCAAGCTAACAAATAATTTCTAGACCCACCCTGGCTGCGTAACTCAGGGAGTTTGATTTCATTATTTTTCTTTCTTTCAGACAGTCACCCAGTCTTCGTTGTTGGGAGCTAGCGAGGGACGGCCAGTTAGCCACAGGTCAACCTCCAACGCAACAAATCTAAAGCTACGTTTAGTGCCATTGTAGCTCAAGGAGGGAGAGGACGAGCAAAACACGTGACACACTGAGCAGGAAAGAGCAGGAGAGACAGAGGGAGCAGAGGGAGAAGCCATAGCTAGTTGTTATGTTAGCTAGCCGCTAAGCTAAAGTATTAGCAAAACACAGCACGGTGTTGGATAAGAAGTTGATCAAACAGTCGCATAAGGTGAGGACGAATATAAGTGCTTGAGCAAATGAAAAACACAGTGGCTGCCAATTGCTTGTGTTATTATTGCTTATTGCTTATGCCAACAAATGAATCAGGGCGTGACGTAACAGACTTAACTCCATACTCCAACTTAGAAACACATGATGTTTTGATTTCTCTTGTGCACGACTGAGTACACCTGTGGTTAAATTAGTAATGTGTTTTAACCCTTTAATACTGACGGTATCGCTGCCGATACATTCACGCTAACATACTTTGGAGTGGAGTATCGGTTCCTGAAAGTTGAGAAGTTGCTCTTCAACTTCTCATGCACATCCAAGGTGCCTTCATTACAGCAATGACTCGCCAGCTTCCAGGCAACAAAACAAATTTGATTACCGTAATGACAGCAACTTGGCTGCTCTCAACTTTCAGGAACTGATGGATGTTTCCTCCTTCTCCTAGCTCTTTCTTCAACTAGGAACCATTCCACCTCTTCTGATAGCAAAACTAGTCACGTAATTATGTTACCCCAAATCATGCTAGCACTAACAAAGCACTGGGGACACTGTTGGTGTTAAAGGATTCATGAAGAAAAGGTACTTTTTTAATGTGATTAATCAATAATAATAATCAGCACCAGTTGTTTTACCTCGTGAGGCGTCGGCACATCTGACGTTGTGGAACATCTGGGAGATGAGTCCTCGGAAGGCAGCAGAGTCCAGTATCTCTCCAGCTCGGCCTTTTTGACAAGAGAGGTTCATATTTCTTGACAAGAACAGAGCAAGATCAACACGGACGAGCGTCTCCAGAGATGAACATGATCACATATTTCATTTCGATGTAAGGTGTGTGTCATGAATGGGTTGTGGTAACGGTAGCCGTATTTGGAACTCGGTCCATCTTGATTGTTTTTTTTTGTTCTTTTTTTTTCAGAATGTGATGCCTGAGTGAGTGTCTCTGTGATCATGGATATTTGGTCAGATAATGTTTCACTACTTCTTATGCGTTTGTGTATATGACAAACACCGGTTGGGACAATAGAATTACATTTATAAATGAAATATTAATATAATATTAATAGAAATAGCTAATTATACATTTTATTTTATGTTATATATATAATTTTCTTCTTTTATACTATTTATTATAATTAATCATATACAGTAACTTCATTGATTTTTTAGCAAAAAACATCCGACATTAAAAGTAAATTATAAAAGTCTGGATTTTTTAAAATTGTACTGATTCAGTTTATTTTCACATAATCATATCACGCAATTATTGTGTACATACATGTGGTTCAGTGTGGCATGTGAAAATTGGTCTCCCTATGAAGCTGTTGAAAAACTTGTGGGGGGAGCCATTAATACAGTTTGGAATGTTTGAATTCTATAAAGGGTTTGGAGAAACGTGGGGGTCAGGGACACATGAACTTGTGTACATACCTCATCTAAGACAAATTCATCCACGTCCACCACCTCAAAGGTGTCCTCCTCTCCGGCGTTGGGGCCTGTCGCAGCAGCGAGAGCCGCCGCGAGCCTCCTCCTCAAAGTGAAGCCTCTCCAGAAGGCCTGCACGGATCCCCGAGAGAAAAAACGGGACAAACCAGGCCTCGAATCATGTGGCGCACGTGAATATTGCACGTTATCCCATTACGGAGATAAAACACGTTAACCTCTCTTTTAATTGTCTGAGCATTCTGCTTTCTGAACTCTGCGTGACTTCGGGCTGCTCCAAGACAAATGGACTTCCACCGCGCCTCTAAATCCTACAATTCCCAACGGGCTGCTGGGGCTGCTGGTGCTGGTGGTGTGTGTGTGTGTGGTGTGGGGGGGCACACTTCAGCTTGAGGTGAACACGAATCCTCTAACTACCACATTTCATTGGAATCTGATAAATCACTCCACACACACCCTGCCCCAATCATCCATACCACCAGCCCCTCCACCTCCACTTCAGAGATCCCTGAAGGACCCATCAAACATCTCTTTGTGTAGGAAAAGGGATTTGGGAGAAGTGTTGAATAGCATGTTTTTCAGAACAGCAGCTCACGCTTCTATGAAGCTTCCATGGCATGTATGAGCCCTGAAGATGGATGTTCACCCATGAAAAATGAACATTTTCAGTGTTTAAAAACCTTTAAGCTTCAGCCAAAACACCAGCTAAAGGAGCAGTGCGTAGTATTTAGAAGGAGTTGTCATCCAACATAAAAGAATCCTTCTGCCTTTTTATCTTCACAGGGACTTTGTCCTCTTCTCCCACCACACACTGGACTTGAACTATGTACCTACCTCAGGCAACTGAATGGCTGCAGACACAGTGTCAGCGGTCTGAACGGTCCCACTCGTCCCTGTTGCTGGTCGGTTCTGGAAGTTCCAGAAGATTCTACTTGTTTGATCCCTGATAATGGTTCAGACCGTTGCTAAGGTCCTGACCAATCAGCTGCAAGCTGGTGATGGGTACCCACGTGGGGCGTGTATGACTGTGGGACGTGTACGGCTGCAAACATGTTAGCAAACATGCTAACTTTTGAACAGAGGACAAGTCTTCACAACATTAGCTTGCTATGCTAACAAAACCACAAAGAGAAACACAAGAGAGTGTGTTGTGGAACTTGGCCGATAAGAAGAGTCCAGATCTTCTGTGGGTTTTACGGCACATCGCAACGCACCTGTTGCTGTGGAAACACCAATAGTTTAAACAAGGTCCCTACGAGCAGCTCTCAGCTCGGTGTCTCAGTGTGAACTGGAGTGTTGCTGGAACGTTCTGTTGCATGTGGATTCACATACTTGCACGTTGCTGCACTTGGAATCGTTGGTCTGGACTGGACTGGACTCACACACAAGTTCCAAACTCCATTAAGAAAACCGCCAATTTTAACATTTGTTTCATAAGCAGTCCTTAGTACCACTTAGCATCATTATGTAGCTTGTTCAGCATTATTTTAATGTTATTAAACATGTAGCAATCACCCAAAAACAACTCCTGCAGATGGTTGCGAAACAGACCCCTCATGAGCCAGACGACTGACAGTTGTTGTACCTGGATGACAGTTGCTGCACGATGTTGGCCAACAATGCTCCGCTTAATATGGGAAGTTCCTGACTCTGGCGTTCTTCCATCGCCTCCTTTCCCAGCTGCAGCACGGATGCTGGGGTTCTCACAGTTTCGTCTGCATTTCCTCCACCGCTGCTGAATCGTTACGGCCGCGGCACTGCTCCAGAGAACACACAAACACACATACATGATGTCATCGCACCTTTATCTTTGATTTTATTTTTCGGCGCCAACATCTGGAAAACAGGACTCGGGAGAATTAGAAACTATCTCGGGCCACCCCTCAATTCAAAGATCTATCATCCTCCCAGAGATAGCTCAGAGTTAATGATGAAGCCGTGTGTTAAAATGAAGAAGAGGTTCAGAATGCGTCGCTATAAATCACACGGAGGAGGCTCCAGCGTTGACAAACACTGCAGCAGTCAACTAATAAAAAGCAGAGCTGCTATGAAAAGAATTGTTTTAACCCTTTAACACCGACGGTATCGCTGCCGATACACTCACGCTAGCATACTTTGTTCATTCGTCATCTCCGGGTCAATGTCACATCCTGGCACATCCTGGAAGGACTGACAACCATTCACACTTACATTTACACCGAGGGGGAATTCAGAGTAGCCAATTACCCTCAGCATGCTTTCGGAGGTTGGAAGAAGCTGGAGTACCAGGAGAGAACCCACACAGACAGCATGCAAAATCCACACTGAAAGATCTCCAGGCTAGGAATCCAACCAGGGACCTCCTTGCTGTGAGGCTTTGGAGTACCGTAATTACGCGACTATTTGCAGTATTTCTTTGTCAAGAATGTTTTCGTTTTAATGATGATAACTTGAAGCCTTCAGCTCTGTATCACGAAATATTAATCCTTTAACACCAATAGTAATTACATAACTATTTTCCCTAACAGAAAACGTGGAATGGTTTCTGAAAGCTGAGAAGTTGCATTTCACGGACAAGTTGCTGTCATTAAGGTAATGCCTCACCGACTGCCGGCAACAGAGTGAATGGGATTACCGTAATGACAGCAACATGGATGGCTGTTCTAAGCTCTAACCGTTTTCTCCTTCTCCTAGCTCCTTCTTCACACCTGATAGAGGAACCAAGTGACACTTCTCAGCTTCCAGGAACCATTCTACGTTGTCTGATACACTGTCAAATAGTCGTGTAAGTAAGATGTAAGATGTCAAATAGTTGTGTAAGTTTGGTACTCCATTGTTTCAAAACCACTTTCCATGTGTGACCATTATTTTTCTCTGGTACTTGTGTCTTTTTGTCAATAATTTCAAGAATTATATTTTGCTAAAATGTGAATTAATCGCTTAGCCGCTACCAAACTTTGGAGTAAGCAACTATCAGAAAATATTGAACGCTCTACCTGGTGTGAAGGTGCAATAAGGAGAAAATGGTTCCTGAAAGGTGGTACATGGTTCATGTCATTACGGTAATCCTATTCACTCTGTTGCCAGACGAAGGTGAATCATTACCGTAATGACAGCAATGTGGCTGTTCTTAACCTTCAGGAACTGATCAATGTTTTCTGATAGCACAAATCATCACATAATTACGGTACGCTGAGGTATGCTAGCGCAAATGTAGCGCCGTGATACCGTCGGTGTTAAAGGGTCAAACCTGAGTCGGCAGTGCTCCGTTGAGTTGTGTCCAGTTCTGATGTTGGTTCAGCTCTAACGTGTAGAATAGACATATGTGCAATTACTTTTCGTGGTCCAGGTGTTGCCGTTTGGACACAGACGCCATTTTCAGACTGATGGAAGTGTGTTTTTCCTTTGTTGGGTTGATTTTGCAAACGCTTGCTGGAGAGGTGCGATGGCTCTCCGACTCTTCAAAGATCCACGAGTTGGATCTGACGTCGTCACTGGACGTGACTCGCGAACCGCTGCTGTCGCCGCTGCTGTTGTCTTTGTCCAGTGTTTCTTCTGACGCTGTTTGGCGCGTGGCTCTTCGTTTGTCAGCGAAAGTGAAGTCACCGCATTCATGGGCCAGTCTCTGGTCCTCAGCCAGCTGCAGAGCCTCGCTGGCGTGTCGGCAGGAGGTCTCCACAGCATCCAGAGGGAGAAGATCATTGCTGTCAACACAGACAGAGAGAGAGAGAGAGAGAGTGAGGTCTGCTCCAGTCACAGCGGAGCGTCACCAACAGACCGTGGACACGTGTAAAAGTCAGAACCTAACCACGTGAATCACAACAAAGACAGAAACCAAAAAAAGGAAAAGCACTTGGAGAGCGCAGTTCATTTCCACCCAATATTTTTTTTATTTTAATTCACACCATAACATGGATTTGGTAATACACTGAAATCATTTGTAGTTCAAAAAATGAAAATGTACAATGAACAATGTAAATGAGAATGTTTTTTATGTCCTACAGATATTTTCTTCAATAAAGTATATTTGACAAGATATAACAAGTCTGTTTCATCAAACTCTCAGACAACCTGGTGTTAGTTAGGTCTTTATCTACATCCGTTGTCCAAAAATCCACCAGCACCAGAATATTTCCTGTTCAGATCAAAGGATCCTTAATTTAGTCAGGATCCAGATCGAACGTTGATATATCAGAGAACCTACAGACAACAGATCCTGGTCCTTTTTTTTGCCGATGATCTGACCATTTATTCTGGAGTTCTAGACACGGATGCTGAATATGTCCCTATCAGACAATGAGTACGAACAACAGATCAAGCGATTCCTGGATCCAGATGGTTCCAGAACACAAACATTTAAATTGATCATAGAAAAACTGCCTTCAGCATTTGTAATAACGTGCACGTCATTAAAAACATTAGCAACCTTGTTGACAAATCATCGTTATTATGTCAATAGGAAAACAAAAACACAAACCTCTGTCCCTGGGGGGCTCAAACCCTAGTTCTATACATGCAACAATTAAAAAGAAAAATCTATCAATCAAAAAATTATCACATTATCAGGATTTCCTTAACATTTTATTGAAAGCCACCAAAAAAACACCCGCAAAAATAAAGTTAAATTCAAAATCGGAAATCACAAGTTTGGCTTTTGACTGCACATGACTGATGACTTAAAAAAACAAGTCAAATTAAGCATCAAGCCAAAAAAATGTCATAGCAATCAATTTGATAAATTACTTGTGCTGACATTTGTAAAAAAGTCAATGTCTGAATGTTCTTTCTATATCAACTTTGATGTAAAGTTATATACTTTTTTTTGGAGGGCAGTGTTTTGTACTTAAGTCTTACTCTTAAGTGTCGTAAGAGAAAGGATTGTGTCCTACTGTCAAATAATGTCTCTTTCACTGAGGGATAAAGTGACTACAAAGACACCTCAATGGAAAAGTTAATGAATCCATTAGCGACGCGGCTCAGCTAGTAGCCTGAGGTACAGCTCCTCGACAAAGACCCAGCTCTTCCTTCACAGTGGGACAAGAGAGGAACGACCCCCCCGTCCCCTTCTGTCTCTCTCTCTCTCTCTCTTTCTCTCCCTGTCTCTCACACACACACACACACACACACACACACACACACACACACACACACCATCTCATACCTGCTGGTTCACTCCAGGATCCCCATGAAAGTGTTTAATGAACAAAGTGGGCAAACAGTTATCAACAG
>CAAKHB010007442.1:57279-74316 GCA_901007665.1 Aeoliscus strigatus | reverse complement strand
CTCTCTCTCTCTCTCTCTCTCTCTCTCTCTCTCCCTCTCACACACACACACACACGCTCACTCACTCTCTCTCTCTCTCTCTCTCTCTCTCTCTCTCCCTCTCTCTCACACACACACACACACACACACACACACACACACACACACACACACACACACACACACACACACACACACCATCTCATACCTGCTGGTTCACTCCAGGATCCCCATGAAAGTGTTTAATGAACAAAGTGGGCAAACAGTTATCAACAGACACAAGCTGTCTGACTTCAGCTTCATTAAGAGACATTGCTCCAATCAGATATGACCCTTTCTCCCTATCGCCGTTGATACAGTTGTGCTAGCATACTATGGAGTACCATAATGGTGGCTATCTGCGCTGTGACAACACATCAAACAGTTACTGAAAGCTGAAGAAGTTGTGCTTGGTGTGAAGAAGGAGCTAGGAGAGGGACAAAACGTAGATTTCTGAAAGTTGCAGGAACCAATCAGGAACCAAGTTGCAATTCCACTTATCGCACATTAGCTACGACACAAATGTGTTTTTGCGCTAGTTCTTAGTTGCTAACCAAGAACAAGTGGTGTTCCACGTAAAACTACATAACAACATTCCCACTCACAACAAATCAAACAGCTGAGTGTGTACGAGTCGTTGAAAAGGAACAAAAGACCTGAGTGATACGGAAACAGTTTGTACTGACAACATCCTGGATTCTGAACTCAGGGTCCTCTGAGTTGGACCAACAAGCAAGTCGGGTTTCCCTGGTTCCGGAAGGGTGTTCCATTTGGCAACTTCCTGTCCACATTTCAGAAAACGTCTCAAAATGCCAGTGTCCCGTACGTGACTCAGATTCAAAAGAACAAATCTTCTGGGTGAAGTGACTGTACTGAATCACGTACTCGAATGATTGGTTCATGTTGTGGTTCAGCTGAGTACAGCAGTGAACCTGAGAACCAGTCAACTGATTGGGGACAGAAATCGCAATGGATGCTACTGATTCAGTACACCTCAAAGAACCGTTTTGGCCCCTGGAAACGGTTCTTTCCACTATGCAACAGAGACGCTATATCAACTTCAACTGAACAATTCTTCAAATAAAACGCACCGAATCCAGTGAGCTACGGCCTTTCCACAGTGTATTTCTAGGAAAAGGACGTAAGAGGTGGACTGGTTCTCTGCTGAGCTGACTTGTGACTGCTCTGCTTGCATCCTGCCCCCCGTGGAGAGACGTTGTGAAACTGTACCCCTGCTAAACCCCAGGGGTTTCCCACCTTACCGTCGCCGTTGGACTGGCGTGTGGCTCTCTGCTCACCTCCTCCGAACCTCTGTCTGACACGGGGTCGGACCAGGGGTTAAATGGCTGAGCCGGTCCTTGCAACGACCACAGACTGCCTCATTGTCCGGAGGCCAGAGGGGGAGAGGGCACACAGCGAGAGGGGGTGAAGCCCCCCAAGCCACAGGAGTCCTCGGTGTGACCTGTGCGGGTAGCCGCCACCGCGTTTCATCTCTGGCGCTGTGTAATTTGGAGAGGTCAGGAAGATAAGCAGAAAGTTGACCAGCGCTTTAAGTGCTGGTGGTCCGGTTTCCATGGCGCAGTGGATGCGTGCGGCGGCCGGTGACATAGAAGGACTTATGAAAATAGATGGACGTTGTCTTTAGACTCACTGCGCCCTGTGTATCAGACATAACACGGGGATCGCTGACATTCCTGGCCACGCCGCATCTGACAGATAAAAGGGGCAATACGACCTCTTTCTGTTGTATTTGTTTACCATTCCATGTTGTTTTCCTTACTAAGGTGAAGTGTGTGAACAATACGACCGTCAGCATTTCTCTGCTCTGTTATATGTATCAGCTGCGAACGTGGAATCAGGAAAGCTCAATTTATGCTTCTGCACTGAACTGACGCGGACCTACGACGTTGTGAGTGTTTATACTTGCTGCCGTGTTTCTTTTGTCCTTTTTAATCGCATTTTTTTTTTCAAGCAATGGCGACTGCAAGTGAGCAGATACAGTATTGTTACCGCACCTACAACCAGATTGCCATCATTTTTCTCTCACTTGTTTTCGGTCAGAAATCACATTTTGGACAGATGCATTTGCTTGGCAAACATGGACGTGCCGCTCCGAGGTCGGTTGTTGCGTGTTTGGTTTGCTAACTGAAAGCGGATCTTGTTGCCGCAGCAACTCAGATACCGGCATCATTTTCCACTCACCTTTTTGTTTAAAAATTGTGTTTTTTATACAAAAGCATACATTGGGCTGAACAGTTCTCTCTTTGTTTCATGGAGATTTAATTTTTCGTTATTAGAGGGAAAATGATCATTTGGAGACAATGAACGTGGTTGACTCATACAAGTGCTCACCTCACCGACACAGTGATGAATTTCAGTTGTTGGGTTTAAACTAACCTGAGCTCCTTGCGGTGCCGCTGCTGTAAATCACGTGTCTGCTGCAGATGAGCCTGGCAGAATGAGAGGAAGCTGCCCGGGGCCAAGTCCACCGGTTGGTCAGACAGGGACGTCAGAATGAGATGATCCGTCTGCCCGCCATCGATGGCCCTCAGACCAGGCACTGCTTTCTGGAGGGCGCCCCTGAAAAGGAGCAAAGAGCGTAAAAAAATGTGTCTCAGTAATTAGAAAATTCTGAAAAAACACTGAATGACTTCACTACAACTTTTTGATTTAATTTTTTAATTGTTATGTTTTTTATTATTTTAATGTATTTTTGATTTTTAATTTATTCTTTTCATGTATTTCTAATTTATTATTTTGTAATTTACTCATTCAACATCTTCAATGCATTTGTCTTGTTTTTAAATACTGTGTGTGTATGTCTGTGTTGCATGTCATTCTGTCCACTGTTGCCTTTGACTTTGTATGAAAAGTGCTATACAAATAAAGATTTGACTGATTGATTGATTTGCTGATTGAATTAAGTGAATAGTGAATGTAAAAGCCACTTTGGTGCGCATACACAAACATACACATACGAGTGATGCATTGTGGGTAATGCTGGCCCTCAGACTGGCGGAGAGCCCTGAGTGACTGGGAGACTTGGAGCTGCCTGAGGCGAAGGATGCATGAGCTGAGGAATCCCAACTATCTGCCGGAGAAACAGACTCAGCAGCATCCACCAGCGCAGTCCCAACGTGGATGTTTTACTGGGAAAAAGTGGAGCTGGAATCCCCACAGGACCGCAGGGAACCGCAATAACAGAACCAGTTTAAAAAAAAAAAAACGCCACGGGCTAGAACGTTTTTTGGAATGGAATGAATAACCACGTCTTTTTAAAAGCGATTCCCAGAGCTACATTTACTAATAAAACCGACCCACGATGAAACCGGAGGAGAATAAAACGGGTGGGGAAAATCAATTCATGATGTTGACGTTTCCTGGGTAATTCAGACACACAGTTATTTCTTAGTTCGTCTTTTCCACCCACCGATTTTGAAGGTGAGTTTTTGACCCGAATGTGGAATAACAAGTGTCTCCACGTCGAATTTGAATTATTAGAATTTGTACCTCTGCCAAGGAGGTGCTGTTTCCGCAGTTTGTCTGTTAGCTAAATCACTCCAAAAGTTGTGAACATATTGTAATGAAATGTTGAGTAACTGCTGCTAATGGACCAGGACCAGATGATGAAATGTTGGTGTTGAAGGATTCTTCCTCATTGTCAGATAGGGACATTTTCTATTTGACTAGTAGTGATAAAGGCATGTTTGATGATCAATGAATTTGATTTTTTTTTTTCCACAAGCTAAAACACAGTTTTGCAAACTGGTCTGGTTATATGAAATACTTAACATACCCAAACTGAAAAAAGAAGCACTGCAACCAAAACTACATATAGCATTGTCAAAATCAAACTGTGGCACCAATGTCACACTTTATTCATAATACTAGATTTAGTCATGTGTTGATGATCAATTCATCTCTTATACTGGGTGGAAATGAGCTGCTTGGAGGAGGCCTAGCTGTTGGCGAGAAGTGGATTTGAAGCAGGACGATTCCCAGGACGAGAACGGTTCTGACTGACGTGCTTCATACGAGACGACAACAACAGCGTGGAGGTTTTGCCCAAACCACCCCGATGCCGAGACGTGACAGCGGAGGATGGGATCTGTGGACTGTCAGACAGTCCCGGGTTTGATGTGGCCCACTCTGCCCCTCCGACAGGCTGGGGTTGGATTCCATGCCTACGGGAATGTTGTCTGGCGGGCTGTCTTCAAATGTAGTTCGAAACTTAAATAAATAGGAGCCTCTGGCCATGACATGAGCTGCTTGTGTGTGTGTGTGTGTGGGGGGGGGGTTAATTCAAGTCAGGAATGGATGCCACACACTGGGGAGAGCAGAGGCTGTATGAACAGAATGATCAGATGCTACGAGCTGCGCGTGTTTACAGTGGACGGCTCTCGTCAAACAATCTGGGAAAAGCATTTTCGCTATTTTTTCGTGTTAATGTTTTTACAAAATGACGAAATTTGAACGCGTGTTTTTCATCGAAAGAGCTCTGTAACGAACCGCCATCAAACGTGACCTTTGAAAATCGTGTGAAACTGGCGAACTCCACATCTACGTCGACATTGTCTTGAATGATATAAGGTCTGAGGGAAACACTGTTTTTGGCTCCTTCGTCACGTCCGTATTTCACTTAGTGAAGACTTCCTCTATGAAAACAGACTCTCTGGAGGGGGGGCGCTGATTAATTGGGCTGTGTGTGTGTGTGTGTGTGTGTGTGTGTGTGTGTTTTTTCTTCCTGGACGAGAGAGGGGCGGCTGGAGTGTTTCTCCTTTTGCGCTCGCCGCTTTGGTGCTTTAATTTAGCCGCTGTTATCGCTGGCTCAGGATGAAAGGGAGAGTGGAAATACGGAGGGTTAATTCCACTGTTGGCACTGGAGGTGAAGCTAAGTTCACCGACCCAAGGCTGGTGTTTCTGCTCCAGTGTCTACATTTGCTCATTGGTCGTGGTTTGTATCAACACCGGTGGAGCAATGATCTACTGACGTTCTGTCCTCATTACTGACGTCTGCTGTGTCTCCCTGATCTGGACATTGATTGGCTGGAAGGAGGCAGTGTATTACGTAGCACCAAATTAGCCAGTTAGCACGGTTTACCACTTAGCAAAGAAGGCAAATGTATCAATGCATCGCGACACCAACGCTGCTATGACATTGCTACAGTGCTTTAAGTGGGCTGGTACGAACCGACATGGAGAACCAGTACTTTTATATCTGAAGCCCTGGTGGACAGGGACTTTTCATGAGCTCATAGTTCCCTGTCCTGTTTTCATTCTGTGGCAATAAAACATTATCCAGTGTGCATAGAGTGTCCATTGTCGCAATGTCCGGTCTCCCAAAAGTAAGAGCGGATCTCGTGTTAGTACAGTTGTTGCTGTTAGTTGCACGTGAGGCACTACATCCCATAGCTTGACATAAATCTTTAAAAGAAACTAGTGTCTGTGTGCATCAATGTGACGGTAAACAACAAAGATAGCGGACAGTGGCTGTCGCAGTTGCCACTGCTAGCTCTGCTACTAGCTATTACTTGATTTTGCCTTTAAAAAAAAAAAAATGATTCGCCCCATTGGGTGAAATGGAAAAGTCCGCAAGTCCAGACCAATCAAGGTGGGTGTGGAAACCCCCTAAAAGAAAGTTGAAGCTTCAGTGAGGTAAATATCTATACTCCAATGTTCTTCCAGTTTGTGTGAGAAAAAAAAGAAAACACAAAAACTGTTGGTGCGGAACCAAATCGCCACAAAGCAGGATTGTTTTCGTGCTTTGGACTCTTCTGAAATATCAAAAAACACATGAAATGTGCAGAATACAATGCTGTTAGATAACAATCCATAAAATAATGACCCAAACGCAGCCATTAATGGCTTTTTTGGCAGGACAGTGAAGTATAGTTTTCCATGTTTTGGATATTTTGCTGATACTTAACGGGTGTGAGTCATCCAGCGAACCTGCAACAACTGTCATCGTCACGTGTGACGTGCCAACCAAAGCACGTAGGAAAGAAGTTGTCATCGCATATTTTACACAGAATCTCACTGCAACTGTCCCAACATCAGGGAAATATTTAGGCAGGATAAGTGAAAGAGCAAACTGACACTGAGAAAATAATTGGTTATTCTGTTGAGTCAATATTTTGAGAATTACGAGCGCGAGGTGCAGCACACGTACGTGCACATGCCGGTGGCACGTAATAAAATAGCGGACGAGGATCACAGTGCTAATCCCGGAGGTGGACAGGAAGGCCTGCGATGGGCTGGAATGTTTGGACTACCTGAGCCAACGGAGGAACACCGGCTGTTCACCGGGACGTTCCTGTGAACACCCGTCAGTTACGAGCAACGGAGGCCAAACGAGTTTCCCGAAGGACCATGGCAGATCTCTGCTTTCACAGGTTCTTCTGTGACTTTTTGTGTATACGTGCGTGTAATGGGGGCAACTGTGCTGATCTGAGCAAGCTAGCAAGGAAATGCTAACTTCCCTAGCATGTCCCAGTCATTTGTGTATTGCACCCTCGTGCCAGTGAATCGTCTCATTTTGTCATGTGACGGTAGAGATGGATTTTATCTACATGAGTACTGTCGACAGTGGCTCGCTGTCACAGACAGAAAAAACAACTCTGAGTATGAACAAACCAGACGGCTGCTAACTTGCTCGGGCTAACATGCTCCTGTGAAGCTCCACTGTGCCGCCGCCTACGTCTCACCTCCAGCTGCCGTCCTGCTGCAGAGGATTCCCCGCGAGGTGCAGCTCGCACAGGAACTGACATCCCTCCAGGGCTGAACACACATTCTGCACCTCTGGGAAAGAAGCAGACAAACAAACATCTATTTGCAGCCTGTTGCTCATCACAGCACTTTCTGCGTGTGCAGTCTGGAACAACAAAAGAAATAGGTATTAAAGTAAAAGTAGGGCATTTTGTTACAAACAATACAGATGAGAATTTAAACAGGTGGACGTTGTTGTAACGTGTGCGTTTTTACCTGAGAGACAGTTGAATCGAAGATTGAGACTCGACAGGGACACAACATCAGACATGGAGGGCAGCTGGGTGATTCTAGGAAACACACAGAATTCATCAGATTCATCGTTCCTTAGGGTCCAAAGCTGTGGAACATACTTCCTGCTGACATCAAGGAAAACCTCTACAATTCTGCTTTTCTTTAATGCGATTTTTTTCATACTATATTCATGTGCTTTTTAACTAGTTAATTTCAGGTTTAAGACTGTAATTCATGTTTTTATCCTGTTAAAATGATATTCAAAAATCATAAATGTTCTTAGATTAATATTTATTACCATTAAATATTAATAATAAATATCATATAACTAATAATATGGCTAAGTATTCATCGATTCTTTTTCATCATTACTTAAATGTTTTTATCTCTTTGGCTTTAAAACACTTTGATCTGCATGTCTTGTGTGGAATGTGCAACGCATATACAGATTAATGTTATTACGCATATTGTGTGTATTCGCATCTCCATATCTGACAGCTCATATGTGCAGTGTAGTGTTCAACCAGGGAGAGGGAGCTCTTTGGTCTTCTACCACACTTACTGCCCCCCACACCACACCTCCATGAATGAAAAACAACAATGAACTGAGGGAAAAGCAAGGAACAGCAGTGTGTGACATCAGGCTGGAACGTACCGGTTCTGGGCCACAGACAGGACGTGCAGCAGCGGCAGCCAGCAGGTGGCGACACCCCCCAAGGACGAGATGCTGTTGTCGTCCAGACGCAGCTCTCTGAGGATGACCTGGTTGTGGAGACTCGGCAGCTGATGGGGTGAAATCAACATCACTTTTGTCCTCAGTCTCCTTTAGCTCGGTGCTCAATAACCTTGTTGACCATTCAACACCACTGGTATCGCTGCCAATACATCTTTGGAGTACCGTAATTACAGGACTATTCGCACCATCAGAAAACGTCCAGTAAACGGTTCCAGTAAACTGAGAAGATACACTTGGTTCTGCTACCTGGTGTGAAGGAGGAGCTAGGAGAAGGAGAAAACGTCCAGCGGCTATGGAACGCAGAAAATGTGCCTCGGTTCCTGAAAGTTGACCAGCCAAGTTGCTGTCATTACGGTAACGACTCACCGGCCTTCTTCACACCAGGCAGGGGAACCGAGTGACACTTCTCAGCTTTCACACTGAATGATGATGTGAAATGTTTTTTTAAAGTTAAAGGGTTAATCCGCTGTTTGTTGTGAATATTATTAATATGTGTGAATATATATAATATATATAACTGTCAGAAAACTAAAATGATGAGTAATAAACACTGCAGTTTTTCCCGTTGGTTTCCCATCGGGTTCTGAAGGCCAATGTCTTCTGATAAGGTGGTGTTGAGCTGCCGTTTGTACCTCGGTCAGGCTGTTGTCCGTCAGGTCCAGCGTGCTGAGCAGAGCGCAGCTCTCCAGACCCTCCACCCTCAGCAGGTGGTTGTGGGAGCAGTCCAGGTGGAGGAGCGTGCACACGTCCCGCAGCCCCTTGGTGCTGATGAGCTGGTTGTGATCCACTGACAGTCTCTGCAGGCGGCTCGCCGATTCCAGCCCGGCTGAACGGGACAGACGACACACAGATTGGATCGCAGACGGATGACAGAGAGAGAGAGAGAGACGACACACAGCAAAGAAACGTCCTACCTAGAATTATCTGCTATTCACTGCCCGTTACTCATGGGCAGAAGAGTTCTATTAGGAGTACTGAATCAGTAGAATCTGTTCAGTGAAAAGATTAATTCATCGAATTGTTCAGTGACCCCCCACACCACAAGCTCAGTACGTTTAGTGAACTAGTTCCTCCAGTACACTCAGTACGTTCGGTTCAGTGATTCGTTCAGCGATTTGTTCACGTACGGCCGTGCAGTCGTGTTTGGATTTTCAGTGATTTTTCAGTGAATTTTCAGTGAATGATTTGTGTCAGTCGACTCGTTCGCAGGGAAAAAAACAAACAGGTTCACCTGCTGCAGTTCACTGCTGCTCTCAGCTGAACTGTGAAATTTACGAATCTTTTGAGTAAGTGACTCAGTACAGTTTCCCAAAAGATTCATTCTTTTTCAATGAATCATTCACCAACACGACCGCCGGTCCACACTTCTGATCTAATATGACACGCGCATATTTCTTTTACTTTTTTTAGCTTATCCTACCCTAGCTTTAGTTGGCTTTACTTTGACTTTTTCATACTTCAGCTTCATGCTGTTTTAAGGAGCGCTGCTTCGGCAGCAGACTCCTTCACCTTCAATGTGTGAAGGAGAACCGACGACACATCCAGACACACTTTCCCTGCACTTTGACACATCAACCATCTGTCAGCGGTAAACTCACCTGTATTGTTACACATGAATTAAGATATTAACAACAAAAAGGAGATGTGCAGCATAAAAGGCTGAATAATGTTGGAGTTAACTACCCAAATGTGAAACATAATCTCCACCTATTACTCAGCACATGCAAATATCCTTAGATGTATATTATCCTGTGTCTATAAATACTTTAATTCATAATTTTAATTTTTTTAATCCATCCATCCAGCCACACTTTATACTTTTATTTTTTAGTACAAGTACTACACAGGATTTTTCTTTTGTTTTGCAAAATGTCTTTTTCTATTGTGAACAATAAAGATTATTTCCACAGCTTTATGATCATTGCGATGTCCTCTTTTCTGTGTGGGGTCGGCTCTGGTAACAATGTTTGTGTTGAGGTGTTTGAACTGTTTTGAAGAAATAGTTTGAGGTTTTGTGAATGCAGTTTGAAAATTGTGGCACAAAAAATGTGTCTTAGCAATCAACAAAAAACTTTAACTATCAGGTAATGGTCCGGGAGGTGAGAGAAAGGGGAAAATGATAATAAGAGGGGGGACGCTTCCCCCTAGTGGACAGTCACAGACCTGCAGGAGATTGCAACACTTGACTGCACAAATGTCTCAATGTCCTGGTTGGAGTTGCTATGTGGAATTTTACCAATGCGGGTGATGGAGTTGTGTGACAGGTCGAGAACGTCCAGGTTCGCCACTCCACTCAGGCCATGAATGGACGTCAGCTTGTTGCGTCCGAGGTGAAGGACTCTGAGACAGGTCATGTTTTCACAGTCCACAAAGGAGATGTCGTTGTCCTGTGGATAAATGAAATCGGTGTCTATGGCAACGCTGAGTTCCAACAGCTTCTACTCAAAGTCCTCCAGTGGAAGTGGGTTTTCACCTGTACGTCCACGTAGCGCAGCTCCGTTAACCGGCTGATACTGTCCAGGGCTTTGAGGCCGCAGCGCCTCAGCGCGAGGGACCGAAGCTGAGGACACTGAGCGAGAGTCGACAGACTACAGGCGGGTAAGTTCTCCTGAGCCACCACGGTCACCTGGATGAGACACACAGACAAATACCACAGCTTCACCCTCGTCAGCAGCAGTTCCATCTGCTTGGAACACGTTCAGGGAAGTGGAGTCCCGTTCGCGAAAGATTCGTTCACAAGAACAAATCTTTTAGGTGAACGAACTGGCCTGAATCCCTCACTGAAAACGAAACTTACGCTGAAACAAAACTTATACTGAGACAGTGTTGCCAAAATAGCGACTTTTGACACTTAATCCAGCGAGTATTGAGACCACTAGCAACTAGCAACAAATTTAGCAACTTTTTGTGGTGTTAGTGGAGACTGACATGAAAGCACATATTTTGCTAATGATTTGTTAGAAACAAATCTTTTGGGTGGACTAACTGTACTGAAAGGATTCGTTCATTTCACAGTTCAGCTGAGTGTGTTAGTGAACTTCTGCGGGTGAACCTGATTCGTTGGTTCGCTTCCAGTGAACGAGTCAACCGACACGAATCACTCACTGAAAGTGAAACTGACTCACTGTTTAGCGAGTATTAAGACCCCTAGCGACTAGCGACTTTATCTTCTTTTTTTAGCTAATATTTCCAATTATCTTTTGAACCAATCTTTTTGCTGAACAGATTCTAATGATCCAGTATGCCTGAAAGAACTGGTTTGTCCATCACCTGTTCAGAGTGGGTTCGGCCAGTGATTGTCAAATTTCAGACCAAGGACCGCTTACCACCCCCCCATAAAAACTCATGGACCACCAGGCTAAAGAGCCTTGGAACAACAGCCCAGATAGCAACTGAAACATTTGTGAGTCTCATTCCATTTTTTTTAAATTTTCCATAAAATAACACATTTAATTCACGGTCCTGGCTGGCAGTTGACAAACAGGTTTAGGCCATGTCCACAGAGACAACCCACGTAGCTGAGGGGAGAAGAAGAATAAAACGGATGAACTCTGACCTCCTGCAGTGACCTCCAGCCTGTGGAGCGAAGCAGAGCATCTGAGCAGAGCGGTGGCAGCAGCTCACCGCCGGCCTCACCACTCCTCCTCAGCCGCCTCCTGCTCCGGTCCGACCCGCTCTGCTTCCTCCGGCTCTGGACGGAGAGTCTGGACCAGGAGACACAGTCTTTCATCCAGGAAAGCCTCCTCAGCTCCGTGTGCTCGGGCAGACGGGAAGTCGGAGCTGGATCGACTGCTCTGGTCTGATTCCTGCTCCAGTCCTGGTCAGGTTCTGTTTTCAGTCTGTTCTTCTCTCTTTTCTCCTCGCTCACTCCTTCCACCTTTTCCTGACTCATCCTGCTCTCCTGCTCTTCTTTGTGTCTTTTTTCTTCCCCATGTTCCTCTTCAATCATCCTTTTCTCTTCCTCTACATTTCCCTCCTTCTTGTTCTTCATTTCCTCCTCGTTCTTCTCATTTTTCTTATCCTCCTTCTCATTCTTCTCTACCTCTACAGTTGTGTCCTTGTTCTTTTCTTCCTCGTTCTTCACATACTTCTTTTCCTCATCTTCCTCCTTGTTCTCTTCCTCCGTTTCCTCCTTCTCCTTCTTCTCTTCCGCCGTAGTTTCCCTCTCCTTCTTCTCTTCCTCCGTAGTTTCCCTCTCCTTCTTCTCTTCCTCCGTAGTTTCCTTCTCCTTCTCTTCCTCTGTAGTTTCCCTCTCCTTCTTCTCTTCCTCCGTAGTTTCCTTCACCTTCTTCTCTTCCTCCGTAGTTTCCTTCTCCTTCTCCTCTTCCTCAGTTTCCTCCTTCTCCTTCTTCTCTTCCTCCGTAGTTTCCTTCTCCTTCTTCTCTTCCTCCGTAGTTTCCTTCTCCTTCTTCTCTTCCTCCGTAGTTTCCTTCTCCTTCTTCTCTTCCTCAGTTCCCTCCTTCTCCTCCTCCTCAGTTGCCCTCTCCTTCTTCTCTTCCTCTGTAGTTTCCTTCTCCTTCTCCTCCTCTTCAGTTGCCTTCTCCTTCTTCTCTTCCTCTGTAGTTTCCTTCTCCTTCTTCTCTTCCTCAGTTCCCTCCTTCTCCTTCTTCTCTTCCTCTGTAGTTTCCTTCTCCTTCTCCTCCTCCTCAGTTCCCTCCTTCTCGTTCTTCTCCTCCTCCTCAGTTCCCTCCTTCTCGTTCTTCTCTTCCTCCGTAGTTCCCTCCTTCTCCTTCTTCTCATCTTCTTCAGTTTCCTCCTTCTTCTCTTCTTTCCTCTTCTCTCCATACCTTGTCTCCTCCACCTCCTCCTCCTCTTCCTCCTCTGTTCTTTGCTTATTTATTTTTCGGTGTTCCTCCCTCTTTCTCCTCCTCTCTTCATTTCTTCTCGTCTTTTCATCTTCCTTCATCCTCCTCTCATTCTTCTCTTTCGGTCTGGTTTCTTCCTCCAATGTGTCCTTTTCTTTAACATGTCCTCCTTCCCCCTTTCTTTTCATCTCTTCACATCTCATTCTTCCACGTCCACCTCTCTCCTCCATTCTTCTCATCTCTCTTACCAGCTTCTTTTTTTCCAGTTGGATCTTTTCATTTTCTTCTTCCTCCATTTCCTTCCGTTCTTCCCTCTCTTTCCTTCTCCTCTCCACCTCTTCCAGTCTTTTCTGTTCGTCCTCTTCTCTGTTCCTTCTCCTCACCTCCTCCTCCATCCGTTTTCTCTCTGCCTCTTTCTTCCTGTTCCTTTCCTCTTCCCTTTTGCTCCTTTCTTCCTCCTCCTCCTTTCTTCTCTCCCTCTCTTCGATCTCCATCTTTTTCCTCTCGTCCTCTACTTGTCTCTTTAAGCTGCCAATCACCTCCTGTTCAGTGTGAATGGACACTTCAGGTACGAGAACACGGGTGTGCGTTGGACATGTGGAGACCAGAGGAACATCTCAAACCTGCTTCAGCAGATGCTCCCACTGCAGTTTTTCCTGAGCTCTCTTCTCCATCGCCTCCAGTTCCTTCTGATGGAGCTAAAAACAGAAGCATATAATTACTAAAATCCTTCAATTATTTGCAACTAATGACATTGTCTCTCTTCTTACGACCTACAAAGTAAAAGCAACTCCTCAATATTCCCCTAAAACATTCATGACATGTCACAGAGTAAATCATTCATCAGTGATATGGACCCATGTTGGTTCACTTGGGAGTGTAAAATATTCAAGATATCTTCATGAAAATCCCCCCCCCGTGCGTTAAACGGACGACAATTCCAGCATTATATTTGTATAATGTAACATATTGCTGGACAACAATCTCTGATGGACATGTGGAACAGCGGCAGGGGCTTTCCTACATGTGCTATGGGAATGTGGTTTGATTCAACCATTCTGGGTGAAAATAATACAACAGCTGGGGAAGGCTCTGGAGATAGAGACCCCGGTCTCTAACAAACACAATATGAAATCATGTGTGATGACGTGAGTGTCAAAGTTTGAACTAAGTTTATCAGTATCTCTGGAATAAGGAACACTTACACTGAGTTTTCCTCATTTCAGGATGAACAAACTGGTGATTTTCTGTGATCCTCCATTCTGGAACGGGCCCCAGGAGTCTGGGGTGACTCACCTTCACCGCCTCCATTATCTTCTCCAGCTCCTCCTGAAAATCCCTCTCTCTTATTCTCCTCTGCTCCTCCATTGTCGCCTCTCTGACGTCTCCACACACGCCGTATTCCTGTCCATGTTCCGGCGAGTTCTCTGCGGTCCTCATCTCCCGATGCATCTCATACTCAGAATGTTCCTCTATGACAAACACACAGCTGATGAAATGATGCAACAAGTGTGGAGGAAAGACATTCCTACTTACAGTAACACCACTGGCCTCTATACTCACACAACAACTGCTTATTCAGTTCCTTCGCAATATAGTTTACATCAACATTTCCTCCTATTTTGATCTTTCATTTTATTTCATTCTAATTATATATATATTTGCCTTTTACATCATTGCCACCGATCCTGGTGATTCTTGGATGCAGCTTAAAAAACAACATATTTCACTGCGCATTGTACTGCGTGGAATTGTGTCTTTGACAAATAAAGCTAATCTTGTCTCATAACATCGTACACGTGTCAAATGCTTTCACTCTTCCTGGTTGAAAAAGGAAACAGGAAACGAGATATGAAAGATGTGTGCGCAATAAGTCGATGGTAAATTAGTTAAGATGCCGTTGATTGTATGTTCGTCTTCATCGCCGCCTGCTACACTTCATCAGTGATGAAGGTGAATAGATACAAAGGAGAAATACTGACCCCTGGTGGCTACACTGTGAAAAAACATTCATTTGTTGATGTATTTTTTGTAATTTGCTCGGTATTTTCCATTTATATTCTTCCTTTATTCTTGGTTGGACCTGCTAGAACAGAACATATTTCCCCCCGAGGAATGAATAAAGTATGTGATAAATGTGATAAATCTGATGACACATGCTTCAGATGAGGTTTTATGATGTTACATGGGCACTGGAACTCTTAATGATCAGTTTGGGATGAGCAGCTTGTTGTTATCACAGCTGATTTGGAGTCGGCCAACTTCCTGAGGACACAAACATCACTTCCTGTCCCCTGACAGAATCACGTCTGAATGGATGGATGAATACACTTAGCATGTTCGACTCTAATTGTACCTTCTTTGCTGTGACACACTGAAACACTGTGGGGAAAAGGCGCCTCCGAGGGTGAAGGGCGGTGGCAGGTTCCGGTGGTAACCTGTTCAAAGAAAAACAAAGATGCAGGTCGGTGTTTTGTTTTGTTTTTTCCTTTGAGACAACATGAATGAGAAATGATTCCAACCTCACTGGCTGCAGCAGTCAGACCTCGTCTCATGTTGTCGGCGCCATGTGGCACAGACAGATCTGAGATAGTCAGAGTAAAGAAACTTTGAATCAGCATACTGGGAAACTTACCACTCTGCGCCATGTTGAGATAGGAAATGTTAATACGCAGACACAGAGACGTGAACAGACACAGAAAGTTACATTACGATCCAAACCTTCGAGGTCATCGAGGATGACCTTCTCGCAAACTAATGCTCGGCTCTTTGACCTTTCAAAGTAGCTGAGCAGCGACGGAGGAAAGTCACCTGCAACCTACGGTCAGAAAAAAAAAAAAACTGTCAGAAATCAGCAGCTGAAATAGTTTTATTTGTCTTTATACCTTAGTACAATGATTGTCTATCTTGAATTATTGAATGTCTTCCTCTCAGACCAAACACCAAACAGATACTTACACATTATTTAAACATTTATATTTATACACACACTAGTCCAAAAGGTAGGATACACGTCAGCATTAGCATGTATAACGACTTTATTGATCTCAGGCTGAAATTCTGTAGTGATGATCAGCTGCTCCAACACACAAGCGAAACTAACTGTAATTAATCAAAAATATATATCATTACGTAACTTATCCAGTTCAGATATATGAAAACAATATTTAAGTAATACTATCTATAACAACAACGTGTACTTGAAATGTAAAGAACCAGAACGCCAAACTTCCGACACCTCGTATCAACACTGACGTCAGATCATTACGTCATCATTAGCTACGTTAGCTAATTAGCTCAACTTCGGAGCGAACTGCGTTGGTGTTTCGGTGTCGTCTTTGTACCAAACGAACCTCCTGGTCGTCGAATGGAGCGTTCTGCTGGGTGTCGGGAGAGTTTGCTCCGCGAACATCGGACGGGACGTCGTCCATGGCGAACACCGCTTCAAAGCCTGCGCTGGTGCGGGGGAGTCACGTGACGTTTGTGTTTCCATGGACACGAGGTAAACCAAGGGGCACCTTGCAGGCCAAACTGTGCAAAACGCAAATACACATCAAAAAATATGTGCAGCATGAGCCAGTTCACCGTGTCACGGGAAACGTTTTGGAGCTCGTTTCAGTTCAGTTGATGTTTCATTTGGACTAAAAATCAACAATCAACAAATCAGTCTAGATCAGTCCGATCCAAACACACTATTTTATTGTTGTATTAATTATTTAATTTACACAGCAAGAGCTTCTGCAAAAATGAAAAATGTTTAACTACTCCTACTACTGCTACTACTAACTACAATTAATACTAAAACAACTGGAAACACAGTGAAAGGTGGTGAGGTCCTCAAGTGTCCTCAGTCGTTATTATTAAAAACGAGAAAAGACAATTATTTGAAATATGAACTGGTTACTGTGAAGCAAAATATAACACAGAAATGTTTTTAAGTGATAACACATTGAAACCATTTCCCTGGGGGAGGAGTCCTGTCGTCTCAGTCAGCCTGATCCTGAGCCTCATCCTCATCCTCTGATGAACCAGAGGAACCTGTGGAACACGGTGATGCAATCAGTGACGACTAACAACTGGTAATGTATTAGATGTGGTAAATTTAAAAAAGCAGCTGACAAGAGTTAGTGCAAGAAACAGCAAGAATGATGAGAGAGGGAAACTGGACTTCATACACACACAAGAGATCTGCTGGGTCGTTTTAATTAAACATGGAAAGGTTTAGGGTTTGTGGAGGAAAACTTTAGTGTTTGGTTTTCTGTCTGCTCATCTTCATTCCAGTAGGTGGCGGTAAATGCACCGATACGCTCAGACTGCACGAAAATTATACGCTGGTCCACAACCGCCTATCAAAGTAAAAGAGGAAGCTGTTGACAAAAAGCACCTTTCATGGGGGCAATTGACCAACAGGAGGAATGAGCTAAAATCCCTGGGAACCCTGTGCCAACTTAGTCAGACACTACCAGAGGGTGGTGTCAG
>CAAKHB010007442.1:37267-49598 GCA_901007665.1 Aeoliscus strigatus | reverse complement strand
AGATCATCCGCCCCCCCCCCCCCCCATCCACAAAGGTGTTAATAGTGCAACATCATCCCACTGCTGTTTTACGATGATGACTCTTTAAATACCTTTTCTAACTTTACTTCTAACTTTTTTTCTATACTCTTTAACCTTTTCTAACTTTAGGTTTTTGATTAAAAACAAAAAAACACATTTAACTTAACAGTCAGTCAGGTTATTTAGGTTAAGGTTAATTTTTTGGAGTCAAAATAAAAAAATATGTGTAATATTTCTATTAATCAATTAGAGTAAGATGTAATTATTAAGTAGCAATTTATTATTATTATTATTATTATTATTATTATTATTACTATTATTATTATTATTATTATTATTATTATTATTATTATTGTTATTATTATTATCATCCATGTTAATAATAATATGCGGAAATATCAAGACATCAGATGCATGTTTTAACAACAGATCTATAAATTATGTTACAGAACATCTCAGATGTTATCATCCGTCAGTCATTTCTATGTTTTTGTCACAATTTGATCATGGAATGAGATCAAGGTCAGACTTGTACACACATTCTCTTGGCAAATATTTCAGCATCACATGCCGAGAACAGTGGTTGCCTGCAGACTTTCCATTGGTATATTTGACAACCGGGAGCAACACGACATGTGGGCTCCTTTGTTCACAGAGGGGATGAATACAGTTACCACACAGTGTACGCGCGTGTATGTGTGCGCGTACATACACAGGACACTCAGTGTTCCTTTCTCGGAATAATACTCATTGTTACTTTTGCTTTCAAAGACAATGTGGACAAATGAGTCGTTACATTTTCTCCACAGCGCAGGGCAGACCCCTGGGAAAGTGGAGACAGCTGCAGTATTTACCAGCTGAACGCTCACACCAGCAGTGGGGCGCTCGTGCTGGCTGCGTACTCCAACTCAAACTTAACTCAAAGTATAAACCAGGCTTAAGCCAGGAAACAAACCAGAGTCACCTGAGTCAACGTCACAGAAATCCTCAGAGTGAAACACAAGTACACTGACAGGTCACAGGCCACAGTCATGTGACTAGATGGACATCAGACTCGTTCAACCCTTTAACATTGACATATTTTGGAGTAGTGTAATTACGCCGACGCCTATGGCACAGTGTCATGCCAGACACACATCCAGGAACCACAGGGGGTGCCCATCGAGACATGACCCCACCCTGAGTCTCGACTCCCCAGTTCCTGATTGGCTCCCACGTCCTTACCAGTCTCCCAACCTCTGCATCCCTCGTCCCCTAAACTTTCTCACTCCATCCTTCTGGTTCCCTTCATCCATCCCTCCACTTCAACCCCCTCTCTTCTCATTTCATTCATTCCTGTCCCTCCATTTTCGTTTGTTTCGTTCCCCCTCCATCGTTCGTCCCATTATTTCAACCCCTTTTTCCCATTCTCATCCCTTTGTTTTCAGTTCCACCTCTTCTTTTCCCTATTCTCATCCCTTCTCTTTGACCCACTACTCGGCCAAAAAAAGACACAAATAAAATAGCTAAAACGACTCGGCGAGGGGTGGTTAGGTCGGGTGAGTGAATCCACCACTATGCTGATGACACCAAGCTCTATGGGAACATGTCTTATGTTCTCATCTCTCAAAGTTCTGTACGAATTACAGCTCATTGAACATCAAATCCTTCTCAGAGCTCTTAGAGTGAAGCTGTAGCCTGAAGTGTACAGTCAAGTCACAGTTCATTCAACTTTTACATCGCTGAAGTGAGACAGACAGTCACAATTCTGCGCCTGAGGAGGCCTGATGCAGCAAGATCACATGGTCTAGGTGGTGGATGGATCCACCAAAGGGATGAATGGATAGATGAATGGTGGATGAATTCCAAAGGGTGTGTTTGGATCAGAAGATGGTGAACTTTCCAACAAGAAAATGTCAGTAATGTGGCTCCGGCTCACCTCTGGCACCCGTAGGCTGGAGGTGGAGATGCTTGCTCAAAGAGAGGATTAACTGTGGTAAAGCCTCCTCCTCTTTTACTAGGATCTGTCCTGGGACACGGAGCCAAAGAACGAGTCATGAGACCAGCCGAGTGGGCCAAGTGCCCGTTTTTCTCCCTCGTCGTGGTTTGTTTTATCCCCTTCACTGCAGGATGGTCTTTCAGTCTGCAAAGGAATGTGAGGAAGTATTGAAAAATTACACAACCACTCAAAAATGTGAACATTGTAGGATCTCAGCCCAAAGCCATTGCTATGTTTTGTCATAACGATCTTCCGACACCCCCACTACATAGTCATGTACAGTTTATTTTTATTATCTTTTTTACCTTGAGGCTATTTGTTTCTTGATGATATTACACACTTTTCTGGATAATACTAAATACTTGTATTCCTTTCATTCTCATTTATGTTTTAACTTTTTTTTGTTTCTCTTTGTTTTGTTTATTTGTTTCTCTTTTACTAACTTTTATTTTAATTAAAAATCTTGTTTTTGACGGTTCTATTTGCTTGTGTCACCGCAGCCTGTCCAGTTGTTTCCAATGGATCCATTTGGATGTAAATATTCTTGACACAGTGCCAAAGACGGAGGGAGAAAAAAAGGACTGTTTTGGGACGTGTGGACATGGCCAAGAGTTCAAAACTGGAGCAATATGACTCGAAGAAGACACAACACACTGGCAACAGATAACATTTATCACCGTCTCACATTTCCACTGTTATTCAACCCGACCAAACCCCAGCCATCAGCACTTCTCATGGCCTCACAGTCTCATTTTGACTCGCTTCAACACTGGAAAAGGACACAAACGAGCATCAAGGCTGGCGGGGTGAATGTCACCGTTACCTCACGACGGACTGTTTTCTTTTGCCTTATCAAAGCGGCTCGAAGCTGTACATCGCCTATCGCAGGCAGCACACAGGCTTTTCAAAGTGGCTCCCAGACAGCCACATGAAATAGACTTTGTTTTCCCTCAGCGAGACAATAGCATGCACTTCGAAGTTAAACGGTGAACTCGTGTTATAAATACTTGTGATAAATATAGATACATCAAAGGTTTGGATGTCTTACGCAGGATGTTAACACCTCGTAGTACACAGACAATTCTACTGAGTAGAACTAGTACGTAACACGAGTTCAAGGGGGTTTTAAGTTGCCGGCCCTGAAAGTTCATCCTGGACATGTTTTTGTCAATGTGGAATCCGATAAAAAAAAATATCCGTCATTTGGTTAACAGACGCAGTTTATTACGAAGTTGAACTTACGTATCACGGCTGATACTTTCATGCTAGCTTACTTCGTGGTACCGTAATTCAAACATCAGAAAAGGTTGCTTGGATCCACACACGGTTATCCTACGTGATGTGAGGAAGGAGCAGGAGAAAACATTGACCGTTTTGGATCCTGACAGTTGAGAAGTTGCACGTCACAGCCAAGTTGCTGTCATTATGGTAATGACTCGACAGCTTCCTACAACAAATGGGATTACCGTAATGACAGCAACATTCAACGTTCAGGAACCAATGGACTTTTTTCCCCCCTCATATTGATTATTATCACTGATCGAGTGCATATAAATGAGATACTTTTTATATGAATGAAATATCACTGCTGGTACTTTCATGCTAGCTTACTCCCGTTGTACCGTAATTCAAACATCAGAAAAGGTTGCTTGGATACACACATGGTTATCCTACCCTATTACAATCCATTTTGTTGTGCGAATGACATGCAAACAAGATGGAAGGTGGCTTCCGTGTGTGTGTGTGTGTGTGTGTCTGTGTGTGTGTATGTGTAAACAATGGGTGGCTGCATCAAATCACTGATTCACTCATTGATTCCAGCTCAGAGTGATTCCCATTGGCTGAGAGCTTTTCGTCTCTGGGACACGGTGAAAGCCAATATGCATCAGTTTTCCATCCCACGTCTGGGCGGGAGGGTGCGTGTGTGTATGTGTGTGTGTGTGGGGGGGGTAAACTCGTGACAGCCAGGTGGTATCATGTTACCAAAGTCAGGGTCAGACCATGAAGAATTCAACAGGTAGGCTAAGTAAACCACTGTGTGTGTGTGTGAACGTCTGTGTGTTTACGTCACAAAATCAAAACAGCGGCACAAGCTGCAAACACCAGTGGACGAGGGTGTAAGGCATCATAACGACGAGCGCGGAGTGGCCTGTGGACCGATCCTTTAAGAAATAGTACATATATGCTAGGAAAGTTGATAACGTCCTCATTTGACACAAAGCTGCGATGAGATCAGGAGCTCAATGTTGGGTTAGGGTTTAAGCAGGAGGCAGGGTTGGGTGTGTGTGTGTGTGTGTGTGTGGGGGGGGGGGGGTTCACAGTTGTGCTTCCAGAGTTAGGACGGAAGGGTTGAATGTCTCCAGAGCCCATGTACACTGGCTGCGGAGTAAAACACCTGACTGTAGTTTGCCGACATGGAGACTCAGAGTGCAGAGACGGGGGGACGTGTGTAGGGATGGAACCAGAAGTTAGAAAAAAATCAGACACACACACAAGTTCTGTGATCACGAGAATACTATAGGGACTATAACTGAGCCCTGAGGGACGCCAGTGTGTACACATGATTTATACATGGTTACATGACATATATATGTATATACAAACTTTTTTTTTTTTAAATCGATATCTCCATGTCTGTGTTGGAGGTCAGTGGACTGATATTAATCACGCAGCCACCGTAAATGTGGCCAATGCTCAGGAGAGGATGCGATGTAGCGTGAAAGTAAGCGTAGGTGTAATCCAACAGTAGGCTGACAACTTAGAGCGTGTAGCAGAGCACACGCGCATCCAGTGAGTTGCGCCAGTTCTTTTTCAGACAGGTGTGTTGCTTCATGTGTTCTGCAACACATCAAGTACAAAGGATATCAGTTGTATACAACAGATGATGTCAGTTGAATTTTCATGTATGTGTATGTTCTAAAAGGCACCGTTAATACATCTTTTTGAAATCAGTTTGCTACATGAGGGAACATGTACTTACTGTACTGATGTGTGTCACTACTGTCGTCTTTGAAAGCATCTTCAAGTCCGACAGCGACATCGACGACTGCTTGGACGTTCATTCTGACGTCGAATCAGCTGACTAAGATGATCTGTCAAAATAATAAATGCATTTCAAGAAAAATCTGTAGTTTGCTCTTCTATTAAATGCTATGCACATTTGGACACTGAATAAGAATAAGAAACCTTACTACCTACTACCTACCTAGTATTATCATTTTTCAAAGTTAATTTTACTTAATTAGATACATTATTATTGATTTATTACTGTTTGATGAATTGAAGCATTTATTTCTAATATAAAAGCAAAATAAGTAAAATATAGGAAATATAGACATTTAAGAACAAAAGACAAAGAATATATCCATTCGAAAAGGAGTGAGAAGAAGTATAACTTCTATAATGGATAAGTAATGTGGTTTCTGACGTTATCTTAGTGACAATATAAATGTAGTATGCAGATACCATAACACAGTAACAAATAGAAATAGATATGTATCCATGTACACATATATAGTAGATATCCATATATAGACATATCCAAACATGTAGTACGTACATACCCATAAAGACATATTTACGTATGTACATAGGTTATTGTCTTGCTGCTGTGACATCAGAATTTCCATCAAAAGGAACCGTTCTTTCTTTCCATTGCAACCTGCACACACATACATGAACTGTGTGACTGTGTGAACGTGTTACGTTCCGGCACTCACCTACAGACACGAGCTTTGCCTGAACTTGACGGTGACTTTCCTCTCAGGGTTCCTGCACTGGTGAGACGGAGGTTGTCAGCAGCAATCAATACTCCTGCTTCTGAGGCCGCGTTCCCTCAGCTCCAACATCCTGGACGTTTCAGTCAGAGCCGCTTCGGCATCTGTGATGTGTCAGTGACAAAACGCAGGTGAAGGCTTCGAACCGTCAGACCCAACTGACGACCTGAAAAAGGCTCCAACCCGCACCTGCTTTGAGATCTTCAAGTCGTTGATACGGTTTGTTTCTGGCAAACACAGCAAACATCGAAACGAGTCTTTCCAGAAAAGTCACTGGTGAACGCAAGATGCTGACGACGTGTCTTCAACCTCCATTCTGCTTCTTGCTGGTCGTATCAACAGATGTTGAACAAATGATAACGGAAGCTGACCTGACCCAGAGGGAGAGCTCACTGATAGGCTGTCGATTCTTTGAATCAGCTATCAGTTCTTCTTCCTCCTCTGCGCGAGAATCAGACCCAATCCGTTCCAATTCAGAGATGTCGGGGAGTTCGACATTACTCAACAGTACTGAAGTAGATGTACTTCATGGCCGTCCACCTGAAGATGAAGAATGACATACGTCCCATTGTCTTTCACCTGAATGTTTCAATGTTTCCGTCGGTTCTGAGTGTTCTTTACCTTTATATTTAGTTTTTCATTTGACTGATTTTCCGGGGATGATTTCAGTGATTTTGTGAATTTCTCACATTGATCAATAAAGTATCTTTAGTCGTTCATGTAAAAAAAAATGCACGTGAATGCCGGAGGTCTTTGTCTTTAAATGCATAATTCTGCCTTCAAGTGTGACTCATCTCTTCCTGGTTTGAAAACAATTTGTGCTGATCTTTTCATGTTGATGGCAAATGAGATGCACAACGCCGAACTTGACCTCAATATATTTCCTGTCAACCCCTGCTCACACACACGCACACACACACACACAGATTAATAGATTTTATGATGATGATATTTTTCATGTGGGTGAACGTAAAGTAGGACAACAAAATGATGTAAAATGAATGTGAATGATTTTCATCGCGACACAGTGTCATCAGGTGTACGATAATTAGCCTATTTGTCGACAATTCGGCCCTCGAACAATCACTAATCACTACCACACTAATCACTAATCCTTCAAAAGGCCAAAAATTGATGTTTATATGGAAGCGTATTGCATTAGCTTTTTGTTTTTCATTGTATTTTTTTCTGTTTTCGTGGTAATTTTTATTTTCCCGGAAGGAGGAGACAAGATACTTCAACTCTTGTGTGAACCTCCACCTGGTACTTGGCACCTGCATATATTTTGTGTCTGTGAGACATTTTAAACTACAGGATCATCAAGGGTAAAGGATGTAATCAGTTACACACAGACTATGACAATCTAACTGTATTCAGCAGATGTGAGCGGGGTGTTCGTCTCAACAACCACAGAGTCTTCAAGTGTCTGCGTAAGGTCGACAAACTAATGATGACGCCAGCTATATGATTTAAATACTGGAGGATCTTGACCACGGCAAACAGAAATAAATTACCACGGAAAACAGAAAAAATGTATCACGAAAAACTAAAAATTTACCACGAAAAACAGAAAAAAAATTATCACGAAAAACTACAAAAATTAACACGAAAAATAAAAAAAAAATACCACGAAAAACAGAAAAAAATATCATGAAAATCTGAAATCCGTATGTGTACGATAATTTCCCTCTGGTAGGACACATTTACCACCTAGCAACAGAGAGAGAGAGCGAGAGAGAGAGAGAGAGAGAGAATAAACAGAGGCACATTGCCTGTCTGAGCCGCCCTCTGGTAGTGGACGGTACCAAGTTCAACGACATTGGGGGGGGGGGCGTGAGGAGACACGCTGGCATTTAACGCAATAAACGTGGCGCAAACCCACATTTGAACGTCTAGAATCGTATATTAGACGGATCCAACAGAGTCACCGAGTGATCGCAGGCGCGAGAAGCGGAGGAGGCGCGCGTCAACCGGTGCGTCTGCGCCTGCGCACCCCTGGATCCGCGCCGTGGTTGGGCGGCCGGGCGCGCTGAAAGTGAAGGGGGAAGACCGTGGAGGGGCACACACCGGTCCGAGAGGAGAACCGAGCGGTTGGTGAGAATGTCTGCCCCGTGCATGTGCTCTCACAACTTCATCCCGTGAGACTGGACGTCTGACACCCCCGCGCCGGTGAGTGGCCGCAGCATCCATCCATCCATCCATCCGCCTTACCCGGGGGGGGTAGACTCATTGTATGTGTGTGTGTGTGTGTGTGTGTGTGTGTGTGTGTGTCAGAGAGAGAGGGAGGGAGGAGGAGGGGGGAGTACCAGTGGAGGATGTGGTTGGTGAATGATGAAATACTCGACGAGGATGACGAGAAGGTTGAGCGGGAGACAAGTTCCACAATTCAGGCTCAGTGTGTGCGTCTGCGTGTGCGTGTGCGTGAGACCACATGGCACGCCGGTGTTTCCGTCTTAACTCCGTCCACATTCCCTTCCTCATCGCTCGGCCCTGACTCATCACTCCTTCCATTGACGGATGGAAGAGCAGAAAATAGTCCTTCGCCCGTCTCACTCATCTCCCTCCGCGCCGGAGAACATCGTCCTCCTCCTCTCCCTCCTCCTCCTCCTCCTCCTCCTCCTCCTCCCAGCCGCGGTGAAGGTTACTCAGCATCATTCGGCCGCCACATTGCGTTCTGGATTACGAAACTGCGGCCTTTTGCCTCGCACAAACCAGGCTAATCTGCGAGGGGAATAAAGGAAATCTATTAATCACTTAATCCTACAGGGGGTGGAGGGGTGTGTGTGTGTGTGTGTGTGTGTGTGTAGGGGGGGGGCTACGTGCATGAAGGTTTGCGGATATTTTGCAGCTGATGAATGATGGAAGGCTGAGAAGAGAAGAAAAGGATGCTGCACCCCCACCCTCCATTTTCAGGGAACAGGTGGATGAGGAGAAAGAAGGCGTGTGTCAGATTTGTTCTAGAGGCACACACACACACGCACACACACACACACACACACACACACACACACACACACACACACAGAGGAGTGTTTGGGTTCCTATGTAAATCTCCTCATCAATAATTCAGGAGCCCCTCCACCTGTCACCCACGGGGCTCCGCCCACTTTCCGGTTCAGGTCCGAAGACATGATGCAGAAAAGTGATAAACGAGCTCACATGCATGGATGCGGCCTGCTCCGGTCATGTGATCTCCATGTGAGAAGTGATCTCAGGATCAACCTCCGCTGTGTTTCCACAGATGGGATGGGGGGGGGGGGCACTTGGGAGTAGATTTCCCGTTTTGAGTTTTGGACTCATTTTACTTGACGATTATCATGTGCTTAATGTTAACGAGGCACACGGAAACGCTCCATTTTCAAACTCCAAACTAGACAACATGGCTGTCAGCGATGCTCACGACCGTATTTTTCTCTTCTGCTCCACAGACACTTTGGTGATGATGAAATAAAAAAAACAAAGCTAAAAAAAACAACTTGACTTCTACGAACTCTTTCAAATCAACGGGCCCAAAAAACGCCGGTTTGCAGCTCTCAGTGCTCAAAGAGGAGACTTTTCACAGACCCCGCCCTCGGAGCCCGCCAATCAAAAAGACCTTCCGCCCCTCGCCCCCGTTTGCTTTATCAAATGCCCAAAAACAGCAAGGCCGTCAAGAGAGAGCTTGACGATGATGTCACAGAGTCGTTCAAAGACCTGCTTTCCAACGAGGACGCCTGTGACCGTTCCCTCAAGAAGAGCTCGCTGATCGTCGACAACGCGCACGGAGGCGACGGGAAAGAGTGCGATGTGGAGGAGGGGGGCTCCGATGGCGAGGAGGAGGAGCGCCCGGCGTGGAACAGCAAGCTCCAGTACATCCTGGCCCAGGTTGGCTTCTCTGTAGGCCTGGGCAACGTCTGGAGGTTCCCCTACCTGTGCCAGAAGAACGGAGGGGGTGAGTGGCCCGTTTTGTCAAATGCTGTGTGTCCGTATGGGTTTCCTCGGGTACTCCGGTTTCCCCCAAACCACTATATATATTCAAGCCATTTCTCCCGGTGACAAATGCAGGTTATGAACGAGTTTATATAACGTTTATACGTCTGTGTTAGGTGACTGGTTGGTGGCAACATGGTTTTAGCTCCATGTTCCGTCGACTGGCCTGGAGGTTTGTTTACTGGCACCTCGGACTCCCCAAAGTCAGATGAATGTTTGACCGTTTCCGGCAAGGAATGAACAAACATACACAAGTAAAACAAAACAAAGGAACAATCAACTCGCCAATACAGGAATTTTCATGCTTAACAAAAGTCATGTTTACTTGGTAATTCTCAAACAAAAAAAAAATATTTTTCTATTTATATTTTCTCCTTGTGTGACTGTGTGTGTGTGTGTGTGTGTGTGTGTTTCAGGTCCAATTATGACCTTTCAACTCACACTAATGTGTTCACGTCTCTTCTAAACAGCTCTGGTCCCCCTGCTGTGTTAAACTGAAATTAAATTAAAATGTCAGATCTGGGACTCTGTGTGTGTGTGTGTGTGTGTGTGTGTGTGTGTGTGTGTGTGTGTGTGTGTGGATATCTTTGTGAGAACCAATTAGATCTTGAAGCCCTCATGGGGCGGACGTGGTAGCTAGTCTTATTTGACCTGGTGTGTGTTGTGTCTCCAGCCACAGGAACATGTGTGCATCATGTCCTGTTGATTGTTGTGTTGTGTTTGTCTATCATCGCCTTTCATCTATAAATATATTTCCTCTTCAGTGGGGCCCGTCACTGAACAAACTGCAGTTGGTACGTGTTGAGACACAAAACACGTTCAACCAACTGAATCAATCAGTTGGTGACACTGAACTTGACTTCCTCTGATATAACAGTGTCTGTACTTTTTTTAAATTCATGTTTATTTTTTAAAAAAAGAAGCTCAATCGATGTGCTTGTCCTGCCACCGCAAACATCAGCAGCCGTTTCGATCTGCCGACTTCCCCCGTTTCCTCATTCCACACACACACACACACACACCGTCCCCTCCTATCGAAAGAGCATCGATGAATGAGTGAACGCAGGCCGTCTTCATTTAAAACCTTGTTAAATATAATTTGTCACGGGGGCTCGACGGTGCTCAGATGGACGTTCCTTTCCTGTCACTTCAGATGTTACACAAGCCAGCCAAGAATATCTGCTCGTCCTTGTTAGATAGTGAAGTTTTTATTTTATCACCCAAGATAATGCTGAAGAAAATGATCTTGTCAGCCCTAAATGTTTTTTTGTTTTCTTTTTCAACATCAACTCTTGCTAACACGTCACCCTAAAATGTAAAGTACTAAAATCTTCCACCAATTAGACCGAATTCAATTATTTTCAGTTCAATTATTGGATTTTTTTTTCTGCTGTGACACATCAGAGATTGACAAACTAAAGTCGCCAAAAATTGCACACATACTCTTTATTTACAATTCATTCAATAATTCATCCACTTTAATGCAACATGTTGCTTTGACTTTTGCTCTTTGGGAGATTGGAGCTTTATTTCTTCTGAATGTGGGTTAAAGTTGATTGGATTGGACACACAACAACACTGAGCCCATTTTAGTTTATTCGTACCGTTTTCAGCCAAGCTAGCAACCTGATTGACAGCGTCGGTTTTGAATGAAATGACTCAGCAGTTGAAAAAACATCATCATCATCAAAATCATTTTAGAAAGGAAAAGTCAGTCATTAGTCTTAAGTGGTAAATTACCAGTTGATGACGTAACCCCGCCTGGAGCCTCCTCTATGTTCTAATTGTGCTAGCGTTAATGTAGCTCCAGAGCGTTAGCATGCTAACCATGACCCACTTTTAGCTTTGCCGTTAAAAGCGGGCAACACCCGTTTACTATTTAAGGTGGCTCAGACCGATGACTCACGAATGCAAATCATCCACGCCCCTCATTCACCGCGGCTTCTCACACAGTTGTAGTTCTCTTCCTTCAATTCAGGATAAACCTGAATTGAAGGTTTGACTTTCACTTTTAAGTCTGCGTCTGTTCCGGTAAATTGAACCCAAACTGGAAAACTAGATCTCATCGAGTGTGAGAAGAGAGCGACTGTCCTCTTCCCAGAGGAAACTACAACACAGTGACTTCATATCTGATACGCGGACAAAATGGCGCATCCGAAGCCCAACCCGAAAACCAAGTAGATGTCCCACCCCCACATCCTGCCAGGTGAAACAACAAACTGTGTTGAAACAGCAATGAAACTAATCCCAAAAGAAAAAATACACATGGCTGACTCACATTCAACTCATCAGTGGACATAAGGTGTGAGGGGGGGGACTTGTCTGAAACTTCAAGGGGGGGGGTTCACATCACCTTTGTGGCAGGAGGCAGCACGCTCGCCATATCATTTGAGCAGCTTTTTGGGGGGGGTTTGCTGTTCCGTGGTGACGCAGTGACAAGCCAGTTTCCGTGGTTCGAGGGCTTTCGCTGAGTGCCGCGTGTTCTTTGCAGTGTTTCGTTTCACAGGAAATGAGCAGACTTCTAGAAAGAAAACGTGGGGCCGTTGAGAAAACCTAACCACCAGCCACCCCCCCCCCCCCCCCCCCC
>CAAKHB010007442.1:20731-37247 GCA_901007665.1 Aeoliscus strigatus | reverse complement strand
CTGTCATGTGCCTGGCAGTCTCACAAGTGCTCTGACTGTCACAAGAGATGCCCCCCCCCCGCCAACCCTTGTATTTTATTACAGTACATTATTACAAGCAGTCTTAATGCTAGTCATTCAGGAGGAACCATCTGAGGAACTTGCAGCCGTGTAATTTGGGTAATTTTAGACTTCAGTACTTCATCGTATGACTATTTTATAGTACCACACCCCGTGTGGACACGTTACACACAGATGGAGCGCAGCAGATACAGTATGTGTGTGTATAGATGTGTGTGGAAGCTGTGAATTGGTGTCCGGTTTTCAGCAAACGTGTCATCGTTGTGGTGCGTTCCACTGGCAGTCTGAGTAGCTGTTTGACTCATTTACTGAGCTCGGGGACAGGAAGTTGTCAAACGGAACGGCCTCCTGACCAAGGAAATCAGGTTAGGAGGCCGTCAACTCAGAGGAGCTCAGAATCCGTGAAGGGGGGGGGGTATTATTTGCCAGTAAGAACTGTTTATATATCATTTATGTTTACTTCCATGACTCGTACACACATCTGCTGTGTTTGTAGCCAGAGGGGGTGTTGTTAACAGTGTGGTTCTATGTAGAACGCGTTAGAACAACGCAGCAAGATTAAGACGCAGCAAAACGAATCGGGTGATCAGTCACCGTTTCCCCCCTCATCTTTTGACTCGTAGGAGCGTACCTGATGCCCTATTTAATCCTCCTGATACTCATCGGCATACCGCTGTTCTTCCTGGAGCTGGCGGTGGGGCAGCGCATCCGCCGGGGCAGCATCGGCGTGTGGAACTACATCAGCCCGCGGATGGGAGGAATCGGTTTTGCCAGCTGCGTGGTGAGTCCGATGCGGTGGTCCGCCTCCGCCTGGGGTCTGAAAACAGAACAGCATCACGGTTGAAAGGAATGGAAATGTTGGGCTGGAATCAGAATACTACTGAAGTATTGTACTCTTAATGTACAAGCTAGCTTGTTAGCGCATTTACCACTGATCCCTATAGGAATTGAAGTACATCAACCATATATATCTCAACATCTTACACTGGACCTACATGGAAGGAGTTTTATTAAGTAAATTCAAAAATGCCAAAGTTTCGCTTAAAATAAGACGCATCACCACAAAAAGTACCTTGTTTTTCAGACAATCTTCATTTGTCTCAAGCAAAGAGTAAAAAAAAAAATTGTCAAAAAATGTTTCGTGTCTTATTACAAGCAAAAAAATAAAAAAGATTTCCATTTATTTCAAGTGGAAATTTGCTTGAAACAAGTGAGAAATGTCTCAAAACAAGTTACTGTTTCAGGTGACGTGTCTTATTTTATGACTAGAAATGACACATTTTGACTTGAGATAAGACAAACATTTTGGGTAAGCGTGTACGTTTTTGCAGCATTAAAAGAAGAACTGCATGAGTATCATGAACAGACATCAACAGCTCCTGTTCCTGTTGACTTCCTGTGGGTCTTTTTCCATCATGTTGTGTCTCTCATGCCTGCAGGTGTGTTTCTTCGTGGCTCTCTACTACAATGTCATCATCAGCTGGAGTCTCTTCTACTTCTCCCAGTCCTTCCAGCAGCCGCTGCCGTGGCACGAGTGTCCACTTGTCAAGAGCAAGAACAGTACATGTACGAAACACAGTCAAGTCGTTGAGGGTTCAACCTGGACACCCTCCGTTGTTATTTATCATCTCCCCCCGTCATAGAAGTGTCAATCCTGAGCTGTGGTTTCATTTCCTAGATGTGGTGCCCGAGTGTGAAAAGAGCTCGGCCACCACCTACTACTGGTACCGTCAGGCCCTGGACATCTCCGACAGCATTTCTGAGAGCGGAGGGCTCAACTGGAAGATGACACTGTGTCTGCTCTTTGCCTGGTTGATCGTTTGCCTCGCCATGATCAAGGGAATTCAGTCTTCTGGGAAGGTATGGATGTTTAGGGGGTTTTTCAGCCAGTGACCATGTAGGGATTTAAGAAGGCTGAGCTTGCCCATGTGAATCCAAATCCAAAGTACTTTATGTATCCCAGAGGGAAATGTGATTTAGGAAAATAATTGTCTTCAAAAAATGTGAAGTTTGAAAGAGAGCAGTTACACCTCGGTAATTAACCCCCGCTGGGCTACAGATGAGAAAGTTGTGCATTTATTTACCCTTTGTGTACTTGGTAATGCCTTAACACTGAGGCATTTACTTCCACAACTGTATGATAAACAGCTCAGAAAAACATGGCGGGTGCAGACGTGGCTCAACCCCATAGGTTACAACTTGTAATAAACTGGTCAAAGATTTGTGCAATTAGCTCGTCAGCAGCTTACTGCCGGCTTGGCCTACATAGCTCCTCTGATATGACGTTTGTACCCGGGAAAATGTGGAACGATGACAGAAACAAAAGGCTCGTTTCTTGCCAAAACGTCTTGGGAAATCCTCTCAACCGTTATTAGCTATTCTCAATTAGCGCTTAGCTTATTAGCTTATGGCGTTCACATTTTGGGTAACGCACTGACAAGTGTGACCTGACAAAAGGTTTGAATGATGAAGTCTCACTCATCATCTCATGTGATTTGTGTGTGTGTGTGTGTGTGTGTGTGTGTGTGTGTGTGAGGTTTCCTGCTCAGCTTTAGCTTAGTGTAGCGAAGCTGATAGTAACGTGACTAGCATCCGAAAGGATTAGCCCCGTGCTTAAAGGGCTGCCGTTGGCCGCCACACGCACCATCTACAGGTGATCTTTATCATTCCCCATTTCTCATATGCATACTTTTTTTTTTCATATCACATGTTTAGCATTAGCCAGTGCTTCCAAGGTCAGCGTCAAGCCTGTGCTAATTGGACAAACGGTCACACTTTTTAATCTTCCCACATCAAGCTTTGAAGTGGTTCGATTTCGGTTTTAACCCTACGTCTTCTGTCAGCCTGGAGCTCTAGTTTTGGGTCAGACTGTATGAAACTGTGTTTTTGTGTTGAGTTTATTTCTACGATTCAGTTGACACAGTTTCAGTGTCAGTGAAGATCAATCACAGGAAAACTGGACGTGCTAGCTTGCTTGAAGGTGTTTTGCCTCTAAGCTAACGGCAGAAATCTCCACGTGGGTGTCGAAGGGTCTTCAAGCTAACTACCAAAATCACACACGGTGTTGTGCAGTATGGACAGAACAGCCGGCAACCAACATTTGTACAAAGCTATACACTGTAGCTCCCATCGCGAATCTTCCAGAGTCGTTAGCACAGGTCAGTTTTCTTGCATCCATTGAACCATCCATTGAGTCTTTTGTGTTGCATTCACCTCAACGTGCCCAGACAAAACACAATGGATGCCTCCAACAACACAGATGCTCTAATCTCAGCTTCTGCCAGAGATTTTTTTTTCTTTTTTAAGCGATAGACAGTCTCTTTTTATCCCGTGAGTGACACATCTCCAGGTGATACATGTCACCGATAACCTGCTATCACTGTCGACAGCTCCACAACCGAGTCTGGCACAGACCATGGTCCTGTCGTACGGCTGCAATCAGGCTGAAACAGTTCAGTGCGTAAACAGCGATACGAAGAATGTTGTTTCGGGATAAAGAGAAAACACACACACACACACGGTGGGTGATTGAACAGGCTGAGGTCGCAGTCCAGCTACCTGGTGTGTTGGCGCAAAGGGAAATGAGCACACACTTTTTCTGGCGAAGAGGCCCGCTCGAAGACGCTTTGAAGTTTAATCACCAGCGTGGGGGACAAAAGAATATAAATGTGCTCCCCACCCATGTTCTCCAAAGCCTTTTACTAGGAATATCCCTGCCACAGTGTGTGATTCCACCCCGTTAGTGTGTGTGTGGGCGTGAAAGGGATCGGACCACGTTGGTTTCCATGGTTACACCTGCTCTTTTGGCTTGGCTTGATTGTCAAGAGTGTAGCGAAGAAAAAAAGGGAGGGTTTGGCAGCTGATGGACGGCAGGATTTGAATATGACTTCAAAAAGATGTGAGAATGTATCTGTCGGGACTCTTTCACAATAAAAGTCTCTTCATGATAGAATGTTAGACTGAGGTTGTAAGGGGGGGGGCAATAAAAATGATTAGTAAAAATTTGCAATCTTGACTGTGAATTATAAATTCACACAAATAAGTGCTTAAAAACTTCTCTTTCAAAAACTTGTTAAACTAAAAATATGTTTGTTTATTTGGCAAATAAATTGAAATTATTATTGTTTTAGCATTACAACATTTTGGTGAAAGAGCTTCTACATGCCGGTGAATTAACCACAGAACCATAACGAGAAAAGCACTCGGAGCGCACAGACCTCCGTCAGCAGCTCATGTCCACTCACATCCATCAGTAGATTCCTTGACCACGAAAACTTGGTGGGTGATTTTAAAGACATTAGAGCTTTTCTCACAATCAGCTGTGTTCCACTTCTCTGAACTCTGTGGAAACCCGTCCACAACATTCCCTTCAAACAAGCCGGCCGACCGCCCGCTGGCTCCACGTGGACCAGAGTGGGACGGGCCCAGCCTCTGAATCAGCGTCTGGGCTGATGACTCAGGCCCACATCCTCCCCCACCAGCTGCGTCCACACCCCACAGCAAATCCCTTAAACCCGCGTGTGGCAGCGGACGATGACTCAGGCCCTCGGATCTGCTCTCCGCCGGCTGCCCGGAGAACAGATGGCCTCCTGTTCAGAAAGCCTGGACCCCAGCTGATGTCACCAGAAAGTCAGGCCCCCCCCCCCACTTCACCTGCGTTAACGGTTGACAATTGCGTGCGGATGGAAAAGGTTTTATTCTGTTTCCGTCTCCGTGTGGACGTGGACTAAGTCCAATCTTTGAGTGTCTAAACATTAACCAGCTCTCTGGACCCGATCATCCCTCCAGGGAGCGGAGCGGATCGGCCCGCTCAGGGAGGAGCAGCTCCGGATCTGGAGCTGCACTGACCGTGTTGTCTGTTTGCAGGTGATGTACTTCAGCTCCCTGTTCCCGTACGTCGTGTTGATCTGCTTCCTGGTCCGCGCTCTGCTCCTCAAGGGCTCCGTGGACGGGATTCGACACATGTTCACGCCCAAGGTACCGCGACACGGTTCCAGCTCGGATCTACTCGGTCCAAAGAACTTAATCACCACAGGTCTCCCCTGACTCAGCAAACCCACGGTTCTGACAGAAACCCAACATTCACATGAGGCCAGGAACTTCCTGTTACAGGCTCAGAAACCTCGGGCCGGTCCAAGGCCACATGTGGGCGACGTTCTGCATTCATCTTCTTTATTTTCGGATTATTTTATATTCACGGTTCAAACACACAAAGACACTAAATCACCTCTGCAGGCGGAGAAAGCTACGAAAAACACAGACGCGCTGTGATTGGGTGTGGTCAGCAGCGATCGGCCAGTGGCGTGTCAGGCGGAGGAATCATGTCAGTAGCAGCTGGTCGCCATGGAAACAGGAGTTACCGAGGCTTTAAGGAACTCACCCGCTGAAGAGCGTCTGCTCCGTCTTCTCGTCTGACGGCTCACGTCTCCACGTGCTTCAGACTTCAGACGTCTCCTTCCTGTGACGGGATCACTGAGCACCACAAACAAACAAACAGAGTCTGAGTGTCAGCTCATGATGATTATAATCATAAACTGTGGCCGCCATTACTCCGTTCTCAGCACAACACATACACACACACACGCTGCTGCTCGTCTTTCTCCTTCAACCGTGTTCTTTGTACGTTCCTTTTTCTTTTTAAGATGTGTCTTTTATGCCTCTTTAGTGTTCACCTGAAAACTTCAGACCTAATTTAAACAAAAAGTGTAACCGATACTGTGTGTCAGTACCGTTGACCCACCGTCTGAGGTCAGAAATAAAGACACAGACCAAAGAAATGATGAAGACATTTGGGACAGGACATGACATAATGTCATTTAAAATCTATGGTAAGACTCATTTAAAATGACGTATTTAACATAAATAAACAAAAATCGCTGATAACGCATTTAAATTGAAATAGTTAAGTAAAACATTTACCCAAAAAAAAAGAATACATTTGTTATGACCATTCATAAGACATAAATTATTAAACATAAACTAAAATCACTCAACTAAAATCTCAGTGATTAAGCTCATTAAAAAATATATACAAATATAAAGTAAATTGAAATAAATAAAAACATAAATCCTCACACTTGAGGAGTTATCTTCTCGTGATAAATTGTGAGCAGCAATGAGAAGAAACGACCTCTTGGCCAACAACTCATCGACGTGATTCATTCAAGTCAGTGTTGTCATGAACGATTGTTAAAGGGAAGAAGAAGATGAACCTTCCATTTGTATGAGCAGCAGCTGCTCACCCGTGTCATCACGCCTCCTCCGGCACACAGTGCCGAAGTCTGTCTCTCTTCAGATACGTCTGATGTCGGAGCTCAGATGAAACTGTTCAGACGGTTCAGACAGTCCCTGAACGCCATCTACCCTGTGTTCCAGGTGGAGATCATGTTGGAGGCCAAAGTCTGGCGCGAGGCGGCCACACAGGTCTTCTTCGCTCTGGGCCTCGGCTTCGGGGGCGTCATCGCCTTCTCCAGCTACAACAAGCGGGACAATAACTGCCACTTTGACGCTGTCTTGGTGTCTTTTATCAACTTCTTTACCTCGGTGCTGGCCACCCTGGTGGTGTTCGCCGTGCTCGGCTTCAAAGCCAACATCATGAACGCCAAGTGTGTCGCCGAGTGAGTACGAGCTCCTTCTGGCGGTCGTAGATCAGACCGCGGTGACGTCACGGTGTCGCTTTCCTGCCCGAAACTCACGGCGTCCCTTTTCAGAAACGCCAACAAGATCGTGGCCTTGTTGGGGAACGGAATCGAAGAGAACCTGATCCCACAGGACATCAACCTCAATCAGACGATCAGCGCTGAGGAGTACCAGCTGCTGATCAGTGTCATCCAGAAGGCCAAGGACAAGAACTTCACGAGCCTGGGACTGGAAGCCTGCAGCATTGAGGCCGAGCTCAACAAGGTACAAACACATTTCAACTCACGCTGACGGGTGAGGGTCGTTTCAGAAGAACTTGTTCCAGGAAAAGGGTCAGGGGTCGGTTGGCCTTCAGCCTGTAAACGTAGTAACGGGGTTCTCATGACACCTGGAAAACCTGGAAAGTCATTGAGCAATTTTCTATCATGGGAAATCGTCAGATTGTCACCTTCAGAAAATGGACAAAAAATGGGATTGGATGGATGGATGATGGATGGATAGATGATGATAGGTGGAGGGAGGGAGGGATGGGTAGATGATGGATGGATGGATGGATGGATGGATGGATGGATGATGGATGGATAGATGATGATAGGTGGAGGGAGGGAGGGAGGGATGGATGGGTAGATGATGGATGGATGGATGGATGATGGATGGATAGATGATGATAGGTGGAGGGAGGGAGGGAGGGATGGATGGGTAGATGATGGATGGATGGATGGATGATGGATGGATAGATGATGATAGGTGGAGGGAGGGAGGGATGGGTAGATGATGGATGGATGGATGGATGGATGGATGGATGGATGATGGATGGATAGATGATGATAGGTGGAGGGAGGGAGGGATGGGTGGATGATGGATGGATGGATGGATGGATGATGGATGGATAGATGATGATAGGTGGAGGGAGGGAGGGATGGATGGGTAGATGATGGATGGATGATGGATGGATAGATGATGATAGGTGGAGGGAGGGAGGGAGGGATGGGTAGATGATGGATGGATGGATGGATGATGGATGGATAGATGATGATAGGTGGAGGGAGGGATGGATGGATAGATGACGATAGGTGGAGGGATGGATGGATGGGTAGATGATGGATGGGTGGGGGGATGGATGGATGGGTGGATCTTTATTGATCCCATGAGGGAATTCACGTCACAGCAGTAAACATGACATGATGGTCCAAGGTGACCCTGTACCACTGTACCACTGTAACCCTGTACCACTGTACCACTGTACCACTGTAACCCTGTACCACTGTAACCCTGTACCACTGTAACCCTGTACCACTGTAACCCTGTACCACCGACCGTATCACCGTGCTAGCATACTTTGTATTACAGGACTGTATCAGGAAACATCCAACGGTTCCAGAACACTGACCAATGTCACCAGGTTCCTCTACCCGGTGTGAAGAAGGAGCTAGAAGGAGAAAACATGACAACAGCCATGTTGCTGTCATTACGGTAATCCAATTCGCTCTGTTCCTGGAACCCAGTGAACCATTACCGTAATGACAGCAACTGAGGTGTAACTTGTCAACTTTGAGGAACTGATTGTTTCCTCCTTCTTCTAGCTCCTTCTTCACATCAGGTAGATGAACCAAGTGACACTTCTCAGCTTTCAGGAACTGGTCCATGTTTTCTGTGCAAATAGTCCCGTAATTACGGTACTCCAAAGTATGCTAGCATGAATGTATTGGCAGCAATACACGTTACGTTGGTGTTACAGGGTAAGTTGGAACAAAAGTACAGTAAAATTGAGAATATGTGCATTATTGTGCGATAAACGTGTTTTATGTTTAAAAACATAAGAGATTATTTCACAGATGAGTCTGAGGCACAAAGTGGAATCATGTAGAATCATGTAGAGTCTGACCTGTGGGGGAGGACGAGGAACAACCGTCTGGGTCGAACTGTAGAAACTGTCGTACTGGACTCATTTCAAGAAAAGAGTGGAGCTGTAGGAAATGAAGGTCATGGAAGGTTCTTTGCCCCCCCCCCCCCTCCCCTCTCCCCTCTCCCCTCTGCCAGGCGGTCCAAGGGACAGGCCTCGCCTTCATCGCCTTCACCGAGGCCATGACACACTTCCCAGCTTCGCCCTTCTGGTCTGTGATGTTCTTCCTCATGCTGGTGAACCTCGGCCTGGGCAGCATGTTTGGAACGATCGAGGGCATCCTGACGCCGCTGATCGACACGTTCAAAGTCCGCAAGGAGTTTCTCACAGGTCAGAGGATCAGGATTCTACTGATTTTGGATCCTACGTGACACAGGAAGTGACTGACGGTCGCCCCGGCGCTACATCTGTGCTAGCATACCTTGGAGTACCGTAATGACGTTTGTTTGTCTTAATAATCGCAGTCTAATCCAGCTAAAAATAATTGCAAGAGGTTATTTTTCAAAATAAAGTGTCATCAGTTTCATCACTCATGTAACAGGGTTAAGTTTAGTACAGAAACCTGTTTGTGTTTAATGATCATCACGATGTGACGTTAATACTATGAATGAGTGAATGAATGAGTGAATGAATGACTGAATGATGACATGAGTTGATGTGTTTTCGTGGTTTTAACCCTTTAACACCAACAGCATACCTCGGAGTACCGGAATTACCAGAAAATGTTGATCGGTTCCTGAAGGCGTACAGGTTGCACTTCAGGTCCAAGTTGCTGTCATTACGGTAATGACAGCAAAAAAAATCCCAACTGTGTGACACTTCTCAGCTTCCAGGAGCCAGTCCACGTTTTCTGATACCGCAAATAGTCCTGTAATTACGGTACTCTGAAGTAAAGGGTTAAAACATTCATCTTGACTTGTCATCGTGACACGGACACACGGACACACGTGACGTCTGTGAGCGCTGGCTAACGTCCCGGTCCTCTGCCGCAGTGGGGTGCTGCCTGCTGGCCTTCTCCATCGGGCTCATCTTCGTTCAGCGCTCAGGGAACTACTTTGTGGCCATGTTCGATGAGTACTCGGCCACCCTGCCCCTGCTGATTGTGGTCATACTGGAGAACCTGGCGATCGCGTGGTTCTACGGGATTGATAAGTGAGTGTCACGACTTGTCACGTCTCGAACTTTATAATTCATACTTTTATACATGTATGCTACATTATTTTATAAATGTACAATTTTTAACTTTGTAATTCATAATTGTCAAACTTTATAATTAGTAATTTTATCATTCGTAATTGCATAACTTAATCATTTGTAATTTTAAATATTTTCTAAAATTCAATGAAATACTTTTAAATATTTTTTAAAATTCAGTGAAATACTTTTAAATATTTTTTAAAATTCCGTGAAATACTTTTGCTGGGTTCTTTCTTCTGTGTTACGCAGTTGCTTCTCATCGCTTCTACACATTTTCTAAATGGGATTTGGACAATAAATCAAAGTGTAAATATCCAAACCATTGTGGTGTGACCTCACCTCCTGCCGCGTTGCTTTGTTTGCCCCCCCGCCCCTCCTTTCTCAGGTTCTTTGAAGACCTCAAGGACATGCTGGGCTTCACACCGTACCGATTCTACTACTACATGTGGAAGTACATCACGCCCATCCTGATGATGGTCCTCCTGGGCTCCAGCATGGTCCAGCTGATTATGATGCCCCCCAGCTACAGCGCCTGGATCGAAGGAGAGGTGAGTCAGACGATGTTCTCCTGGGACCAGGATGGGGGGGGGGTTGGGGTCGGAGTTCTCAGAGTCTGAACCTGGAACGAGTAAAAAGCTGCTGGACGGCTTCAAAGTCTTGTCGGTACCAACGCGATAAACAAGTTGGGACAATCAGCAGGAAGTTTGTTCCTCTGCACTCTTCAAGCGTGTTTGATCCGGTCCAGGGAAACATTTTTCAAAGCTTCTCTAAGAAGACAAAGGACAAGTGAGACAAAGTTTCCCCCCCAAATGAACATTTGACCCTTTAACATGGACGGTACCGGGTTAGATGGTCTGAGTGAGGTCTTGGTGGGTCTGAGGATAGAGGTCTCAGCAGCTTGGAGGGTGGAGGACTCAAGGCTGAGTTGGTCCGACAAGGACATGAAGGTCTGAGAACGCGCTCAGGAGGGCTGAGGAGGTCTGAGAGCAGATGTCTCAGGTGGTCTGAGGATAGAGGTTCCAGGAAGTCAAAGGGGAACGACGTGAGGGTGTCTGCTGGAAGAGAGAGGTCCAAGTAGCCAACCATCTGAGGGTCGTTGGTTTGAGGACAACAGAGAACTCAGCAGGTTTGAGGGTATGAGGAGGTGCTGCAGTCGGATCATCTTACCTTCTCTCTCGTCCAGGCCAAAGAGAAGAATCTGGCCTTCCCTCCGTGGGGCATCGCCGTGTGCATCTCCCTGGTGGTGATGGCCATCTTGCCCGTGCCGGTGGTCTTCACCCTGCGCTACTTCAACATCATTGAGGTGAACAACAGCGGCATCTCCTCCGTCGCCTACAAGAAGGGCCACATCATCAAGGAGACCGCCCGGCTGGAGGAAGACGACGACACCAGCCTCATCCACGGCAAGTCGCCCAGCGCCGTGCCGTCCCCCGATCCGGGCAACCGAATCTACCGCAAGCAGAGCGGAGGCGCTCCTGACGCAGACACCGCACCCAACGGCCGCTACGGTATCGGCTACCTGATGGCCGACATGCCGGACATGCCCGAGTCAGACTTATAGACTGACCGGCCGTCACCCCGACCTTCACCCCGACCTCCCCCCACGTGCATTCTGCTGGTCGTATCATAAATGTATATTTTTCTCGTATCGCATATTCTTGTAGATACTGTATCGTAGCTGCTTTCTTATTTGTCGTCTCTGAACCTTACAACTTTGGAGAGGGGGAGGGAGTTTGAAACTGTCATACTACGTCCTCCACACATACACATGTAAGCAAACTTTAGTGGGTGTCCTTTTCAGACTTGTCACTTCCTGAGGGGCTTCTCGCCGATTGGTAAACAAACGCCGTGAGTATCACGCCAACGCTGCCTTTGTCCCTGCATCACTCCCAAAGCTTTGTGCGATATTTGTATTGTCGAATTTTCAGACCCCAACTGACCACAGAAGATGCAAAAAAAAAAAAGCGCTTAAGCGATAGATCACAAACGTACTCAAAGATTTTGGAGGATGTGGTGTACCTGACTTCTCAAGTACATGCAGAACAAAAACAAAATTGATTGTTGTCGTACACGATCGTAAACGGAGGCGATGCTCTGAGAACTGGCAAAGGCATGTGATACAAACAGACCAATCACAGTTGCACCCCACCCTAGGCTGCACCATCGATCGTAGGGCGAAGCCTCGGGCTGACCCCGTAGGGGGGGGTAGGTAACACTTGGACGCGCAGCTGCACTGTCGGCACAGCGTGGATTTGACACAGAACTCAGACTTTACGCCGTCAACTTTCTTGGCGATGTCTGGAACTCCCCCCCCTGAAGCTGTAAGCAATAAGGTGGATGGTCCACCGAGCCTACTTGAAAAACTGATCTCATCTCGGTGTATCCATGTGCGTTCATGTTGTCAACATTATGGCCCGCCCCCTCCCCCAGCTGTCGTCCAATGAGCACTGAGCTAAGTCAAGACACTGGCCTTTAAAAGCACCTCCCCATGATTGAGATAAAAGTGTGCCTAAGTAATTTATATATGTTTATAGAATACATGGTTGACGTTGTATATTTAAGGTATTCTGTAAATATCATATAAATATTATAAATATATTTATCTCAGAAGGTTTGATCTCAGTTTTGAAGGTTCAGCAGTACGTCAAGTCTAACTCTCATCTTCATTGTTTTTACTAATGTTCTGCTCGTGAGGGCCGAGTCCTCGTTGTACATACTTTTCCATGAAATGGCTTCAAATGTCCTGCAGTTTTTTTCCCCCTGATTAAAGATCAGATATGATCAATACTCATTATGATGCTTCTTTGTTACACGCGTGCGTGTGTGAGAACATAAACTGGTGTATCAGGTAACTTCACCCTCAGATGTAGAAATGGGGTCAAAAACAATCCGTGACCTAATTTTCTTGCAAAATCATCGTAAAGTTATTTATCTCACACACACACACACACACACAGAAAATGTAGTCAAACACCAGAAACATCTTGCAGTAATTTTTTACTAAAAGATGATCTTGAAGTAAGAAGTGTGTGTGTGTGATGAAGCAGAGAGGCGCAGTCAGACTCAAGAGTAGTGTTTACTGATCGTCAGTGGTTTCAGGTGACAACACGTGACAACATTTGTCACTGTGAACTCGGGTCAACAAACAAAATCAAAATAATGACAATAAATAATCACATTAACTCTTTCAGAGCCTTTGTCCTTTGGATTTGGTTCCAGTTTCCTTGCGACACGTAAACAAACAGGAAGTGGCGTCATCTCGCACGTGTGCGTCCCTTTTAAGAAACGACGTTTTCTTCACCTGATCAATGACACGCCATCGCCTGATTTCATCGACTCCTCTCTGAGTTCCCCGTCCATCAGGAGAATAGTCCATATGGCTTCGGAACATCAGAAGAATGACTCCCCGATGAGGTTTGATCCCTTTTGTACGAGCACTGTAAAAAAACAAAAAAAACACTTAGACACAGTGTTTCCTGTGGAATGTGTGAATAAGAACGTTACAAACATTAGAGCTTCTACCTCCTTTTATCCTTTACTGAACTAAATTTAAATCGTGGCGCCCTCTGTAGGTTTGAACACCTGTTCCTGTTCTTGCTGCAGGTCCATCAGGGCCCGTTCCAGAAAGGAGGCTGAACCCTGAACACCCACCGTATCGCCGCTGATACTTCGGCGTTCCCTCCCAGATGTCAGCCAATAGAGCCAATAGAACCATCAAACCAAGGACCTTCTCGCTATAAGACAACATGCTGACCACTGCTCCAACGTGTCGCCCCCAAAACTGACCTCAGGACAAACTCACTCAGGGTTTATACTTTCTGGACTGAGCCCCAGGTGTGTGTGTGTGTGTGTGTGTGTGTGTGTGTGTGTGGACACACCAGCGTCAGTCACTGCTCAGCTGCTCACTCATCCTGCCGGCGATCCGCTGCCTCCTCTCGCAGTGTTTGGTCAGAGCTTTGACCTCCGTCAGCAGCGAGCTGTTCCACACCATCAGCACCGACGTCACGTCTGAGGGCGCGCACACGCACGCGCGCGCGCACACACACACACACACACACACACACACACACACACAGTGACGACAAAGCAGGCTCAAAGGGACGACCGGCGGAGCGACGCTCTCACCCTGCTGACTCTTGTCCTTGGGGAGTCGTCGGCCCAGAACCAGAACCACGTTCTTCCAGTTCAGTGTTTCTGTGGATGGAAAAGATGCGATCACAACTCACACCGTGTTCAAAGGAAGCTGCTAGCAGCGTTAGCATCCTCTCCTCTGAGCTCTAGTTTCTTTTTTAGTGGCGCTAACGGATGCTAACTGACCCACACACACACACACACACACACACACACACAAACGTTTGCAGCTCGCAGCTGATTGGTCAGAACGCGCTGGACTTCACACACACTCCAACATTTAGAGGTTCTATGAGATCTGTCGTCGGCCTGTTTCTGACAGGTGTTCCTTCTGTCGGTGTGTGTGTGTGTGTGTGTGTGTGTGTGTCATCAACCTATGAGCGCTGAACCGATGCAGCGGACGGAGTCGCAGCGCGGTGCGACGACCTGCAGCGTCTGGTGCCGGCACAGCTCCAGCGCCAGCAGGTGCCCCCCCCCGGTGCCGATCCACAGCGTCGTGGCGCTCTGCACCAGTAGGGCCTTCACACGGGCCCAGGACGGAGCGGCGCCCGTCGCCGGCTCGGCCTCACTGCCAGAGTTGTGTCTGCAGGGGGGGAAAGAGGACGCACAAACGCAGCGCGGTCACGCACACACGTCCCAAAAGGGCCCACGTCATGTGACCATGTGAACTGCCTGTGGACTGTGGAGAAGGTTCCAGTGAACTTACGGAAGAACCCTTTAAAATCTACAAAATGGAAAATGATGTGTGTGTGTGTGTGTGTGTGTGTGTGTGTGTAAGTGAGGTTAGATCAAGGTAAGGTTATCTTAGCTAAGGGTTAGCGCTGTGTTAAGGTGAAGTCAAGTGAAGGTCAGGGTTCATGTTTGGATGAATATTAACAGGTAAGTGTCCTCTAAGTGATGTAGATGTGTGTGTGTGTCCGTCTCTGTACTTGTGTATGTGTGTCTGTTGGTGTGGTTGAGTGTTGAACAATCACACAGCTCTTGTGTGTCCATAGCAACCACCAGATCAAGACCAGTCCCAATGGTGATGGACAGCGTTCATCTACCTGACGTTTGTTGGAGGAAGCAGCGACTGAGGAGGATTTTTGATCGTGTCGTTCAGGATGTCGATGTCCCAAAATGGATTGGTGATGGTTGACAACCACTCACTTCTGCTCTGAGCGACTCACGCTGGGCGGAAGTGAGAAACCCTGATTTGCATATTTTGCTCTGAGCAAAACTGAGCTGCTCACTGACTTAACACACCCTGTGTGTGTGTCTGTGTGTATCAGTGTCTGTCTGTGTCTGTGTGTGTGTCTGTGTGTATCAGTGTCTGTCTGTGTGTGTGTGTGTCTGTCTGGTGTGTGTGTCTGTCTGCGTGTGTGTGTGTCTGTCTGCGTGTGTGTGTGTGTCTGTCTGTGTGTGTCTCTGTCTGTGTCTGTCTCTGTCTGTGTGTCTCTGTCTGTCTGTGTGTCTGTCTGTGTGTGTGTCTCTGTCTGTGTGTGTCTCTGTCTGTCTGTGTGTGTCTCTGTCTGTGTCTGTCTCTGTGTGTGTCTGTCTGTCTGTGTGTGTCTCTGTCTGTGTCTGTCTGTCTCTGTCTGTGTCTGTCTCTGTCTGTGTGTGTGTGTGTGTGTCTGTCTGTGTGTGTCTCTGTCTGTCTGTGTGTGTCTCTGTCTGTGTCTGTCTCTGTCTGTGTCTCTCTGTCTGTGTGTGTGTCTGTGTGTGTCTGTCTGTGTGTGTCTGTCTCTGTCTGTGTGTGTGTGTCTGTCTGTGTGTGTCTCTGTCTGTCTGTGTGTGTCTCTGTCTGTGTCTGTCTCTGTCTGTGTCTCTCTGTCTGTGTGTGTCTCTGTCTGTGTCTGTCTCTGTCTGTGTGTGTCTCTGTCTGTCTGTGTGTGTCTCTGTCTGTGTGTGTCTCTGTCTGTCTGTGTGTGTCTCTGTCTGTGTCTGTCTCTGTCTGTCTGTGTGTGTCTCTGTCTGTGTCTGTGTGTGTCTCTGTCTGTGTGTGTGTCTGTCTGCGTGTCGGTCTCTGTCTGTATGTGTGTCTCTGTCTGTCTGTGTGTGTCTCTGTCTGTGTTTGTCTCTGTGTTTGTGTGTCTGTCTGCGTGTGTCTTTGTCTGTGTGTGTCTCTGTATGTGTTTGTGTGTGTGTCTGTGTGTGTGTCTCTGTATGTGTTTGTGTCTGTGTGTGTCTCTGTATGTGTTTGTGTGTGTGTCTGTGTGTGTCTCTGTATGTGTCTGTGTGTGTGTCTGTGTGTGTGTCTGTGTGTGTGTGTGTGTGTGTCTGTGTGTGTGTTTGTGTCTGTGTGTGTGTGTGTGTGTGTGTGTGTGTGTGTGTGTGTGTGTGTCTGTCTGTGTGTGTCTCTGTCTGTGTGTGTCTCTGTCTGTGTCTGTCTGTCTGCGTGTGTCTGTCTCTGTCTGTGTGTGTGTGTCTGTCTGTGTGTGTCTCTGTCTGTCTGTGTGTGTCTCTGTCTGTGTCTGTCTCTGTCTGTGTGTGTCTGTCTGTGTGTGTCTGTGTGTATCAGTGTCTGTCTGTGTGTGTGTTACCTGATAATCTGGGTGCAGTCGATACAGTCCACCATCCTCTCACTCCTCTTGTCCCAAACCTCCA
>CAAKHB010007442.1:2378-20711 GCA_901007665.1 Aeoliscus strigatus | reverse complement strand
AACACACCCTGTGTGTGTGTCTGTGTGTATCAGTGTCTGTCTGTGTCTGTGTGTGTGTGTGTGTCTGTGTGTCTGTCTGCGTGTGTGTGTGTCTGTCTGCGTGTGTGTGTCTGTCTGCGTGTGTGTGTGTCTGTCTGCGTGTGTGTGTGTGTCTGTCTGTGTGTGTCTCTGTCTGTGTCTGTCTCTGTCTGTGTGTCTCTGTCTGTCTGTGTGTCTGTCTGCGTGTCTGTCTCTGTCTGTGTGTGTCTCTGTCTGTCTGTGTGTGTCTCTGTCTGTGTCTGTCTCTGTCTGTGTGTGTCTCTGTCTGTCTGCGTGTGTCTTTGTCTGTGTGTGTCTCTGTCTGTGTCTGTCGCTGTCTGTGTGTGTCTCTGTCTGTCTGTGTGTGTCTCTGTCTGTGTTTGTCTCTGTGTTTGTGTGTCTGTCTGTGTGTGTCTCTGTCTGTGTCTGTCTCTGTCTGTCTGTGTCTGTCTCTGTCTGTGTGTGTGTGTGTGTGTGTGTCTGTGTGTGTGTCTCTGTGTGTGTGTGTCTGTGTGTGTGTGTGTCTGTCTGTGTGTGTCTCTGTCTGTGTCTGTCTGTCTGCGTGTGTCTGTCTCTGTCTGTGTGTGTGTGTCTGTCTGTGTGTGTCTCTGTCTGTGTCTGTCGCTGTCTGTCTGTGTCTGTCTCTGTCTGTGTGTGTGTGTGTCTGTCTGTCTGTGTGTGTGTCTCTGTCTGTGTGTGTCTGTCTGTGTGTGTCTGTGTGTATCAGTGTCTGTCTGTGTGTGTGTTACCTGATAATCTGGGTGCAGTCGATACAGTCCACCATCCTCTCACTCCTCTTGTCCCAAACCTCCACGCTCGTCGTCCCGGCTTTGCTCAGGTAAACGTATTTATCCACGACCATACGAGACACGCACGTGTCGCCGGCCGCTGGACTCTGCTTCCTGGAAGACGCCGACAGGCGTGTGTGATGATTCCGGTCAAACCTCCACGGACACCGGCAGGACTCACTGCAGGAGGACGTTGGGTCTGGTGTCGACACTCTTGCAGACGTCGTATTCTGCGGTGAAGGAGACGATCCGGGCGCCGCAGCCGGCCCACACCGACCTGCCGTCCAGAGAGTACGTCGACTGACTGAGACACATGACGGGTGTGTTGACGTCCCCCACGGCAACGGTTTTAACCGGCTGACCGTCGTCCTGCTGGAGAGCAACGAAGACAGGGGCTTCAGTGACACACCGCTAACCTGGACGTAACGCTAACCTGGACGTAGCGCTAACTCATGTATACCTCTGCCCCTGACATACAGTATTTGCGCTGCAGGTCCATCTGGACATGAAGTCAGTTTGGACCAATCACATGCGTCTATCTGATGTAGGCGAGTTTAGAGCCGGGGTTTAAACGGCATGACGACAGTGGGTATGTACACTACAAAGATGGCTGCTGCTGATGAACCGTCTTTGTCGCCAACAGGAAACAAAGTCGTTTCTCTGATGACGTCACCTGGTTCTCTGCTCTGAAGGGTCGTACTTCTTTATTTGTTTGTTTTTTTTTTTTAAAGGGTCGTACTTCTATCCGATATTGATAATTTTTTTTCTCTTAGGGCTGCAGCTCGTTGACAGAGCCTTCATCGTTGTAGTTGTGTGATCACCTTCAGCACAGAGTCCTCGTACACACTGACGATTCCGTTTGCCGTCCCGACCAGCAAGTAATTCTTCCTCTGGCTGGAAACAAGTGGTTTGATTTAATAAAGTCAGCCTTTGTTCACACACACACACACACACACACACCACTGTAGAGGACAATACATTTACTTACATCCATGTCTTGTCATAATCCCTTACCTTAATCCCCTGGAGGTTCTCATCCAAACATGAACCCTTACCATAACCCAACAATCAGCCTTCAGGAGGACGGGTTTCTTACAGATAGAAACTTACGCACGGCGTGGGAGCACGTGGAAGTAGAGCGAGGTGATGGCGTCGGTGACCCTGCGGAGCTGGTGGCGGGCGGACGGGTCCCGGGTGCCGAAGACCAGCAGCGAGCCGTCCTGCGTTCCCGCCACCAGCCAATCACCGCTGTCGTTGGGTATCTGGACAGTGATCAGGCACAGGACGGGACTGGAGGAGACCTCCTGAGGGAGGAGGAGACACCAGTGGATGAAACAATTCCTTCAAAGATCCGCTCACAAACGCCTCCTGAAGTGCTACAACGTGCCAGACTCCCCTCGGAAAACTTGACTCAGTGATTTGTTCAGTGATTTGTTCAGTGATTCGTTCACTTCCTCCTGGACGAGCTGTGAGTTCGCTGCGCAAAACTTTACTGGAAGATTCACTTTCAGTGATTCGTTTCAGTTGAATCGTTCACAAATCAGGTTCTCCCGCTGCAGTTCACTGCCACACTCATGTGAACTGGGAATCAAACTAACACTTTTCAGTCAGTGATTCAGTACAGTTCATTCACCCATTTGTTCTTTCAACAGAATCGTTCCCGAGCAAGACAACATGAACCCACTGTTGGATTCTGTCTCTGTCCCCGTTCAGGCCCGTACCTGTGTGGTGACTCTGTTGGCGTCCAGGTCCATGGAGGTGATGGAGCCCAGCCTCTGGGCGCTGCTGCCGCCCCCCAGCCAGACTGTACGGCCGGCCGTGAGGCCGTCACTTCCCGCCGAGGTCAGCGTGAAGCACTCGGCGCTGGTGGCCTTGGGGAGCGTCAGCTCCCTCATCAGACACAGCATCTCTCCTGAGTTCAGCCTGTTGAACACCTGCGGGGGCAGACTCAGTGTCTCAGAGTTCGGTTCTTCCGGACGCTGCTGCTCCGTCGGCCGGTCCTGACCTGAGCGGACGTGGGTCGATCCTGAGGACTTTCCCTCAGACAATCCTTCATCAGGGCCTGGAGGCCCGGCCACGGCGAGCAGCCGTAGTGTTTCACCGGGTCTGTGCGTGACAGTATTACACTCTCAGAAACGTCAACGACTGTGAACTGCTCAGAGCGTTCACACTTAAAACCCCTTAAATCAAAACAAATGACATGAACCTTCCCGTCGGTTTCTTACCTGGCAGTTTTCCCTGAACCGCCACCTCGTCAAACTCACTGGGGAACTTCATGCCGTCAGAAATGCGCTCGCCGCAGGTCAGGAGGTCGTAGAGCAGCAGGCCAAAGGAAAACACGTCGGCCTGTTGGTTGTAGATGACGTTGCCCCGGGCAACCTCTGGGGCCCGGAAACCTGCAGGGTCCAGAGACGCCGGAGGATCCATGAGATCAAATAAGCCGGAGGCTAAATAGAAACATGAGCCTGTAACCGCTTCAGGCATTAGCATGGTGTGTTATCTAGAATGTATACATCTATTATTACTGTGAAAATCAGTGTGTGTTTCTATGTTGTTGCTATATTATTACTAGTGCTGTCATTTTTACGCATTCATTCGATTAATTAATTACGCCGAAATTTAACGCAAAAAATGTAACGCAATTAATTATGAGTATCAACGGTGGCGAGCCAATGCTTGCGCATTTGAATTTTGGTCCATTGAAAGACCCGTAGTCTTCTCAGCCGTGCTACGTCACCTGCGCCGGCAACAATAACAGACATGGACAAGACTCAGGAGGAGGAGGCAAGTGCGTCTTCAGTCGGGCCACTGAACGACAAGTTTATGTACAAAAAGAACAGAGACGGGACGATAAATAAAAACGCTGTGATTTGTAGTTTTTGCTAAAAGGAGTTCTCTTACCACCGGAGCAACTCCAGCCTGACGTACCATTTAAATGCGAAACATGTTCAGGCAAGTTCCTCCGTTGCGAGTGTGGCTACCGGGAGCTTGCTCCACCAACCCACGCTAGCTGAATTTGGGAAACGAATGAGCAAATCCACAACAGAAAAATTTACAAATACAATCGCAAAGTGGGTTGCTGCTGATTGCAGGCCAAATTCAGAATTGTGTTTATTTAACTTTATTGCTGTACTTGGATTACATTTTTGAATAATGCACCTGGCCCAACTGGTTTGCGGATGTGCTTGACCTTTACTTTTGGGATTTCATTTATGAAGCACAATTCACCAATAAAAAAAATGGATTTCAAATCTTCTCTTCTTACTGTATTCAATTGATTAGTCATGCACTACAAATTTTTAATATCCTATAATTCAGATTCTTTATCAGGAGACCTTTTGCAGATATGACATTAAATTGCGATTAATTTGATTAATTAATTACAAAATCCTGTAATTCATTTTTTTTTGTAATCGACTGACAGCACTAATTATTATATTTTATATGTGTGATGAAGACTGAAACAAATTAAATCTATATATGTAGATACAATATATATTATAAATGTATAATATATATATATATATAGATATATAGATATAGATAGGTAGACAGTGTGTGTATGTATATATAAACCTTGATATACTACACATATGTCAACGTTTGTGAATAGATTTTTCGAGAAAATATAACCTGTCAAGGACTTCACTGACTTTGATTTCTAATTATATAAAAAAATATGTTTTAATATATATTATTATGATGTAAGTAAGTAAGTAAGTAAATAAATAAATAAATAACATTTTCTATTTTTTTTTTGACAAACCTGTTTTTAAAAATTGGGAAAGTCCTGAATTACAGTTCCAGAAAGTTGACAACAGCCATGTTGCTGTCATTACGGTAATCCCATTAACTCTGTCACCAGAAGCCAATCATTATCGTAATGACAGCAGGAATGTATGGGCAGCGATACGGTCAGTGTTAAAGGTACTGTGGTAATGAAGTGACCTCAGTGAGGAGATAACATTTGACACATGTGAACTTGACATGAAACATTCCACCTGAGTCAGCATATGTAAATCGCTGTCGATCTGACCTGGCGTCCCCTCGGCGCTGCGGACCCCCATGCTGCAGCAGTACTGGGCGATGCCGTAGTCGGTGATCTTGGCGATGACGTCGGAGTCGGTCTTCAGGTTGAACAGGAGGACGTTGTGCGGCTTCAGGTCGCGGTAGATGATCATGGCCGAGTGCAGGTACCTGATGGCGCAGGTGAAGAGTCTGCGTTGGAAACAGAAGGCTCAGCGTCGTTCCCAGAGGAACCCACCGGTGGTACCTGAGTCCGTCAGCCACGTGCAGGGCAATCCGGTGCTGCAGCTTCCTGTTCAGGCTGCCATGCTCGTGTTGGAACAAAGCATCCAGAGAACCTCGCAGAGCCAGTTCCATCACCAGGACCTGTGGCGCCGAGCCGGCCGCCAGCAGACCCACCAGGCTGGGGTGGCGCAGACGGCCCAACACCACCAACTCCTGACGTACAACCACAGGACCGGAAGTGGATTAGAGCCCCAGATGTCACGCTGGGGTCCGTGGGTCATTGTTTGCAACAGTCCCGTTCACTCAGGTACCAAACTGCGATTGCTCATTGCGTCCTAATTGTCGTTGCCACAGCAACGGTTGCACTGCGGCATGCCGTAAAACGGAACAAAGCACAACAAACCCACCGGAGAACTCTTTTTATCCGCATATTTCCATGATACACTCGTCTTTTGTCTTTGTGATTAAGCTAATCAAGCTAATGTTGTGAAGTGGTAAATGGACTGCACTTACATAGCACTACACATTCACCCATTCATATACACCCTTATACCAATGGGCCCACAGGAAGTGATTGACAGTTCAGTCTGAGCCAGGGTTCGAACCATCCGAAAGCTAGCATGTTTGTTAGTATGTTTGTCGCTCAGAACCACTACTTGCTCTTTGTGTTCTGTTAGCATAGCATTTCAAGCTAATGTTGTCCCAGTTGTACTTCAAAAGGATTTATCAGCGTCCTCCTCCGTTCAAAAGTTAGTGTGTTTGTTAGCATGTTTGTGGCTGGACACATGAGCCAGCCACAGACACACCCCATGTGGGTACCCGTCACCAGCTTGCAGCTGATTGGTCAGAACGTTAGTCTGAACCATCATCATCACTTGGAACAGGTAGAATCCTCCGGAACTTCTAGAACCGACCAGCAACAACAAGCAACGTGACCGTTCAGACTGCTGACACCGTGTCTGAAAGCATCCAGTGCACCTTGAATCTTTGGTTTGGTCCCTGCAGACAGAGGGCCGTCCTCTGATCGGTCCCTACAGACAGAGGGACGTCCTCTGATCGGTCCCTACAGACAGAGGGACGTCCTCTGATCGGTCCCTACAGACAGAGGGACGTCCTCTGATCGGTCCCTACAGACAGAGGGACGTCCCTCTACATTCAACACACGAGTCTACTGTCAGTTGTACCGATAGTGATCTAGTTCTTCATTCCTCGTCTGGTTGTCAGGGACTAACTGTGTTTGATGTCAGTACCTGTCTGAGGAGCCTGTAGATGTACAGCTCAGACGCATGTTTGTTAAATATCTTCACGGCTACTTCTTCCTTCTTGTAGACGCCCCGGTAGACAGTTCCGAAGCCGCCGTCTCCTGGCGGTGAAGACAGAAAAGGGCCGTAAAGAACAGCACAGCACATTTTAAATAAACCGCGTGGGGAACGTGTGGCAGACCTAGACAGTTCTCTTTGGATAGGTCCACCTCCAGCTCTTCGCGGTCCAGGATGGTTCCAGCAGGCTGGTCGCTCAGCACCAGGTCGGGGGCGATCTGAGCAATGGGGAGCGTGCAGCGAGGGTCGGCCGGGTTCGCCAACAGGAAGTCTGGTGAGGAGTTACACGGCAGATTTCAGGCACCTGGCAAGTTTAACATAACTTTCCCCAGTGTGTCACTCATGTACCGTGGTCAAAATGCGAGAAGAGTTCCTCCAGCAGAATCCTGCTGGGCTCCTGGCCATCCTGGAAGCTGTAGAGAGCCCACTTCTTCAGCAGCGCCTCCCCGCTGCCGTGTATGTCGGTGTTGAGCAGGCCGGGGAACCATTCCTCCAGCAGCGAGTCGATGTGGTCCACCACCTGCCCTAGCAGGACCCGACCTGGGGTGGGGTGGGGGGGCAGCGTTGACGTTATTGAATGGACCTGACCCCATCACACAACGCTGCTTGAATTATCAGATTAGTTACCTCATTGTGCCCACCCCCCAAACCATTTGTGTGAATCTTTCTGTTATTCCTGTGTTACATTCGCCATGAATTTTTTTCCATTTTTGTTCAAAATCATAGCAATTGAAAATAATTCCAGAATATATAATACTTAATAAAAAAAAATATATTTTTGTGTCGTGCAAACAGCAAACTTTGTTTCATTCATCAGTTGTACTATTCATTATTATCATTATTATACAAACTTTTTTGCGTTATTTTATTTCTCATCATTTTAAAAAAAAATGTATTTGCTTTTTAACTTTTTTTCTTGGCTCTACTGAAACACTGAAAATCTACTCATATTAGAATTAACAACGCCAGGGTTTTCAGACACGTTCACTGTCGACATGGTCATCAACTGCTGTAAAAGTACGGCTCTTTTTGTTCTTACATACTTTAATAGGCTAACAGCTACTAGCATGGGAGCTAACCATCGCTGAAACCTTCCAGAACTTTGTTCCTCTTCAAACGTTCATGCGTAGCTGTAATTTTGGTCACTCTTCCCAATCGTTGGACCTTTAATTGCGAGTTAGTTTCGCTTTAGTCGGCACATCATTCCAGTGGAAACAAGTGATAAAACCTCCCGCCGACCGAACCAGACCTCTGATAAAACATGCAGCACCTTTGCGTGAAGAGGGCACGGTGATCCTGACAAAGCTGGAGGGGTTTTCCTCCACGGAGGCGGCCTCCACCAGGCAGTACGCCTCGGGTGACCAGTTCAGGTACACACCCCTTCTCCAGTAGATGCGGTTGGGTCGGACACCTTTCTCTGCATGACACAGAGCACCAGGTACGTCTCATCAGCCTGGACTCTGAAATGGAGGAGACGCTGTCGGCGTTTTGACTTTACCTGTTCCGCTGAGCAAATACGGAGAGACTTCCAGCAGGCGACTGATCTGCCGGGACCAGTAATCCATGGGGAAGTACGGCATCTCGTACAGACGCACAATCACCTCCGAGTTCTCACAGTGAGGCAGCTCGATGACAGGTCGGTGTTTGGACAAGCTGGACAGGAAAGAGGATTCATCGTTTCTGCATTGGGTAGCAGCAGTTCAACACCAGCTCCTGTGTCTATATACAAATGTTAATGATGTACTATAAGTACGTTTGTAAATCGATTTTGCAGTAAAATGTAACCGGTCAAGGACTTCGATTTATAATTCATTATATAACAAATGTTATTTTTCATATTTGTAATATTATATTATGTTAAAATACAATATGATAAAAGGCAACTTTATATATATGTTTATTTTAAAAAAATAAGACATTTTGAGAAAGTTGACGAGATTGCTAAAATAAATATAGAATAGAATATTGTCTAACTCTTTGGGGTTGAAATCCTTAATTTTCAATGATTTCAATACCCTACAAAGGGATTAAAACTGTAAAACCAGCATCCCCAACACTACATTCATACTAGCTTACTTTGGAGTACTGCAATTGCGGAACTGTTTGCGTTCAACAAAAAACGGTTCCTGAAAGCTGAGAAGTGTCACTCGGTTTCCTCTACCTGGTGTGAAGAAAGTGGAAGTTGACAACCGGAACGCTCTCCTAACCACAGAAATAATCCCACTCGGACGTCGGTCCAACTGGTGGTCACGTGACCTCCTACCTGCCGGGCACTAGCAGCTGGTCGTCGCCGAAGGGCAGAGCGATCTGAAACTTCTCCAGCAGTTTGAAGAACTGCGTCAGGTGGCTCCGGGGGAAACATCTGGTCTCCAGCAGCGACCTCTCCACCGCCAAGCGCTGGACGACACCTGTAGGATGCTCCCACACGCTGCGGCTCTTCAGCGGGAGTTTCTGCACAAAAAGACCACTTTTACTCTGCCTTCTTATTGTTTTTAAATACATATTTACCTGTTCCTGTACAGTTTTACAGGAAATTTAGCTGATTTGATTTCAAATTTTTTTCTTAATCTGCAGTAATTCAGCTATTGTAAACTAAATTCAATCTAAAATCTGATACTGATGTTTTATTTATCTACCTGTCATCCTTTTATATACCCTGACATAGTTATTATTCTTGTTTTCAAGGCTCAAACACATGTAATATATAAATCAAGGATAGGTTGTTGATAATGACAAATGTTTTAGATCATTTAATGTTCTTATCTACTATTTTCCTTCATTCATTCGTTTACATTTAAATTTCATGTGCTTATCTACGTGCTTTTTATTATTTACCCTTTTCTTTCTTTCATGGTTTTTTATCTCTCTGCTGTTGTTTCCTCACACATCATCGTGAAGAGTTCTACACTGGGAACACCATTCGACTGATTGTCTCCAGAACCACAAAGGTTTGTGCGTTCTGAGGAACACCTCCCACCTGACAGACCACGTTGCAGAGCCACTGCGGGTCGATGAAGTAGAGCTGCTGCAGCTGGAGCGCTGGGTCGTCAAAGTGCAGTAAAACACCTGCAGCGACCAGAACACCCACAGGAGTGAAACGAAGACCTTTGGTGACAAATAATAAAACAACACTGACCGGCCTCGCTCAGGAAGTGGAGGGCGTGCGGCAGCTCGGCCTCCTCCAGCTGCAGCTGACTGTCCTGGATCAGCCGCAGCAGCTGCTGCTGCGTCAGGACGGGGAACTCTGGGGGAACGGCGCTCCGCTCCCGGAGGACCCGGTGCTCCAGCTCCACGTAGCTGTCTGGAACCAGCTGACCCATCACCGGCTGGCCCTGGATCTGATTTTTTAGATTAGATTGGACTTTATCCCACAACGGGGAAATTACTTAGATACAATTGATACAAATCCTAGACTAATCTATAATCTACAGTGAAGACACTGAAGATCGCTCAGGATTCACGTTTGTGCGTAAATTCATCCACAGTGATGAATGAAGTGATAACCGAGAAAAAAAACGGAGAGATTCAGCGTGGCACTACACGACAGACGCAGAAATGGCCTGCGACCACGTAGAACCTCCGCACAGGGTCCACGTCCATGGGGGCGCTGGTGTCCAATCACCTTGAAGCTGGTGACCTCCTTGACGATGGCCTTGCGGAGCCTGGCCATGGCGTCGGAGTCCTCACAGCTGGAGACCATGTGATAGTCCCTGATGGCAGGGAACCCCTGGTGGCTCAGCAGCTCCGCTCGGATCCGGGTCAGACATGACTGGAGCTGCGGCTCCTCGCTTGCGTCCAGGTGAGTTCCCACTAAGATCACTGGGGAGAGCGGCGCCACGGCCTGAAGGACACAGACCTCAGATCAGGGGCCGGCCTCCACACCCCTGGCTGGAGCCCGGTGTACGCCTCTGCAATGAACTGACGCGGACACCACGTCGTACCCTACGTCGTTCCCTACGTCGTTCCCTACGTCGTTCCCTACGTCGTACCCTACGTCGTACCCTACGTCGTACCCTCATACCCTACGTCGTACCCTACGTCGTTCCTTATGTTGACCCCTACGTCGTTCCTTACACCGTTCCCTACGTTCTCCCCTACGTCGACCCCTACGTTGTTCCTTACACCGTTCCCTCCCTTCTCCCCTACGTCGAATCCTATGTCGTACCCTATGTCGTTCCTTACACCGTACCCCACGTCGTTCCTTACACCGTTCCCTACGTCGACCCCTACGTTGTTCCTTACACCGTTCCCTCCGTTCTCCCCTACGTCGACCCCTACGTCGTTCCTTACACCGTTCCCTCCGTTCTCCCCTACGTCGACCCCTACGTTGTTCCTTACACCGTTCCCTACGTTCTCCCCTACGTCGTTCCTTACACCGTTCCCTACGTTCTCCCCTACGTCGTTCCTTACACCGTTCCCTACGTTCTCCCCTATGTCGATCCCTATGTCGTTCCTTACACCGTTCCCTACGTTCTCCCCTACGCCGTTCCTTACACCGTTCCCTACGTTCTCCCCTATGTCGTTCCTTACACTGTTCCCTACGTCGTTCCTTACACCGTTCCCTAAGTTCTTCCCTACGTCGTACCTTAGACCATATCCTATGCCGTGCCCTACATATTATGTTTTTCTATGTTTACTTCAACACCGAAAGTTAGCGGATCTCGTGACCACACTAACTACAACAAGATAAGCATCATTTCTGGTCAAAAATCGCATTTTGGACGGTCCACTTAGCCGCAATACGTAGATGCAGCAGCACAGTTCTGGAGTTCAACCTACACCGTAGGTAACGCGTCGACGTCAACCCTATGACGTAGGTACAATTTGAAGCAGAACCATAAACCGGGCTTTGCATCATCTTCTACCTCCAGGAAAGAGAAGACGACTCACCTTGATGTTGAAGAGCCAGGGTTTGAGCGCGTCCACCTGACTATCTCCTTTGCTCAGGTCGTGCACCACCAGGTACAGCGCTCTGGAGGTGAGGAACTGAGGGTGAGACCCGCTGAACTCCTCTCCACCTGCATGGGGGAGGGCGTAACGTCAAACCAACGCACACCTGCACCTGGAACTGCCGGGTTCACTCATACAGGTTCACAGCTCCAACCTGAGAAGTCCCAGACGTTCAGCACCATCTTCTTCTTGTCCCGGTCCCTGACGGTCCAGTCCTGCACATTGATTCCAGCCGTGCCCTGCTTGGTGTTCACCTGCGAGCGTTTCAGCTTCATCAGCTGCTGGATCAGCGTGGTCTTCCCACTGCCGGCATTCCCCACCACAATCAGCTTCATCCTGGAATATGGCACAGCCTTCTTCAGCCGCTGCTGAAGGAACCTGCGAGGACAAGGAAGGTGTTTCAGAAACCTCAGAGAGCACGTTGTTTCCGGTGTTGACAATGATTTCATTTAATTTCTAATTTAATGTTGTATTGTTGTATTTTGTGCATTTAAAAATAATTGCTTTTAGATAAAAATTTAAATAAAATAGATATGTAGATAATATTATATTTAATATAATATTATCTACATATCAATTTTATTTAAATTGACAATCTCATTAACTGAACTTACTTTTATTTAATATATTTCATTTAAATTGACTCAATGTCATATAACTTCTTCATTTCTTTTTTTAAGATTTGAAGATGATTTGTCATTTGTTTTGTAATTGATTTGTGGTGTTCAAATAAAGAACAGTCATTTTTTGTTTTGTTTTTTTCCTAAAGAACAGAAGACCTGACGATGTCCTTGGTCTTGTTGCCGATCAGTTTGAGGTCCATCTGCAGGCGGAGGCCGTCCAGCGGCAGATCCCACAGTTTCCCCAGTTTCCCCATCTCATCGGGGAACGAGCGCAGGCCGCTGTTGTGGCTCACGTCCAGAGACGTCAGTGCTTCCAGCTGACCGATCTGGGGTGGGATCTGGAACAAGAACCAGCAAACGATTCGGTCAACAAATCACACACAAAAAAAAATAACACAAAGAGGAGGACAGAGTGTGAAGTGGTCATGGGGCCCGTCACCTCCGTGAGCCTGTTGTTGCTCAGGTGCAGTTTCTCCAGCCGGGACCACCTGTACACGGGCCCACTCAGGTCCAGACAGCTTATCTGGTTCTGACTGAACATCAGTTCTCTCAGGTTATTGGAGCTCCACCTCTCAGGGCCGGGAAGAACCACGATTCTGTTGGTCCTCAGGTCCACAGAGCGTAAGCTGAGGAGGAGGAGGGGTTGTTGCCTTATTTCCCTCTTACCTTCCATACCATCTTTCCTTCCTACCTCCTTCCTTCCCTCTTACCGCCCTACCTTCACCTTTTTACCTTTTTTCTTACCTTCCATTGTTCCTTCCTACTTTATTTCCTTCTTTTGCTCCTTACCACCTTCTTTGATACCTTCCTTTGCTCCTTACCACCTTCTTTGATACCTTCCTTTGTTCCTTCCTACCTTCTTTGATACCTTCCTTTGCTCCTTACCACCTTCTTTGATACCTTCCTTTGTTCCTTCCTACCTTCTTTGATACCTTCCTTTGTTCCTTAGCTCCTTTCCTTCCATTCTTTGTACCTCCTTTCCTTCCAACCTTTGACGTCCTTTTACTTTCCTTCCTTCCTACACCTTTGTTCCTCAGCTATACCTCTCCGTCTGCGGTCGAGGGCTCCTTCCTGGATTCAGACTGACCTGGGCAGGTGGAGAACAGCCTCGGGAACCAGACTGAAGTTGTTGTCGGCCAGTTTCAGGGTCGTGACCTTCGGTGGCAGGTGAGACAGGGAACCTGGAGACAACGGGGGTTTGACTTCAGTTCAACGCAGCTCGTCTCTGGCTTCAGCCTCGTCTGTTCGCTCACAGAGTTTGTTGGCGGAGGCGCTGAAGATCTCTAGTTTGGGACATCCTGTCAGGAAGTCGGCGGACACGTTCTCCACGTCGTTCTTGCTCACGTCGAGCAGTTTGACCTCAGGCAGACTCAGAGGAGAGCGGAGCTCACCGATACTGTTCCTGAACGTAAACAGACACACACATTGAAACATGATGATGCCAGAGCTTTTACAGTTTTTAAAGCTCTTTAACTCAAAAAGTTTCTCCTTGGATCAGTTCTCAATTCTCTGTTGAAAATACATCAAAAACCCTGACATGTGAGCTGATTTCACAATTTTCAAAACTATTATTATTATGTATTAATCTAAGACAGAAAGGTCTTTGCTACAACAGCTCCAGTCAGACAAGAGCAGTTAGAAAGTGAAAAGAAAACCACAAAATAAAAATGTTAATGTTCATTCTTTAAAAAATATGTATTAACATACAAATACAATAAAATAAACAATATTTTGACTAATTGTTTTAATATAGATTTATTCATTTAAGTTTAATTCTAAAAATCTGGTGCAGCTCATTTTTCAACAAACAGAAATATGTCCTAGGAGGAATAGAAAAAAATAAAACTACTTACAAAAAACACGTTCAGAACAGAAATCATGGAAGTGTGAAATGTTTTGTAGGTGGTTTATGTTTGAAAAATTTTGGTTGACCCCCTAACACCAACGGTATCATTGCCGATACATTCATGCTAGCGTACTTAGTATCTCTGCGCCCTTGTTGCTGTGACACAACACCCACCCTTCCATTAACAGCTCCTCCAGGTTCTCCGTGGCGCCGCCGAGCTCCTCGGGGAACGCAGTGATCTTATTAAAAGACAGGTTGAGCTGCCGCAGCGACGGGCAGGACACAGCGGAGTCAAAGGTCAACACCGGGCCCACACAGTTGCGAGAGACGTTGAGGATGGTGAGCGAGGGCAGAGCCAGCAGCTCTACTGGCAGCGACTGGAGCTGGTTCCCCTGCAGATCCAGTCGGGTCACGCTGACCAGACTCTGCCAAACGGACACAGGTTCATCTCCAGGAGATCCCACCACCGTCTGCGGCGTGTGAGCGTTCCTACCTGACACAGCGCGGCGGGAAAGTCCGGCAGACTGTTGTGGCTCAGGTCCAGACGCAGCAGGTGACCCAGCTGCTGCTGGACGGCGCCGGCGTCCAGCAGACAGGACAGAGAGTCCAGCTCGTTCCCGGACAGGTCCAGCAGGCGGATCCGCTCCCTCTCTTTGGGCGGAGCGGCACCGTTCTCCACAGGTCCGAGCACTGAGCAGAAGGAACGAGGGTATGTTAGCAGTCGGACAGCAGCGTCTTCAAAGGTCACCCTGACAGGAGTTTGTAGCAGCAACAGTTTGCTGCTGCTAGACGAGGTAATCATTTCTAACACCTGTTTTTACTCCTGTCATCCTTTCACACACCTGCCTGATTCATTTTTGTATTGTGTTCTATTTTGTATTGTGTTCTATTCTTAGTATTATATATTTTGTCTAATTTTAGAATCCCTTCCCTTTTTAATAATATATATGTAATATATTAAAATGTCATATGTAACCATTTTCTATTTTGGATTATTCTAACATTATTAGACTTATTATTATTATACTTATAGTATATTATTGATGATTTATTTGGTCTATTTTTAACATCCCTACCTTTGTTAGTTTTGTATATACTAATTCAATTGTTTATTTAGTTTTGGTTTCATTCATTACTTATTATTTATTTGATCAATTTCATTCAGCGTTTCTTTCCTCTATGCGGTTTATCTTGCTGGCGTTTCGTCAAGGATCAAAGCATTTCCTTGGTTTTTCATTGTTTTTAATGATTCTTGGCTTTTCTTTTTTACCACTGGAACTGATTAGTGTTGTATTCTGTGGCAGAAAATGTGCTTGGTTGATTGAGACTGAGACTCGACTTGAGCTCAGTTACGTTTGTGGCTGGAGCCGGTGCGTCCGTATCTCCTGTGTGCTGGCTCGGCGTGCTCGCCCTCCGTTTGACCACTCTGGAAATCAAATCAAACACAAGAGAGAGAAATGCAGTTTCAAGACAATTCAACCTATTTTTGTAAATAACTCTGATGTTTCATCTGAATGGAATCAACATTCCAGCAGTTCCAAAGCTTTGTTTCAAACAGACATACCTCTGCGCTGGCATGTCTGCGCCGCCCCTGTTTCATCTTGAAGGAACCGCCCCTTAGTTCCTCTGAGGAGTTATTGTGAGGCTTCAGAGTCAGAGAGTCGCTGCCTAAAAACCAGTCAGAGCAGAAATCAACAAAAAACACCAATGTGTACATTCAAAGCCAGTAATCACTCAGACTAGTTCAGCAGTTGGTGTATCAGTCCAAGTAGTTCAGCTCAACCCATCTGTGATTTGATACCGTCGCTCTCCATGTCGTCCATGAACAGACTGTCGTCCATGGAGACCAGGCTGAAGCTCGAGTCGTCACTCTCGTCAGAAATGTACCCAGAGGTCAGACAGGGGTCGGCGTGCGAGCGGAAAGGACCGCTGAAGCTTTTGGTCCTCTGCAGACACTGGATGTACCGGGCCAGACTGGAACCTCTGCCTTTAGGACGGAGAGACGTCATCAATGTCCGTCAACGCGACGTAGTTGCGAAAGTTTTACAGACACTCAATGACAAAAGAAAAGTAAATGAAACCGGTGAAATCGTGTAATAACATGCTTCCTTACTGTTGCTGCTGTGCAGACTGTGCAGTCTGCCTCTGTCGGCCAGCAGGGGGCAGAGCCAGCCGGCCTCCAGGCGTCCCAGCCGGAAGCCCCCGAGGCTGAGAGCGTTGTTGTTGAGGTCCAGACCCAGACGAGCTAGCAGCTGAATGACCGTGGGCCCGTCGCCGCGCTTCACGCTCACCGCCAGCGCCCGGCGGAGGTGCTGCTCACGGGTGCCCTGACTCAGCAGCAGCTCCACCAGGTCCAGCGGACCCCCCTTCTCACACACCTGCAGGGCAGAGTGGGACACATAGGCTCCGGTCAAAGGGCAGGTACCCGTTTCTTTTTATGATTGAAAACCACAGTCACTGACATTCCAAATGTGTTAGCAAACATGGCTAATGTGGCTGATGTGCAAAAAACACACTGTGTGTGAAGTCCAGACACGCCTGGTTGACAACGAGCTGGATGCAGCGACCTGCAGCGAGAAAGTCAGTGCCATGAACGTCTCACCACCGGAGGCTCATTCTGACCTGGCAGATGAGAGACTCTGTGTTGGTCTTCTTGTTGACGTCGGCCCCCAGTTCAATCAGACACTCGGCCATCGTGGTGTCTCCGTCCTCGCAGGCCTTTTCCAGCATGCTGTAGCGTAGCTCGGGGTTGCACCACATCTTCGACAGCACCAAGCACACGGTCCGACGCAGCTGACAGCGGACAAAGACAAGTATGACTTCTGAAGGCTTTTTGAACATGAACTAATGTCTGTCTAATACGTCGTAATGCAAAGTCATGTGACGTAATGATGCATCATGTAACGACACGTCATGCAAGGAAACATCATGTAACGTAATGCCATGTAACATGTCATGTAGTGTAATGTTAAGTAACGTGACATCACGCTATGTAACATCATGTAACGTAACGTCAAGCAACAAAACGTTATGGAACATAATGACATGTAATATAACGTCAAGCAACATAACGCCAAGCAATGTAACATGTTATGTAGCGTAACATCAGGCAACAAAATGTTATGCAACATAACGACATGTAACTTACCGTCAAGCCATGCAACGTCAAGCAACAAAACGCTACGCAATGTAACGTCATGTCAAGGTATGTAACATCATGTAACATAACATAGAGCAACTAAACGTTATGCAACGTAACGTCACGCAACACCACATCATATAACGCAACTGCATGTTGTCACCTAACTCTGGACTGCACCACATCGTCGACAGCACCAAGCACAGAGACCAACGTGGCTGACAGCGGACAGAGAGGAAGGTCTGAAGGCTGCGTATGAACATGGACATGGTGTCTCACCGGGTTTTTGCTCTGGTCGGATTTGTCCTCTCGGAGATGCTGGAAAATCTGCCGGTCAAAGTCTTCTCGCTGCAGCTCAGCAGCTGCTCCCGAACAAGCGTCCAGCATCCTCAAAGCCACCTGGAAACACTGTGGGACGCACGAAAAAAAACAATTGAAAAATACGAATCAGTGACGCTGCAGGATGATCGCTGGGATTCCACGAGCTACGGGCTTTTTCCTGAAACATGGACATTTAGGATGAAGCTGCAGGTGGCTGAGGTTTTCTCTTGGGCCATGGACAGGGACGTGTCAGATACCTTGAGGAGCAGGTCCAGGTCGTCTGCGTACTGGACAAGGGAGGCCACCAGGACGGAGGCCAGGACAGGAACGATCATCCTGGAGAGCTTCTTCTTGGACACGAGGTAGTTGAGCAGCGACAGACCCCAGTAGTGAATCTCTGGACCAAAGATGGACGGTTAATATCCTCTGACACACAGGTAACAGGGTCATGTGTTGTAATGTAACGTAACACCATGTCACCTGACGCTGCGTCACACAGTGCGATGTTAAGTCACGCAATGAGACACACCGTCACTCACACACCGTGACGGAACGACATGCGACGCAATGACAAGTGGTGTAATGCCACGTAACGCAACGCCACGTCAAGTAATGCAGCATCAGGTGGCGCAACATCAAGTAATGCAGCGTCAAGTAACATAAGGTCAAGTTACGGTACTCCAAGTGACGTTAAGTCAAGTAATATTATGCCAAGTAACATGATATAACGTGACAAAAGGTCTTGTCATGTGCACCTCGGTCCTGTGGGAACATCTGTAGTGTATGCAGCACGGTGTCGATTGCCCCCTGCTGGCAGAGCAGGTCCACTGCTCCAGAGCAGTCGGCCAGAGCGGACAGAACCTTCAAACCACACTTCTGTATGTCCGAGCTGCTGATGAACTACACACACACACACACACACACACACACACACACACACACACACACACACACACACACACACACACACACACACACACACACACACACACACACACACACACACACACACACACACACACAGAGATATAGATACTTTATTGACCTTTAAAAAGAAATTCACAAAGACAAGATTTTT